>JANIIA010000008.1:25774609-25790804 GCA_027478495.1 Erythroxylum alaternifolium
CCCTCGGGAGGCCAGCGTCCTCGCTGAATACCGATCGGGGTACTGGCTCTGATACCAATTGTAACAGCCCAGACCACTCGCTTGCAGATATTGTCCGCTTTGAGCCTCGGCCTCTCGGGCCTCGCGCCCTCACGGTTTTTGTTTTTCCAGCATGTAAGCCTCTTTAGGGAATTACTCCCGCAGGACTTCCCAGGAGGTCACTCATCCTGGTACTGCTCTTGCCCTAGCATGTTTAACTTCGGAGTTCTAATGGGATCCGGTGCGTTGGGGCATAGAAAACGCATCTACAAGGGAGAGGTATCCGCATCCTTATAAGGCATGCTTCATTCCCCTCTCCAACCGATATGGGATCTACGCTCTGCGACATTTTGGTCGTTGGGTAGTCTCACCTCCCCTTGGGAGGCCAGCGTCCTCGCTGCATACCGATCCGGGTACTGGCTCTAATACCATAAGTGCTGGAACCCCTCCTTGGCGGGTCACGGGCCCGACGTCCTACCTGACATCTAGACGCGTGTTCCACGAGGGAGGAATTCCACACCAGGTCAAACTTAAAACAAAACAAACTCTCTTAACTTACCTCCGAACAAAATCAGAGGTAGATCATAAAGAAATTCAATAAGTGTTGACCCCGGGAAAAACATGTGGTGGGATCGTAAAATGAGCATAGACATTAAAAATAAATTATTCCTGAACAAAAACTTAAGAATAACATTCAATACACAATTTAATAGATAATATTGAATTAATAAAAATAGCTAATAATGATTTTCAAGTAATTTAAATTTTAGGAAGGGTAAAAATAATTTCCCCCTATTTATAAAAATATTTCCATGTCCAAAGATAAACCAAGAATATTTAATTTGGTAGAAAAATCAAAATGAGTCCTTTTGAAAAATCAGAAAAGAAAAGAAACGAAATAATTAAAAAAATGAAAAAATGGCTGAAGAATTCGGTGAAGGTTGCGATCATTCCATAGAACGATCGCAACTCTCAGCTGAAACTTGCGAGTCGCAAGCGTACTGCGGTACGCTCGTGAAATGAGCGGCAGAAACTATCGCTCGCGATCGTGAGGCGTGCGTTGTATGAGCCCGCGCGCTCGCGACCGCTAGCAGTTGCGCTCGCGAGGAGCCGCGAGGCCCCTCCCCCACAAAATAAACAGCAAACTTCAAAATTTCATAACTTCTTACTCTGAACTCCAAAATTTGTAAATTTAGTATCAATAAGAAGCTAAAAGGAAACTCTACAACTTTCCTAAAGGATTCAAAAACCAATTTGGTCTCTAAGAGCATTAAAAACCACTGCAAAGAATCTGCCTAAACAAGGAAAAAGATGAACATCTCAACAGCAACAGAAATTCTAAACACTATAACTTTCCACCCTATGGGACAAAAATCTCATACTTCATATCATCCGAAAGAGAAAAAGAAAATCTACAACTTCCATGAGACTCTAAGAACCATTTCAAACTCTATGAGGATGAAAAATTACTCAAAATTTCTGCCCAGAAAATTGAAAATTTGACAGCATCTGTACCAAAATTCAACAGTTCATATCTTTCAACTCCCACATCCAAAAATAGTACATGATACTTCATTGGAAAGCTATGTAAATCCTATATAACCTTCCAGAATACTACTTAACCCAATTTAATCCACATCAGCCCAGAAATTGGCTTCAAAACACAGCAAACACAAACCATTCAACAACACCTGCAGCAAACTTCAACATCCCACATCTTTCAACTCCCACATCCAAAATCAGTACATAATACATCAATGGAAAACTATGAAAATCCTCTATATTTTTCCAGAAGACTACTTAACCCACGAATTTTGCTTCTTGTCTCCAATGGAAGATTAAACCTTCCTCTTCTCCTTTCCTTCTTGAGAAACTCTCAAAGACACCTTTCCTAAGGCAATGGAAGGTGAAACCTTTACTTTTTCTTCTTCACTTCTTCTCTTCTTCTCTCCACCGAAACACACTCTCTTTATCTTGTAAAATGTTGTTCTTCTTCTAACAATCACGACAACTCTCTAGTCTTCTTCCTTTCTTTCCTTTTTTTTTCTCAAGGAACTAAAAAGACCTAATTGCCCCTCCTTATAAGACTTAACTCTTAAGAACTTAAGTGTTCTTCCCAAAAAGTCCCTACACAATAATCTTGTTCTTTTAATCTAACTAACACCATATACCTTCTAACTTAATCCTAATTTCTCCCTTTAATCCATCAATTTAAAAAAAAATTCTACACCCAAAGACATTCTAATTAATTCCTAGCCAACAAATTAATCAAATTAAACCTCGAAAATAAACTGAACACATGCTTATTAGTAGGAAAAGAATCGAGGTCCAACAATTCATACTCAAAACAACTTAAAACTCTTAACAACTCTCTAGTATGTCCAACCTTACTTTTACAACTCATATATTGTCTATTTATAGTCAAAATAACCTAAAATAGTCGTTAAAAATAAAAGCTAATTATTACACCATATGAACATAAACTCATGGTACATATTATTGAAAGACATCGATTGACTACTCTATAATACGGGTTAACCATTCTATTCACAGTACTAGCATTGGTTGTTTAAATCACCACATTGGTCAACAAAACTTCCTTAAACAACTTTTTCAAAATTTTTCAAAAATCAAAACATATTTTTTTGACAAAATATTGATCCAAAATTATTTCAGAAGTTCTTTAAAAGTATTTTAATGCATAAAGAGGTTTTTTTTTTTTACTTTTTCAAATTTTCTTTTGATTATGATAAAGTATATCTAAAATTTCCTAAGTATAAATGATCAAGTTATGATTGAACTCTTACTTTATTGAAACCGAGAAAAGATTATAAGAAGAATACAACAATTTGCTTAAATCTTGTCACCTTTAATTCCTTCCTGTTTTTAATTCATCATTTGAATTGTGTATGTGTTCTAGTTTGCTTATATTTTATAGCTTTTGATTGCTTAAGTTTTTCAATTAGCTCTTTTGCTCACTTTTTCTTTCATTAAACTTGCTTATTTATATATTAACTTACTAATATTACCAATGAAAAAAATATTAATAATAATATATTTTATTTTTAGCAAAGCCATAAATTAGAATCTTATTGAATATAACAAAAATCTTTCTAAACTAGTTAATTGTACATTCTTTAGTAAGATAGTTGTTTCACTTTAGGTTATACTATATATCCTTTTCTAAATTTTTTGGTTAGGCACCTTATTAGCTAACTCATTCTTCTCCTATCGAATACATTATTAAGTTTTAATAATGTAAATATATATTATATTTTAAAATTTTGTACCTTTTAATTTTAAAAAATGTCATCATAAACCAAAATATCATTCTAAAGTTATTTTTAATAACTTTTTTGTTTTCCTTAAAAGAATTAAATGATGCGTGCTTAAAATTGGTTAAAGTCATAATTGGGAAAAAAAATAAGAAAACTTTTTTTTTAATGGCCATTTCATCTAGGACACAGATCCATCTATGTGTGATTCTAATTGTGAATGTTGGATGGATGACAATTCTGATAATGATGACAAGGTTTATGTCCCTCGATAATGAAAAGAGCCTAGTAGAAAGTCGAAATCTTCATGTCAACCACTAAGGAAGACCCAACGTAGGCATGATGAAGATGATGATTCGTGGCTTTGTATTGGTCTTAGGAATCCTAAGCCTAGACTAAAGGATCTCTCTGAACTGTTGAGGGCAGTTAGAAAAGAGCATTTGATGCAACCAAGAAGCTATGTGCCTTTAATTCCCAAGGAAAGTCCCAAACTAGTATCTTATATGATGATGAGATCATATGAGGAAGATTTTGCACCTTCGGAAGCCCAGATTAATAAAACCACTGAAGTATCTAAAAGGTTGTACTCAAGATCCACAGGTATCAATCCACGTGATAATCATGTACTTATTTCTCTAGTAGAAGTTCTTAATTGGTAGACACAAAATGTTGTGGCACAAAATAATGTCCTTCAAAGAATCGATTCAAAGCTCGATAGTCTGTCTAAACAAACACAAGGACTAAATTCAAAAGTTAAGGTTATATCTCTTCATATCCAACAATTACATAAATGATTACTCAATCAAGCTGCCTAACTTGATTAAGATCTAAGAACATACATTGAAAAACATTATTATGGACCAGAGTTTTGTAAGAAAGAAAGAGAGCTTCAAAGGTTCGAGAAGAGCTTAAAATAATTGAGTCAAAATAGGCTAAAGAACATTTTAGAGCTGTATATGATACGTATCCATCAACATTTCCAGCCACACGACCCATCCATAACACCTCATCCAATCTCGATGCTACTAACTATGAAAAAGTGTTCAAAATGTCTTATCTGTTATTTAGACAAACCCTTGCAAAACCATGAAAACCTTCCAAACCAAACCCACCAGCTAAAGACATTATGTCAACTTCTAAACCTCCACATGCACCATCACTTTCTCCACCAAAAGAAAGACCTTCCCTAGACACACCAAAAGAACAAATATCTAATTAAAGATGTTCCTTCTGGATATGAGGATATCAAAGACCAACTCCTACAATATTGCTCGAAAAGATATGATCAATTCAATATCTGCATCTATTGTGGAAAAATTCAAAATTTTATGTCCAATTACCATTCAATAAAATGAGAATATTAATCCAACAAAGACTACTCATCCTAGAATAAATCTCAATAACCTAAAGATGGCACAAGAAGAATGTTCAATACTTCTGAAACAAGGACTGATTGAGCCAACCAAATCAGATTGGACATGCCAAGCTTTTTATGTTGAGAAAATAATATAAAATAACAAAGGGAAAAAGAGGTTAGTCATTGATTACAAACCTCTAAATCATTTTCTTCAAGATGACAAGTTTCCCTTGCCCAGCACACATAGTTGGTGAACTATTAAACTTCCAAGATATGAACCTCATTGTTAAACAAATCCAACAGTTTATAGGAATTGTGAATTATATTAGGAATTTTATCCCTCATTGTCAGAACATTTTAGCCAACTATCAAAACTATTGAAGAAAAAACCATCTCCATGAGGCCTAAAATAGAAAAAATAGTTAAACAATTAAAAAAGACCAATCATCATCCACCTCTACTGAAGATTCCTAACAAAGGAAAACAAATCTTACAGACTGATGCTAGTGAGGATTTTTAGGGAGCAATTTTAATAGAGGAGATAGAAGGAAAAAGATTCTACTGTGGATATGCTAGCGAACAATTTAAACCCTTAGAAAGACATTATCATGCAATCTACAAAAAGATTCTGGCAGTCAAAAGAGGTATAGAAAAGTTTAACTTCTACATCTGTCCTTATCTCTTTACAATAAAAATGGACAATACGTCCTTTCAAAAGATACTAGCTCCTAACACAGAACTGCTGCTAGAATGCCAATTGCTTCATTGAAAAGACTAGTTCTCCCGCTATAAATTCATAGTTCACCACATCAAAGGCTACCAGAACATCTTAGCTGATTTCCTCTCTCAACTTCAAAAGCATATTAGCCTTATCACTCCCTCCAGAAATATCACTCTCTTCCTCTCAATGGCTTACCTGCCTATCATTGTAAAAACAAAGAAGTTCTTTCCTCCTATCGCAAGCACCCACTATTGTTGATGAGATAGCCTCTGTTGCCGAACTAAGCTTGTTCTATTATCTCCACCTCTTCTCAATCAATCAATAATAGATTATTGTTTGTCCTTGTTCAATATACAAGCTCTATACCTTACTATGTTTTTCACAATGACCTACTTTCATAAAATGCTTTATATTACCTATGGGCACTCTCTACCCTCTATGCTTGTGCTATCGCCCTTCCTCTCTTGTAAGTTTATCAGCACTTATGTGATAGAGAGAAAGAAAGTTCTCTCTTATGGACTTTTCTTGAGTAATACCAACCAGTGGTGCAATGGAGAATGCAACGTTCACAGTTTATGAAGGATCTCAGATTGTGGGAGATTATTAGAGAAACAATCCACCCGATGCTTCTTTGTTCTTCATTGTCCATACAGTACAACCTTCTTAGGTTATTAGATTACGGGAGACTCCAATGGAGAAGCAATCCACCCGATGCTTCTTTGTTATTCATAATCCATATAGCATAACCTTCTTAAGTTATTGGTCTTTAGACTCATTTTGGTAATACTTAGCTTAAAGAGTAGTCATCAATTTCTGTTGTTTCCAAAGGCTTGCTTCAATTGAGACATTCCAACCTCTCAACCTCTTCTATCGAAATACAATCGTATGTAGTTATTAACGTAATCATTAAAGAATGCAGAGAACATCTTTGTACAACGTGCGTGGCTCCATGAATGTGACTGAGTCCAAGGAATAAAATGTCAGCCCAGTCTCTGCCTATGGTTAATTTAAACAAGGACTATTGCCATTTGTCCCGAGGCTAACGGCAATGAATATTTCCAGCACTCTTCTTACAAATGTGTGTTGAATCATTAAACAATTTAATGCTACTTAGTGCTCCGGTCAACGACCATGAGCACATTACTTCATGACAAGCACGTTGAATAAGAGGACATCCGCTAAGAAGACGGAAGAAACAAACAAGAAAATTCTACTAATGAATATAACTTTTTATATAGCCAAACAGACGTCTGAAGATGTCCCACAGAAGAGGACTAACAATCATCAATATAGTTGCTCCATTTTCCCACCAACATTCTGGTCAAGCAAACATGGCTTTTTCACGTACCGGATTGCCTAGACTCTGCGTGGGTCGGTCCATGGCTCATGTTCGGGTCCGGACACCATCTGTTCGATCCAGACCCTTCTGTAATCCAGTGGAAACTGAGCAGAAAGTTGACCTCTTGGGCAATGGCCCGCAGATTTTTGGCGGTGATGGGTATGGGAATGATGGCAATAAGGTTATGGTAGTGGTGGACGCAAGCGTTGAAGCCAAGAGTGCACTTGAATGGGCACTGTCTCGCACTGTTCAAAACCAAGATACCATTGTTCTTCTATACGTTTCCAAGCCACCCAAACCAGGTTAGATAGTGATAATGATGGTCATTTTTATAATCGTTTCCTGGCATGCATTAAGAAGCATCATGTGCTCAAAAATGGACGTAACTACTTGTGGTCGCAGGACCTACGTCGAACCTGAAGGTTAACCTGAGGGCTCATGTGCTTCTTTATACACTGAAACATATGTGCGAAAGGAGAAGGCCTAGGGTGAGTAGCTAGCTATAAATTGAAATTTGTATTATTAACTTTCTCGATGACACGGATAAAGAGTTGGTTGCATTAATTAAATAAGCGAATGATAACTTTGAAGCTGTCATAATTTATATCGCACTAAAAGATTCAAGCTTAACATAGTTCTGAAACTTTTGATGATGCCTTGTGCTATTATTTACTTTTAGATGGAAATGCTTCTGATAGAAGTATAGAGGAGAAACATTTGATGACGCCTTGTGCTATTATTTACTTTTAGATGGAAATGCTTCTGATAGAAGTATAGAGGAGAAACATTGATGATGCCTTGTGCTATTAACTACTTTTAGTTATGTTTACCTTGTCGTGTTCTGTTTAGATTAATCTGAAAACAATCATTCGAAAGAGCAACAAAGTCACTGAAACCTCATTTCCTGGGGCGGACAGACCCTGGTGCCAAGTGACAACTAATGTCAAATGGTTGAAACGATGGTTTTTTCAAATTTGTCCTTATTAGGCCGTCAAGAATCTCTTTTTACATGGGATTGCATTCGATATCATGCATGTATATGTAGGTACAAGTGGAGACAAGTATACGAGAAGGCAAAGAAAAGGGCTCGATAATAGTGGAAGAAGCAAAGAAACAAAGGGTGTCACTGCTAGTGTTAGGCCAACGGAGGCGAAGTTCGACAATGTGGCGACTAGTCAGACATTGGAGGAGTAGAAGCAGCGGTTGTGTGGCGGAGTACTGCATCCAAAACGCTTCATGCATGACAATTGCAGTGAGGAGAAAGGCCAAGAATGTTGGAGGTTATCTGATCACCAGCAAGCGTCATAAGAACTTTTGGCTTCTAGCTTAATTAGCATACCGAGCTTATCAATTAAGGAACTGGAATTCTAAAATTTGGTAGCTGGAATTCTAAAAACTGAATCATATGGCTTCTTGGTATCTTATGTACACATTCCCTGAAATTGTCAAGGATATTATAATCCTTAAAAAGCTTAAGTGCCATATAGACCATGTTACTACAATGAACCTTCCTCCTTCCACAGTGCTCTGAAGCACATGATGCAAAAGAGATCAGATTCCATATTTCCTGCACAAGCATAAGGAGATTTATTGATTGAGGTGACAAACAGCAATCTAATTTCTCTCCCTATTACTAAAAGTATCACCTTGCATTCGTCTTCGTCAACAAATAACCTCTAGAAGTATTGTCCAAAGATTTCACAAAAGCGCAAATGCTGCTGAATATGTAATTCTGTATCATTAAATCTCGATGTAGTGTACAATATTAGGAGTCACTACATAAGGCTACCAGCAACGTCATCATAAGAATCATGTCCACGAATTAACTTATAAATCTGACACGATACGCCAAGTACATTATATAGGGAATCTAGTTCCAGAACTGGGCCAGTTGGCCAAGATAAAGACATTCATCGCATAAGAAATAAGCATGCTTTCTTTCAGACTGTAAATAAAAGCCTTATGTTAGTGCTTGGCAAGACTAACTCCAGTTGGATTCCCTTCACTTGGCAGTGGGAATTTGGTCTCACTTGTGCAGCTATCTGTTTGTGACGTGTAAAGATTACATTATAGACTTATCAACACGAAAAGCCTAGAATCTAGACTTATTGAACCAATATTACACATCCCAGTTACCTTCAGTTAGATGACCGTATTGGCTACAAAAAGAATTGGTTCCTATTATGTACACGAATAAGTTTACCCTTTTTTTTTTCTTTTTATCAAGAGGTCATGTTGGAGGTTGTCCTTGGATATTTGTATAAAGGGCCATCTTTCTCCAGTAACTTCTGCAACTTTCCACCAACTCATGAAAAAGTAGAATAAAAATTCCGGGAAGAGGTATTTACTTTGATGCTTTTGCATATTGGTCAATGGCATAACCATGTTTAAGGGCAACTCTGTGCAGTTGATCATAGCCTGCAAGCACTCCAGCTCCTGCTACACCCAGAAGCATATTAGCTGTAACTCCCCGGAACAATGCTCTGTAACCCTCAAGGCGACTGATCTCATGAAATGCATGTATTGCATTCCGATACTTTAAAGCCTGTCCAGAAGTCAGCATCATTCTCCTTCTTAGAGTATCAAAAGGGTAAGCACAGACCCCAGAGACTATAGTGATGCTCCAGCCCAACAAAAAACTAGCAAAGAAATTACCCTGCAAGAGTCAGATTCCTATTTAGACACTTCAATAAAAATTTTGACATCAACTACAGAAAGGAGAAATAGGAAACACCATTATGAACAGCCCTAGGATATACATCTGTCAAGGGTTGAGATGATTTGAAACGACAATCTTTACTAAGTCTAAAGAGACAACAGATTCAAAGAGAAACTCAAATTACCTAGCATGTCTTGATTTTTCGTTAAATATTCCCAATGTCACCAATTTTCCGAGTCTGAATGACTGGATTCCAAGAAAGTATATGTATATGAAATTTATACTATGGTTCAAGTCAAGTTTAACATAAAATTTGCTTGCTTTACATTATCGATTAACGTGATGGCATTTACCTCAAGAGGTCCCACCAAAATGATAGGTTGCATGGTATCATAGATCCCAAAATACATTCCTCGATAGAGAGTAATTCCTACAATTGAAGCTCCAAAGCCCCGATACAGCCCAGCAATCCCGTCACTTGACAATGTTTTACTGTACACATCTAATATCCCCTTAAACTGCCGTCGACCATTAATTGGGCACTCTCTTGCATCAGTTCCAAGTCGTGTACGTGCATAATCCAAATGGTAAAGCAGCAACGAAGTTGTTGCTCCAGCAGCACTGCCTGAAGCCAAATTTCCAGCAAACCACTTTAGGTAACCATCCTTTTCTTTTGAACGTCCGAAAACACTTTTGAAGTAACCCTTGAATGCAAAATTGGATGCCTATGCAAAATTGAGACCTGTTTCAGTAAATGAAACAGGACTAGAAGATACAAACAGGAGACAAAAGGTTTCAGCAGATAGTGACTTAGGAGTGAAGAGTAATTTAAAGAAACTTAAAATTTCTACTCATCTGGATAATGAGTAAGATTTCCAACACAATCGGTTCTCAAAAAGCAACACTTGGGATTAGATTGTTTTCCCAGGATAGTTGTCAAAGAACAGTTAAATTCGTTCTTGAAGTGCATATCAACAGCTGGTCATGATTAGTTAAGCATTGCAAGCATGAATTTCAACTCAACATTTTATCAGTTAGTATCTAGTTCATAGCATGTTCATTGGCGATTCCAAAATCTTAAAGCAGGATATAAAGGATATAAAGGACTCTGAATTGATGTGAAAACCAGGTAGTAAACAAAAGATACTCATTTACCTACCAAAAGGAGATGACAGGTCAAAGTTCCACAAGAAGAAAACAAAGCCTTGAAGTAATTACCAACTAGAGTCTAGAAGAATATCATCTAAAGAACACAGATTACTGCATACCAAAGCCTGTTCATCTCCAAAAGTTTCAGGGGAAAAAAGGGAGTTGAGCAATATCATCATGAGCAAGCAAAATGGTGAGCAAAGAGGAGAACCTGAGTGGGGAAATATCGTATAACGTTGGCCTGATTGCCTCTCCAAAAGGAGAACAACCCTTCTTCTGTCAAGACCCTTCTAAAGCAATCTCTAACACCCTTGTACGGAGTATTAAGTTGTCCTCTCTTAATCATCTCTCCTTGATTCTGCAACAAAAGTTTCACTCTTTCAATAGGCGCTGCAGCAGTCTTTGACACGACCGCTGCCATGCCTGCCGTCACAAAATCTACCGAAAATTTCTCAGGCTTTCGAGTCATTTCAAATCTTCCCGCCAAAGGCTGCAACTTTTCTCGGTTCTAGACAAACCCAGAAAGGAAAAGGAAAGAACAATTCAGCCTCCTCATCATTCACTTTCCCAGAAACCAAAAAGACATTAAATAATTAAATCAAATAATTAAAAAATTAAATGCGAAACCAACTTACGTACTCGTAGAAGCCACCAGCCTACACATAGGATAATGCAATGAGAGGCAATAACCTGTTGAATTTGAGATTAGGAGAAGCAGATCTCTGGCTTTTTGTCCAGAGATTCGGGGCACGAAGCTTCTGTCGTTTCTCGTAAAAGAAGACAGCGACAAACCACCCGAGGGAAATCGGGACGCAGGTGATGAAATTTTAGAAAATTCTTCTTATTTATATAACGGTAATGTATTAGAATTTTGTGGATATGAAATTAAGATCCTAATCTACATATGTGAATCAGAGTTTCATTAAGAATTAATAGCATAGTATGATTAGAGTTTAAACATATGTTGCATTTTATGTAAAGTTTTAATAAAATAACTTCTCAATTAGAGTTAAGTTATATTAATGTAAGAAATTAGTATATATTCTCAATTTCAAATTTTGTATATAAAGTATTAAATATAAGTAACTCAAAATTATATAAATAATATAGACAACTTAAAATTGTTAGTACATATACTTCTATTTGTATTAAAAAGTATATTAGCTAATCATTAAAGTTTGATTTAATGATATAATCGTAATAATATCGTTATCTTCTTATGAGTTTGACTCAAATTTCGGCCATGGATGGATTTATGCATCTATATGTCGCATTGTAAAGGATCTCTTTATAAATAACAAAGAAGATATTATACAAAGTTCCTTTTTACTCATTGAAAAAAGAACATAGTGAATTTTTAAGAAATATTTGGAAAACAAACTTTTCCACTCTCTTTTAGTATTATTATTATTATATTTGTTTCTTAATTATTTCACATAATTTTTTAGGATAAAAGATATAGACTCCTCTGTAGTTTAAAAAATGTTTTATAGTATCTATTTTTTTTATAAAAAAAGTTCTCTTAGACTTCAGTTAAAAAATGTGTTGGAAAATAAGGAGGAGATTAGATCACATGCACAACAAAATAATTACAAAACCTATTTCGTATCAATTTCCAAAAGCCTAAGATCACTTAAATTCTATAAAATTATTAACATATAAATAATAATAAAGCATGAATCGTAATTTATGCCTTATTGTGAAGATTGATCATTTTCGTGTTATTTCCCTTGAACCATTTCTAAAGTTGACTCATCTCAACCACTACATAAGTGTCTAACTTTTAACGGTATCTATAGAACAAATCGAAAGAACTCTACAACTATTACAGAGAGTAAGGACTACTAACTCTTTTGGAATATAGGTCTATTTATAATAGAATTTAGCATTTCGGTAATTTAATAAAAATTATATTATAATCAATTAAACTTTAATTAAAATTATAATTAATTCTAATTAAATATCAATTGGGATCAAACAAGATTCAATATCTCATATTGATCCTTGTTATTAAATATTTCATATTTTATCATAAAGTTAAGTTTCTCAAACTTTACAATCAAACACTTTTTTTCTCTTCAACTCGTTATTTATATGTGACTTATTAAGTTCTCAAATATGATGATCATGAATATAAATTATAATCCTAAATCATATTTAGGATTAGATAAATTAAACTCTTTTAATTTATCTTTAATTCTCAAAAAATAATTTACATTCATAAATTAAGAATATCATTTAGTAGTACATCGTGATCACCTAAATATTTAGGAATATCAAAGTGGTTTTTAATAATCTTTCTATGTATGATTTCTTGTATAATTTAATCCTTTCATCATATAATATTCTATTTAGACATAGATCATAGAATTAATGTTTATTATATCTGGTCCAATTATGTTAACTTTCGATCCTTGGTAATTGATTTAACTAATGACATTTGAAAACTATTTTCAAAATGTCATTCCTCCTTGACTAAAGATTTCATAAATAAATACTAATTGAGAACAATGAAACATTCTCCTTAATTATTTAAAGGTGATAAATCTTATATTGATCACTCAACTACTTTCATATAGTTTACGCTAGATCAAAGAACTATCAATTAAACTACCCTTGAAGAAGTCATAGGTAATATCAAAACATAGCAACCAATAGATTGGATATAGGGCATAAACTAACAAAATGATGATGAAATAAATGTGACATGAATATCAAACTTGTACCAATCAATTACTACTTATATAACGATTTACCTCAATTCTTAAAGTAGAACATAACTAATTAAATCTGAATCAAACTTATAATTTATTATCAATATGTTAAATTATTAATTTAAGTCAAGTTTAATTGGTTTGGATCAAGTTTAAGAGTTAAGTTGATTTCCATATTAATAAATTGGATTAGTCTATGTCTGATGTTCATAACGCGTGTATTTTATTGTTATTTTTTAATTAAAGTTTAAGAGAAAGTGTTTTTATAGAAAATTGAAAATTAGAAGGAGTTGTTTTTAAAGAATTTTAATTATTAGAGAGTTTTTCTAAACTTTCTTAAATTACATGAGAGTTCTATGTCTTTTTTATAACCATTTATTAGAATAGATAATTATTTATTAATTTTTAAATAAGATAAAACTAACTATGCACAAATTCTCTCATCTCACTACAAGAAATATTTTTATTGGCTATGGATTTTTCCCCTGCATTTTAGAATTCATAGAAAAAAGTATATCACTATGAATTTTTTAATTGTAGCTTAATAAAGCAATACCAAAAAAAATATTTCATGGACTTTTCAAAGACAATCAACTATGTTGATTTTAACTACGAATTTTTTTGTAGCCAAAAAAATTTGGTGAATAGGCTATGTTCATATTTTGTAGCCAAAGACTATTAAATATGTTTCTTTTAATTATGGATTATTTTTTGTAGTCAAAATAGTTATGGTGAATGGTCTATGTTTTTCTTTTGTAATAGAAAACTATTAACTACATTTTTCATAAACAAGGTGAAATATGCAAGTGATAAAACACTTTCTATACGACCTTATTCTCCTATTACAAGAATAGAAATACATTACATTCGTCTCTCTCATCCTTTGTCTCTATCACCCTAATCCATTTATTTGTTCCTTAATTGGGAACCTTTTTCATAGAAAATGTAACTTGCTTAGTGTCAGTACCCTGATACTTGATATTCTTATCACGTCCAGCACTTATAAACTTAATCCCATTAGTTGAAGACCAAATATCCCTAACCCTTATCTAATGACCCATATATGTTTGCATAAATTTACCCAAATTAAAGACATTCCATATCTTCACATTGCTATCCTTCCTTGCTAAGAGAATCAAACGCCTATATTTAGAATTAACACCCTTTGAATTCCACTCCATGTTTGCACAATTTTCTTAGGTATATAACAATGATCATTAGTAGCATGCCTTGTGCTATATCTTCTTTAACATAGTTGTAACATCCCGATACTCATGTTAAGGCTAGAATAGTAAATTATGAGAAATTTATGTAGAATTAAAAAAAAACACCATGCATAAGTTAATTGTGACATACACATTCATTTTGCACATTCATATTGTATATGCATTCATTGGCATTTCCGGGTAATTTGATTTATAAGTGAAAATTTTGGATTAAATTGGAGTGTATTAATTATGATTTGGCAATTTTTGTACATTTTGGATTTTTAGATATTTTTGGTAAATTATTTTTGAGCTAAAAAAAATATATTTGGAGAGTCATATAATTATTTCAGAATTTTTGTTGAATTTAGAAATTTTCGAAAAATTCAGGATATTATGGACCAATGATAGAGTGACACATGGCGATAATAGGTAGATGACAAATGGTTAATTAGGTGTGACAAATGGCTTGAAAGTGTTAGGACAAATGTATGACATGCAAAGTGTACACGAGTATGATGTTTGGGGTTAGGATTGATGCATTGAGAGTGTCCTTCTCGGTGAAGAAACACTTAGCATCCGAGTATTAATTGTGAGACTCTCACTGTTTTTGATCTGTTCTCCTTGCTGGAATTCATAGCCCAATCACGTAAGTTATGTTTAAGTTGGGTTTTGGTTGTTGTAAATGATGTTTTACTGTGGAAATGCATGCATGTTTGTGAGGTTAGAGAAGCAAAGTTTCGGTGATGAATGAATTAGATGATGGAGCTGTGAAATAGAAATTTGTCCAGAAAAGTATGAAATAAGTTCTGTCTTAGTTTGAAATGAGTTTGGAAGAGTTCTGGAAAATTTATGAATGCATATACACTCTGTCATGGTTTAGAGAAAACCGAAAATGGGTTGTTGTCTCCATGTACCTGTTAAGTATTAGTAGAAATGATATTAGATGTTTAGGTGTGAATCTTGTATTTTGATCTTATGTGAATGATTTGAACTGAATTAGGAGTTAAATGAGTTTAAAGAGTGGATTAAAAAAAGAGAGAGAGAAAACAGAAAATGAAAGAAGTGCAGAAAGTGTTGTAAACAAGGGTTGTTGATGATGAATAGTTTTGAAAACTTTCTGGTTGTGATATATATATAACTAATGTTGTATTCTGAGTTAGTTACAAATGAAAGAGACAATGTGAGGTTATAAATTAAAGATGACAGGGAAAGTGGAAGAGAGGAAAAAGAGTGAAGAAAATTTGCAGTTTCGGTGATCTGGGTTGGTGAAGAAGATGAAGTTAACGTGCTAGAGAGAGAAAACGTGATGGGTTAGTTGTGTGGGATAAAAACTAGAGTTTTTCATTGAGCAGCTCTCAATCTTTTGCCTATAACTCTTTCATCCGAACTCCAAATAACTTGAAACTTAAACCAATAGATTCCTAAGACATTTTTCTTTCTCCCCATAAAAATCTAGAGCTATCTGAATTAACATGAAATTGATTGATAGGATGAAAATGTGGGAGTCTGCTGGATGTTATGCATTGGAAAATTTCCATGATCATGCTTCGGTTTTCAAATTAGAACTTGAGATGTAGATTTCTGAATGAGTTCGTTTTTGATTCATATTAAACTAGAGATATATTTCTACAATTGTTGTGAAGAGGTCGAATTTAATTTCTGTCTCTTTGATTTTCAAAATTGGCATGGAAGTGAGTTTTAGCTTAGGCTGTAGCACTACCAGGGACAGAAATCATGTCCTGTGATTATTGAATA
>JANIIA010000008.1:25828608-25841262 GCA_027478495.1 Erythroxylum alaternifolium
ATGATGCCATGTGGAATGAATGTAGTGATCGCACGTAGCTCACCCTTATCATAGGATATGTATCGGAATGACCTGCGAGCATCCCGGTGCGTACCCAACGGTAAGGGGGTGCTACATAATCAGTGCTATATATTGATCCCAAGCTCCCTAAAACTCCAATACACATGCTCTAAGCATATCTTTAACAATCTTGATATTTATCTCACTCTGTCTATCTGTCTGAGGATGGAATGCAGTACTGAAATTTAGTTTTGTACCTATAGCTGACTACAAAATTTTCCAAAATCTCGAAATAAATCTGGGATCCCTGTCTGATACAATGGACACAGGAACCTCACGCAGTCTCACAACCACAGTCACATACCTCTGGGCTAACTAGTCTAGTGTATTGTTCTCCCGTATTGGTATGAAATGGGCTAACTTAGTTAATCGGTCCACCACAACCCATATCGCATCATTTTCCCTCGGAGTCTTAGGCAATCTCATAATAAAATATATAATGATTCGTTCCCATTTCCACTCCGGAATAGGCAACGAATGAAGCTTTCCAACTGGAGCCTGATGCTCAGCCTTAATTTGCTGACAAATTAAACACTTAGCTACAAAATTAGCTACTTGCTTCTTCATCCTTGGCCACTAAAAATGTTGCTTCAATGTATTATACATCTTGGTCATGCCAGGATATATAGCATAAGTAGCCATATGAGCTTCCTCTAGGATTTCCTTCTTTAGATCATCAACATTAGGCATAAGTAGCAACAATGCTTCATCTCTTAATTGAAATTCAGACTCTGGATTCATCTTAACTTTCTCCATCAGTTTCACCATGTCAGGGTCCTTGCTCTGAACCCTTCTTATTCTATCATGTAACATTGGCCTCAATTTCAAGGTGGATATTAATGCCTCATTATGCTTAAGATTCAACTCCACATTCAAAGCTCTCAATTGAATCAAGTTTGGTAACCTCGATAACTGAATCTGAGCTACACTGGTATTTGACTTTATGCTCAAAGCATTAGCTACCACATTGGCTTTTCGTGGATGATATTTAATTGTACAGTCATAATTTTCAATAACTCTACCCATCTTCTCTGTCTCATGTTTAGTTCTTTCTGACTTAACAGATACCTCAAACTCTTGTGATCGGTGTATATTTGAAATGTCTCTCCATATAAATAATGTCGCCATGTCTCTCCATATAAATAATGTCCCGTGAGAGCTTAGTTGTCTCGATGCATAAGCTATCACCTTGCCATTCTGCATCAATAAACATCCTAATCCTTGATGCGAAGCATTACTATATACTACATATCCACCAGTTCCTGATGGTATAGCTAACACGGGTGCAATAGTCAACCAATGTTTCAACTCCTCAAAACTCTTCTAATAGTTATCACTCCATCTGAATGCTACATTTTTTCTCAGCAGTTTTGTCAGAGGGGCTGAAATCAACGAGAACCCCTTTATAAACCTTCGGTAATATCCAACTAATCCTAGGAAGCTTCGAATTTCTGATACATTCTTTAGAGATTCCCAATTCATCACTGCTTCTATCTTCATTGGATCCACTTATATGCCTTGTCCAGATACTAAATGACCCAGAAAGACTACTTGATTTAGTCAGAATTCACACTTACTGAATTTGGCATACAGTTGTTTCTCTCTCATACTCTGTAAAATCACTATCAGATGCTCATCATGTTCTTCTCTGCTCTTTGAATAGACAAGTATGTCATCAATGAACATAATTACAAATCTATTCAGGTAAGGCTGAAACACTCTATTCATTAAGGCCATAAATGCAGCTGGGGCATTAGTTAACCCGAACGGCATTACTAAAAATTCAAAATTCCCATAACTGCTTCTGAAAGCACTCTTTGGTACATCAACCTTTGCTATCTTTAGTTGATAATACCCAGATCTCCAATCTAGCTTAGTGAACACTTGAGCTCCCTGTAACTGATCAAATAAATCATTAATTCTAGGCAACGGATACTTGTTCTTCACTGTAACCCGATTCAGTTGCCTATAGTCAATGCACAGTCTCAAAATGCCATCTTTTTTTCTTCACAAATAGGATTAGAGCTCCCCAGGGTGAAACACTGGGTCTAATAAATCCCTTATCCAGTAACTCTTGTAACTAAGTCTTCAACTCCTTTAGTTCCACAGGTGTCATCCTATATAGGGGAATAGATATAGGAGCGGTACCTCGAACTAGATCAATTGTGAACTCTGTTTCTCAATCTGAAGGTAAGCCAGGTAGTTCTGTAGGAAACACATCCAAGAATTCCCTAACCACAGGAATGTTTTGTACATTCTACTCAGCTCGTGTATTAATAACGTGGGCCAGATAAGCCTCACATCCACCTTACATCAACCTCAAGGCACTCATGAATGAGATCAACCTGGCTGGCACTGCTTGACTAATACCTCTAAAAACTACTCTCGGCTGATTAGGAGATTCCAATATCACCTCCTTAATGTAGCAGTTCATGATAGCCCTATGAGCAGCAAGCCAATCCATGCCTAAAATGACATCTATCTCTCCTAGCTGGAATATAATCAAGTCTGCTTCCAATTCTGCCTGATCAATTTTAATCAAACACCTCTTACAAAATTCCCCAATCACAGTGGTACTACCTATCGGTTTACTCACCTCCAATCCACGTTTCAATTGCTCTTTATTACAATGCAACTTACGTGCTATATGCGGTGCAATAAATGAATGTGTAGATCTAGGTTCTAGCAATGCAAATGCTTCATAATCAAAGATAAACAATGCACTTGCAATGACATCTGGACAGTCTTGAGCTTCCTGTCTGGTCATAGCATATACTTGGGCCTGAGACTGGGGTCTGCTGCTCTGAACCTCAGTCTTGACAGAAGGACTTCCATAACTGCCTCTGCCTTTGCCTCGGCCTCTCTGTCCAACCCCTCTAGCTCTAGCTCGACTCTACTGGACAGTAGCTTCACTTACAGATCCCCCTCTCATACCAGATTAGGCTCCAGCAATGATAGGACAATCTTTAATTCTGTACTTTAGAGAGCCACATCAAAAATATGCTCTTGGTAAAGTCCAAAACTCACCACTATGCTTCTTCCTACAGTGCTCACAAGGGGGAAACTGGCTCTGCATTGTACCTCTTCCAATGCCAGACTGTACAAAGCCACTCCTTTTTCTGAATCCCGACTATCTTGATCCAGCCAGTGGTCTGAAAGCTTTGTTCTGCCGCTTGTTAAATCATCTGCCCGAACCACTCTGAATTTAACTGGGTCTTTTCATTCTAGACCCTTGTCCCAACTCTACTTGTCCCTCTCTCAGTAATTGCTCAATTTTGATCGAGGCAGCCCTTAATTTAGTAAAACTACTCAGGTTAGTGATTGTTAACCTTGTTCTAATCTCCATATTCAACCCATCTTCAAATCTCCTAAACTTGTCTTCTTCTATAGGAATCAAAGCAGTAGCATATCCCAACAATTCATTGAACCTGATCTCATACTCTGCTACAGACATTCTGCCTTGTTTCAGATCTAGGAACTCCTTCATGTTTCTATTTAAGTATATCTTAGGCATGTAATTCTCCCTAAAAGCCCTCAAAAAGTCTTCCCAATTCAGATTGCAAAGCCTGGTGGCACTTCCTGGAACAGTCTTCCACTATTGATATGTTGGACCTTGCAGTGGTGAGACTGTATAATCAAATCTCTCATCTGCCTCATAGTCCATCTGATCAAACACTCTTTCAGTTCTCTCTAGCCATTCCTCACCTCTGCAGGGTCTTTACTTCCATAGAAGTCCACAGCCCCCTATTTTTACAGTTTGTCATACCTCCTTTCCCTTCTCTCAAAAATTCGTAGAGGCATCACATTTGGTCGAGGTGCAGAAGACTCTCTACTGGCTCTTTTTGATCCTAGGTCAGCTGAGTGTTTCATTTTATTGCCTACGTCGGATAACCTATAATACACAATAACTTCCATTGCCATCTAAAGTTTTCACAACATTTCATACCTACTATTTCTACATATCCCTATGGATGCCAAACCATGCTCTGATACCAAAATGTAACACCCTAATACCATAAATTACATACCGGAACACCCTGTGGATATTCTAGTATATAATCTATAATAATGGCGTGTCAACTATCTCACCTTTATTTTATAACATGGTAATATATCCAACTTAGTCATGGCATCAACTAGTATATATAAAAGTCACCAAAAATTCTGAAATAATCATAATACTCGTCAAATAAATTTTTAACATAAATAATCTATAATTCACATTTTAATCGCATTTATAAATTAATTATACCCGAAAATGAATGCATGTACAATTATTTTAATGTATCAAAAATAAATATTCACATGTGTGTGAATATACAACGATGCATGAGCATGCAACGTATTTCTAATTTCTCACTGTACACTCAATTCACTATTCTGAGGTCTAACCCCGAACATGGGATGTTACAATTTGAATGTCTTTTTACAACATTTTAACAAATGGGAATTTCATAATACATTTTTATTATCATTAGTATTATCATGTATTCAAATTATAGTTTTCTTTCTAAACTTTGGTTTTGTTTGAGTTTACAAGACTACAGAGCTAGTCCACTTGCTTATTTGAATCATTTCTTATCAATCATGCAGTTATATATAGGATAACTAAGAGTATTAATATAATTTTGCAATGACTATATAAAGTTATGAATGCGATGTCTTCAATTAAAACTACATTAAATTCAAATAATGGTTCTATAGTGTGTTATTGTGGTTTAAAAGCCCTGTTAAGAACTTTATGGAGTGACAATAACCCAGGAAGAAGAGTTTATGGATTCCCCAAATATCCTATAAGTTTATTTTTCAATAAGGTAAAATTGTTTGTATATATGTTTAATGTTTTTCTTATTAATTATTAATTTTCTTCAAGTTGGAAAATGTGATTTTTTTAAAGTGATACAATGACAAATTTAGTGAGTGTTGTGGAAGTAAATCATAAATTAAAGAAAAGAAGTAGGTATGTTAAAGAAGAAGGCTCAATAAACCACAATTGAACACATACAACGTTGGTAATTGAGGGGAAAATAAAACTAATAAAAGAAAATATTATTTTGTTAACAAAAGAGAAAAGTGAGTTGAAATTTATTGTTTTGTTATTCATGAAGATACCTTAATGATGCCTAATTAATAGTTGTAAAAATCTTCAACAATATATACACAAGTGATTATGTCATAATAAATAAATGGGGTAGTATATAAGCAAATAATTGCACCTTAAAATCTATCCATCCATATACAAAAGTGATCGGATCTTTCCATCCATATACAAAAGTGATTGGATACAATAACTAAGGTCCTATTTGTTTCCCTTTTTTTTTCCTTTTTTCTGTTTTGGTTTTCATGAAAAAAGAAACATGCCATTAAAATGTGTTTGGTTAAGTATTGTTGTCATTTCTTGTTTTCAAAAATAAAAAACTACAACCACTTTAAGAAAAGGTAAAAAAGACTTTTTTACATTTAAAATAGGTTTTTTTTCATAAAAACACAATCTCCATTTTTTTCACTGTCTTTTGTTTTAATTTTAGCCTGGCTGTGCCTTCACCATTTTGTGCTTGCTCCTTTCTCTTTAAAAAAAAGGTCAACAATGGAGGCAACAAAGATTTGGTGCTTGGCAAAGCTTTTTCCATCGTCTTTTAGAAGTTGAAGGTTTAAGTAGTCACCTTATTGAGCTTTTTTGGGTTGCAATCCAATTTGACTTCTTCAAGTTGGGATCTTTTTGGATAAAACCATCTGGGTATGGTCTACTACCATTGAACATCATAACTTCTTCTTCCAGTAATGCTAATGCTGTCTCAAACTTTATACATCACCTGGTTGGTGGTGCGGCTATCAGTATGGGTGGTGGTACCGGCAATGGCGCTCTCGATGAAGCAAGATTTCGGTACAAGAACTTCTTCGCTGTACTTCATGAGGTTCTATCCACCATTCCTAATTCTCAGAAGGTGAAGATTTTTAAAACCCTAGTTGATTTTGGAGTTTTATTCAAGAATTTGGGTGCTTTTATTTTGGCATTTTATTCGAACCTTCTTCTTGTTACAAATTTTTCTTTTTTTGGCTTATGTTTTAAATAACCAGTAATTATATTAATTGTTATAGGTAAGCTATCTCTGATATTTCAAATCTGTTTGTAGATTGTACTTCTTCATGCATCATGCAAAACAAAATAAGATTGGTTTTTACAGGGTACTGTAGAAGGTCTTACCTTTTCCAAAATCTTCATTTAGGTTGACTTCGTCATAATTCGAGGTACAACAGGGTAAATGGGTGTTCTTCTTAGACATGTATCAACAATTGCACAGTTGAAACCTAGAGTGATGTCAAAAATTGTAAAGTTAAACAAGGCAAATAGATGTTCTTATGCCAATTTATTTTTTTGGTTATGTGCAGAAAATGCTTTTGCCTTATGGTCTACCTCCTGATAGAGAGCATAATTAAGATTAATTATTAGGTTATCCAATAAAAATGTTAATCCTGCTTATCGTTCTTAGATCTGCATAATTGTATTAATAGATGCTTGTAAGGAATAATAGTCATTCATGGTAGGGATGGACAGTAAAGTAGTGTGGTTAACATTTGTCCACATGTCAATTTCTTTCTCTTGTATATGTGAACGACTATCTTGGCCATTGATTAGTGTCCCTTTCAGTCTTGACAACCAAGGTGGTTGTTTGGTTATACAAACTGTAACACAATTGTGTTGCAGAGATATCATTTACATGTTCATTCTATCACACTTACAATTTGGTGTCCTCATCAGTTACAATTTATTCATAATTTTAGATGAACCACCTAGTTTAGAGTTGTAAGGGTGATACTACATAAGGACTAATTCTCATTGCTTGTTGAATTATACACCTACCACAATTATATGCATCTGTTTGTTTGTTTTCTTTTTCCTTTTTATTCATATGTCAGGCCTGATTTAGGTTTTAAATACATCTTTTAAGCATTCAGCATAATTTGATTCCTCATTCTTACCATCTCGCCACTTAGGTAATTTCTTAATGATTAATATAATTTTTAATTTATAAAATTTTATTATATACAATTAATGTGCAAATTTCTTTAATTATATAAATAGGAATATATTTTATTTATAACCATATTGAGAATTAATTAATTTTAAAAAATATTATTTTAAAATTAATTAACATAAAAGTATAATTAAAAATAGAAAAACCAAACATGTTTTTCTTTTTAGTTTTTTATTACAAACCTCAACCAAACAAGTTTTTGTTTTCAGTTTTTATATTAGAAATCTATATCAAACAAGTTTTTTATTTTTTTAATTAGAAAAACAAAAAGCAAAAACTGAAAACCAAAACAAAAAAATAGAAGTGAAATCAAACAACCCCTAAAGTTCCAACAACACATAGCATCATCAGTGTATATTTTGGGAATCAATCACATTGCTTCCCTGATTTGCACTTGATTGAGAAGTTTGATCACATTCTGTTTAATGCAATGATGCTCTCCTACTCATTCCTTGGGTCTTTAATTGTTGGGACATATTGTTAACAATATTCACTTATGAAAGTTATCAATAATGTGATGAATGGTCATATGCTTACAATATTGCTGTGTTGACTAGATACAACAATATGTTCAACTTGTAAATAGAACTCAGAGATGACATAATAAATATGACATAAATATCATTGTTAGTTTGATAATCAAAGAATGTCATAAATATCATTAGATATATGAAGCAATACATAGTAATAAAAACAAGGTTTGATAATCAAAGAATGTTTTATACTTGTGGAGATCGCTAAACTGGTTGAATTGAGCCTTCATTTTTACATTTTCTAACAATGTGGCCAGAATTACCACATTTCCTACATTTTTGTACTTGACCCTTTCGAGTCAATTTGTTTGGGTTTTTCAACTTATTAGGCTAATCTACTCCTCTTCTTATAGCTATTTTATGTCTTCCTAGAATATCTCTTTTGAGTGGGGTTTATTACTTATTACACCTCTAATAGGCTGCAACACATGGTCATATGATGTAAGGAATTTGTACATCTTATAGCATTAATCTACCAATGCCTCCGAATGTTGCTTAAAATGGTGAACAACACTTATAACATGCTTACAAGGATATCCATAATACTCCCATACCTGAAAACTACATGATTGGTGTCTACCAATCCTTACAGTATGCTTGCCATCACCCTTAGACAATTTATATGCTCTACTCCCATTCCAAACTATTCTCCACTACATTTTGACTTTCTTATTTTTCTCCAATTTCTTCATAATCCTTGATGTAACATCTGACTTCTAACTATGACCAAATTCTCTCATATATGCATGCCTCTTTATCAACATGATTCTAGTGATTTCAAGCATTCTGATAATTGGCTTATCTCATACTAGTAAGAACCATCTATTAAAAGGTTCACTCATATTGTTGTTGATAATTGGGCATTTTGATTCAAAAAATTGGTAACATCTTACCCACCTCTTTTTAGGATATTCAAGCAATGATGATGCACATCAAAGTTTATCTTATCTTTTTATCTGCTCATTCAAATCTTCAATGTAAGTTAACCATGCACAATTCTAAAACTGCTTTCAAATCTTTTCCCTTCTAATTCATATGCTAATTATGTCATATGTGTCTAGTATACATCCAATAATTGAAACATCAAAATTTCTCTTCAACAACCTTAATCAATCCATATAACAATCAAAAATATTAAGGTAATATAAAATTTGTAAAAAATAAACTATAAATAAATGAAGAATAAAATATCTTTTGTGTATCTAATATAATTGTAAGCCCTTCACCATTTTCCAATTACAAGTCAAAAATCAACAGATTCATAAACCATATCCATGAATTATTATTCCCTACCTCTACAACAGCCCAAGCTAATGGATATATTGCTCCATCATCTCCCTCCCAATTGCACTCAATAGCTAGCCTTCAAATTATGTCTTTAGAAAGCAGCCAACAATGCCAAAAATTAGGTTCAAATGCCTCATCCTCTTTTCATGGCATCAAAGCAAATGTAAAATCTTTTGAACTACTCAAAGAGATAAATAAGTATGAATAAATGTCACAAATATAGTTGTTGATGATATGTATAAATTTAATTTTACAAACCTATAACAAACAAGTTTCTTCATTCCTTATCAGTTGTAACTCTACTATTAATCCTGAATTACTAATCCTCAACTCACGTATATATCCTTGTAGCTTAGCATATTCATTCACATAATTAATTGCCCTCTCTTTTCTCAATCTTCTTTTTACTTCTCTATATATACTTGAGTTAACAAATATATTAAGTTTTTATTTGCATTCTTCAACAATCTTGGCATTCAAGATACTAGGTTTCTTAATTATTCTTTCCTTAAAATGTCTCTTAAGGAACTTAATTGAAACCAATTTAGGTTTGTTGGTAGTAAAACAACTATGCTTAGGATTATATGTCATCATTTTGAAGCACTATTTGTTCTTGTCACAACCAACATACAATTTCCACGGGCATCTCTCGATACATCTAGCTCTGATACTATGATTTTGACTTTTCTTAAACTTGGCATTATATGATGTTTGTCTTGCATATTGCATAATCCTTAACAAAAATCTCTAAATTCTTTAGCTAATCTAAACTCCATCCCTAATCTCCAATGTGCTGCTGCATCAGATGAATTATGCCTAATACTAGTACTAGGTCTTCACAATGGTTCACCAGGCTCTTCTCTACTTGGATATTCATCACTATCAATAAAACTACCATATTCAATAGAGTCAATTTCAGCTGGTAAGTTATCATCAGGAATGTCAACTTATATAAAATCCTTATCCTGGTCTCTATCATGATCATCCAGTTCTTCATCAAATCCTACTTCAACTCCTTCACCAACTCTTACACCAGATCCTTCGTTAACTTTTTCACTAACTCCTTCACTAATTTCTGCACCAACTAATTTGCCAACTCTTTTATTAACTCCTTCACATTCCTACATTAACTCCTTTTTCAACTCCTTTACCAACTCTTTCACTAACATCTTCACCAGCTCCATAACTTCCCTCTTCACCCTCGCTATCTGAGTCCTCTCTTGCAGTTATGGGCAATATCCCAGGTACAAGGATTAAGGTGTCTAACATACATAAACATCAATCATTTAGTGGATTTTTATAAGGTTAACGAGCCTTAGAAAACTTTTATTTGATTCAATCAATCTCAACAACTCACTAAATTGAAAACCAAGTACACTGTAATAGGCCTTATACACTTAAAGGTATCTTAACTCCTTTCCCATCTCATATATTTTCCTATAACTAACATAATCAATTTCTAATTTATCAAAAACACTTATTTGCATGTCAACATATTTCAAATTCGATTCTACTATAAACTTTTCACTATAAAATAACTTTATACAACCAAATTGAGTAATGATACACCTATTCACAATTAAGGGGAACTAATTATAGCCAAATCAAAAGAAATATTCACCTGAAGATAACAAAATCATTAACACTATATATGAAACTTGAAAGAAAGTAGGTTAATTGGCTATTATCAACCTTTATAATTAAAATTACACCCAAGCATAAACATATTAAGAGGATTATTAACGATATAAGTAGTTTGATCTTATCCCTTACTGTAAGTCATTTGAATATCACTTTATTATACTAATTCCCACAAGAAATGATATTTGAAATTGGTATGCTTGTTTCTACTATAGACAACTGAATTTTTGGACATCTTTATTGCAGAAAAGCTATCATAAAATATCCTTATTCCTTCCTTCTATTCAAAGTTCAATTCTTTAAGAATCGTTCTTATCTAAATTGCTTGACAATCTATGGATGGTACTGCCAAATATGGATGTCAATTAGCTGGGTCAATCCTGTGAACTTAGCCCTGCTAGATTTTTATTTTTTTAAAAAGAATTTTAAAAAAGGATGTTGTTTTGCCCAAAATGACATCGTTTTTTAATTTCCCATTTAAGCAGCCCTAACCCGAGCTTGAATTAAGACCCAGTCAACCCCAACCTAGCCTGTTAACTTCAAGCTAGTATATCATACCACTCTCATTGAGCATGTACCCAATCGTACCGACGAATATTCAATATACTCTACGAGTTTGGCATGTTAAGACGATCGAATCAAAACATTACAATTTTTTCAGGCATCAAAACAAAAGTCGTTGCACTTTAGAATTCACACATACATTGTACAATAGTTGAGAAATTCAATTCTTGATACAAAATTAACTGAAGACATTTGCAGGTACAACTTATCTCGACCACTAGCTCAAGTCCAAATACAATAGCTACTCAACTAGATTAGCTAGATCTCTTCTTAACCTAAAAGACAATGTTATAATTTTGATGAGTTTTATGAACTTAGTGAGTGAACCATCCTCGATGTGCTCACTCCTATCAAAACACATACATCACATATCAAAACCAAATTCACAATATACCTCATCTCAAAGATACATCATGAACATCACACATTTCATATACTCATTTCATAATAATCCAATCATTTTCTCATTCATTCATTCATAACATCACAATTTAGTAAATTTGTGTAATCTTTCACATAATACATGTATGTGTATAAATGCAAATGCGCATATGACTCACTTTTATAGTTACTTGTTGTGACCGAGCTACTGTTTCGAATCTGTTGTGGATATCAGGTTCAATAATAACTATCCCGTATCCATTGTGGATATCAGGCTCAATAAATACTGAGCCTGTGGTTTTATGTGCATTTATAAGCTTTAAGCTCTCTGGCCACTTCGGTCACAACTCCTTTATCTGATCATGCATATCAATGTAATGAAATGCATCAATTCACATATTATGCTTTTAATAACTTTCGTTCATTTCAGACATAGTCATTTTTTCATATTTTTTAGTACTCTTATTTTTCCCGATTTATATTCAATCAGAAACACTCAAAATACATTTTCAATTATCAAACTCCTCGGACCATCAATGTCTGAAATTATCACATTCATAACAATCACAGTTCAATTACTGAAATTTAAACAGAGACAAACCAATCCTAGTGAGAAAACATCTAGGTTGACTCACAGTACGCTCTTAATTAGCTATTGCTTCGACAAACTGGCAATGTGTGGATGCTGACGTTCAATCTTGTGTATTTAACTTCATGCAATACATACATTATACACACATTACTAATTTGATCAATCATATTAATATCCAATCATACACACACACGTATATATATGTCATGTACAATGCATGGTCAATTGACTATTCCCAAGTATGTATCTTTAAATCACAAATCTTGATCATTTAAACATTATAATTTGTATATGTCTAGTTTGTACTTAGGCTAATACACTACAAGAAAAAAGTGAATTACATACGGCAATTACCGACGGAAAAAGACAATATACCGTCGGTAAATACATTTACCGACGGAATAAACTGACGGAAGAAAACGTCAGTGATTCGGTCGTAGCTAAATTCATCGACGAAACCTCTCTTACCATCGGTAAACTTACCGACCGAATAGCATGTTCGTCGGTAAAATCAACGGAAACGTTGCCGACCGTCCAACGTATTCCGTCGCTAAATTTA
>JANIIA010000008.1:25854936-25872365 GCA_027478495.1 Erythroxylum alaternifolium
ACAACATATCTTAACACCAAACTCAAAATCATAATGTAGAGAGAGATGAGACAAAATTTACCTAAACTTTCCTTTGGGGATATCTTCAAATCCTTTGAGTATTTCTCAAATATAATGACAGATTTGAGTTCCTTGACCCAAATTACCTTAGAACACCTTGTTTTGGGTTAAAGAATCAAAAAAATGGTGAAACATAGGTGACTGTTGAACCTTCTCTTCTCCTCCTGTCTTCTCCTTTCTTTTAATTAAAATAAGGTGTTTCTAATGTTTAATAAAGAGGTGCACGGCCACACATGAAGAAAGATGTAAATTATTGACTCATATTTAATCATACATGTTAAAATTACCTTTTTGCCCTTAGCTTATATGAAATTACATTATACCCTCCAACTTTTCCTAAATTTGCAATTAAGCCCAAAATTTGAGAATGACCAAAACTTTTATTTTTATTTTAGTCTCTGAACTTTTGAACATTATAATTAAACCCCTTAACTTTATAAAATTACCTTTTGATCTTCCAAGAATTGAAACATTACATTTTAAACCCTTAACTTTTAACAATTTGCACATAAGCCCTTATGTACATAAACTTTCCAAATTAAGCTATCTAAGTGTCCAATAAGTCTATAAATCATGTCTAATCCCTATAAGGTATTCAACACATTTATCTCAGCCACCATGACCATATCCCTCCAATGGACTCGGTTTTACACATTTAGAAGCTGATATGTCATAAATCTCCAAGATTTCGGATGAACTTTAAGTTTAAGGGAATATAAAATTATATATCACTAGCACATATACCAAAAGAGTTCAAATACATTTTTGAACTCATATACAATCCATGTATATGTCAATATACATTAGTATCTCTAAGTACAAACTCATGCAAAAAGTTCGACGTTACAAATCCTCCCCCTCAAAAGAGTTTCATCCTCGAAACTCCTAAGTCGAGGATACAAATAAATGGGGGTATTGATGTCTTATAGCATTCTTAGGTTCCCACATCATCTCCTCGACCCTGTCGCTATTCCAAAATACTTTGACCATGGGAACTTCCTTATTGCGCAATCGCTTTATTTACCGATCTAGAATCTAAACTGGTTTCACCTCAAAACTCAGGTCTTCTCTTAGTTCCACTGGAGGTGTCTCCAAAACATGAGACGAGTCCGGTAGATACTTCTTAAGCACTGAGACATGGAACACATTATGAATCCTATCTAAGTTCGGTGGCAATTCCAACCGATATGCCACAGTCTCAATGCACTCCAGGATATAAAAAGGCCCAATATATTGAGGGTTCAGCTTCCCTCGACTCTGAAATTAGATGATACCTTTCTGTGGTGATATCCAAAGAAAAACCATATCACCAACTACAAACTCCAATGGTCATAGCCTTTTATCCGCATAACTCTTTTGATGATCTTGAGCAGCTTTCATTTTCTCCTGAATGACTTTTACTTTTTAAGCAGTAATTTCTATCAATTATGCTCTTTCGACTTTAGTTGTACCAACCTCATCTCAACATAGAGGTGTCCTGCACTCTCTCCCATAAAGTGCTTCATATGGTGGCATCCCGATACTTATCTGATAACTATTGTTATAAGCAAATTCTATCAAAGGCAAGTGTCAGTTCCCGCTCCCTTGGAACTCCATCACACATGCTCTCAGCATATCCTCCAGTGTCTGAATAGTCCTCTCCAACTGACCATCAGTCTGGGGATGAAAATCAGTACTAAACTTTAGTTTAGTCCCTAAAGATTCCTGAAATTTTGGCCAAAATCGGGAGGTGAATCTTGGATCTCTATTTGATATTATAGAAACTGGCACCTTGCGTAGCTTCATAATCTCATCGATATACAACTTTGCTAACCTCTCCAACGAGTAGGTTGTGTGGATAGGCAGAAAATGAGCAGATTTTATCAATCTATCCACTATAACCCAAATAGTATCGTGACCTTTCAATGTATGACATAATCCAACTACAAAATCTATTATCATATGCTCCCACTTCCATTCCAAAATACGCAAAGACTTTAACATACCCGTTGGCTTTTGATGCTCTGCCTTTATCTGTTGACAGGGAAGACATCTAGACACAAATTCTACTATCTCTCTCTTCATCCCTAGCCACTAATTGCTCTCTCTAAGAGTTCGATACATCTTGGTGCTACCAGGATGTATAGCATAAGCAAAACTGTGAGCTTCTTCCAAGATAGCTCACCTGAGACCCAGGTCATCTGACACACAGACTCTGTCTCTGAAGATTAACAACCCATCTTCACGCAATCGGAACCCCTCATTCTCTTTGGATGACAATTTCTCTCGAATAACTTTTAACTCAGGATCATCGGCCTGTACTCTTCTGATCTCATCAAATAGTGTTGGCCGAATTTCAAACCGTGCTAGTAATGTTTCATCATCCTCAGCCATTGATAGTCCAACCCCAAGGCTCCGAATACTCATCAAATGAATCATATATGGTGACCGAAAATTGATGACTGATGATACAGCGCTTCCAGACTACTCGGAGCTGAACTACCATGGCTCCTCTTAGGTTGCTGACTAGAGAGATTTCCTCCCTTCCTTTTTCGGTTCTTTATCTCCCACTGTCTTCCGCGCTCTTTCACCAACCTCTCGACTCTCTTGACCGACAATACCATCTCCTTGAACGTGGTAGTGGGATAACCATCATTCTCTCTTGGATTGCCAAATGCAATCCAATCTCAAACCAAACACATAGGTTTTCTTCATCTGCCACATGTTCTGGGACATAGGTGGCAAGCTCTCTCAACTCCATCTCAAACTTATACACCGACCTATTCCCCTGTGTAAGTTCAAAGAAGGTAACTTTCTTCTGATCTCTATCAAATATAGTATAATATTGTCCGTTGAATTCATTATTAAAATCCACCCAGGAAATATAATTACGGTAGCGTCCCTGGACATTTTCCCACTAAACTCTAGCATCACCCTCCAGCAATCGGACAATTTCCTTCAGCTTCATCTCGTCAGATAGCCCCATATCATGGAATGTCTCTATGGTCTGTCTCATCCAAGTTTTGGCCTCAATAACATCACCGTGTCCATTAAAAATACCACAGCCGAGGTTCCTTACCTCCTTAATATACCCCGAGATTTCAAGCATTGGACGTTGCTCTAAGGTAGGAATAGGTACCACTACTGGTTGCTGAGATGGTGGTACCTGTGGTGGCATCTGTGGCGCTCCAGTCCCAGACTGTTGCTATGCAATATACTGTGCCCACCAAGTCATCACCTGCTGCAAAGTGGCCGTCAGCGCCGGTGGCAAACCTAATTAAGCTACCGCTAGCAATGCTTCAGTATGAGGTTACCTATTAGTCAAAGAGATAGCGATCGCTGGTTCTGCTACAACTTCAACACTATGTTCCTTTGGCTCAGGTTGCAGATGTCCAGCCTTACGACGACTTCCCCTTCCTTATCCAACCATGCTATTATTAGAAAATCAAAGAAAAAAATGTTATTTTATAACATAGATCAGACTAAGCCTAACTTATCCGATGTCCCAAACACCCTAAGGAATGTTGAAAAATACTCTCGCTGAGTCAAAATTATCCGACCATTAAGGACATCAGCTTAATGATCCGAGACTCAACTTCTTGATCAAAGACTTGAGACAGCCAGACTCGACTCCTAAGGCTCATGATTTTTCTGAAAACGGTAATATTACTTTTGAAAATGAAAATACTAACTCTGATACCAATTTAATTGTCACGACCTCGAATCAAGAGTAATCTCAGCAACAATACATAATTTTCATACATAAGATCATCTACGAACCACAAGACAATCACGTGTTAATTTACACAATCATCAAGCATGTCTACATACTCATGAGCCACTAAACAACAAAAGAACGAAATAAAGACTACCCACGTGCTATAATGCCACGAAAATGTCAAAAGACCGCATGATCCACTCAGAGCTTCAAGTTCACCAAATTAACCTATATAGTTGGAAAGCAAAGGGGGTGAGTAGCTATGTACTCAGTGAGCAGGAAAAACACAGATACCAAATAGAACCCGGTACACACCACGACAGTCAAGATAACCTGAGGATGGGTTTTTCACACATCTAGCATGCACACAACCACTCATGAAATGAAGATACATGACATAGAAACATATAGGCCTAGCATATGACTCAATACATACCAGTTAGGAACCACATAGGCCTAGCCAAATAAATCACTCATCAAGTTGACATAGGTTCCAATTCTAGTACACAAGAGCCGAAAAATAATTACATGTATAAATCAAATCCCATCGGGAAGTCAAATCTCATAATAGGACAAATAGGTATGTGTGTCGCCACTAATCAGCCAAACTAGTGTGCACACCCATCGATTCTTGATGTTGGCTCGGCTTTCATCTGTGGTGAGTCCAGAATATAGTCGACAAGAGCATCATGACCCTAGGTAATGACTTCGTCAGTGACCAGACCTCTAGGTATGCAATCACTCAAAAGTCCAGTCGAATGGTATCGATATGAGGACTTGACTTTTATGTACTAGCATCAAGGGTACGAGGGTCGCTTAATTTGTTGTACCTAGCACACGATTGGCTAGTTGTTGTCTCACCAGTCACAGAAAGCATATACAAATATTAAGTACTAAAATCAAGAAGGCACCATGCCTTTATTTATCGGTCCAACCGATAAAATGGAACCTTTCCATGGCTCCAAGCCAAAAGAGAACATATACACGTAGCATACATGACTCAGTTATACATATGTAAGTTTCAACATAATATTTCATGCAATAAAAGTACTCAGTTGCATTCCAATTGCAAAGTTGTTCATTTGAGGTTTCAAAATTCACATACAAGTCATCATGCATGTCTTAGGTTGTTCTAATTTCATTTGAGAGATATGGTTTCCCCAACTCACCTAAAAAAATATTCTCCTTTGACTACAACAATTCTCGTTACGATTTCCTTCATCAATATCTCTGGAGCCTTTATACATACAAGATATCATGCATTACTACTCAAACACATATCTCATATGTATAAACCACCACATAAGTGTATAAAACACAAACTTTTGCATTTTTCAAGGCATTTAATGCCTTGGATCCAATACTTACATATTTCAAAGCATAATTACACATATTTTATCCAAACATATTAGGCCACTACTCATCAATCTACACAAAAATTCAAGTTTACTCTAAGTATGAAAGCCTCTTTCCAATGCACACCATTAAAATCCTTAAATCCTAAGCCAAGTTCACTTAGGTATTTTATCAAACACCTAATGTGCATTACTTTCACGTTATATTTTCAAGACCTTATCATTTCATTTAATGCTCCAATCTTGTGATATAATAAGTAGTTCCAAACAACAGTACATGTCACCATTCCATTAACTTCACTTCCCCTCATTTAAGCCATATTCATCATAATTATACCACTCATCACATTAATCCATTTCTTCCACCATAATTTCAGCCAAGCCTTATTCCATATACATCTTCAATTTTTGCATCAATTCACATTATCCATACACAATTAACACCATAGAATTCATTTAAAATATCAATTTCAAAAGATATTCAAAATTTTACAAACTTTCACCAAAGAAAAGGGCATTTTGGTTTTGGTTTAAGGAAACTTCTCCATGACTTATTTCATTCATCTAAACCATGTTTCATGCATAGTCAAGCATGGAGAACGACATATTTTAACACCAAACTCAAAACCATAATGTAGAGAGAGATGAGACAAAATTTACCTAAACTTTCATTTGGTGATATCTTCAAATCCTTTGAGAATTTCTCAAATATAATGATAGATTTGAGTTCTTTGACCCCAAATTACCTTAGAACACTTTGGTTTGGGTTAACAAATGAAAAAAAGGTGAAAGATAGGTGACGGCCGAACCTTCTCTTCTCCTCTTCTATTCTGCTTTCTTTTAATTAAAACAAGGTGTTTCTAATGTTTAATAGAGGTTCATGGCCACACATGAAGAAAGATCTAAATTATTGACTCATCTTTGACCATACATGTTAAAATTATCTTTTTGCCCTTAGCTTATATGAAATTACCATTATACCATCCAACTTTTCCTAAATTGGCAATTAAGTCCAAAATTTGAGGATGACCAAAACTTTTATTTTGATTTTAGTCTTCAGACTTTTGAATATTATAATTAAATCCCTTAAATTTATAAAATTACCTTTTGATCTTCCAAGAGTTGAAAAATTACATTTTAAACCCTTAACTTTTAACAATTTGCACAAAAGCTCTTATGTACATCAACTTTTCAAATTAAGCTATCTAAGTATCCAATAAGTCTATAAATCATGTCTAATTACCTATAAGGTATTAGAACACATTTAACTTGGCCACCATGGCTATATGCCTCCAATGGACTCAGTTTTACACATTTAGAAGCTTATAAGTCAGAAATCTCCAAGATTTCGCATACCGATGAACTCTAAGTTTATGTAAGGGAATATAACATTATGTATCACTGGCATATATACTGAAAGAGTTCAAATACATTTTAAAATTCATATACAATCCATGTATATGTCAATATACATTAGTATCTCCAAGTACAGACCAATACAAAAAGTCTGGCATTACACACGACCTCTTGTCGGGGTGATCACTCGGGAGTATCTGGCCAGAGCAATTATTTGTCATGAAGATAGTCTTCAATAACATATAGTGTAATGAGATCCAAGGATAAGAACTAGCATCACTTGGACTAGATGTGATGTAGTCAGTCTAGTGGGAGTTGACACATAGACCATACTCTGAACTAAGTGGGGTATAGTATGGTGAAAGGACGAATTGCATGGTAACTGTCTATGGAAAGATTCATAAGTTGGATAATTAACTATCAAAGAGTATGTGTGTTAATCCCTTATATTCTGGTAAATAGGCATCATGAAACCCTTCATGATGTGTTCAAATTAAGAGTTAATTCAAGTATCTAAAATAACCGGGAACTTAAGGGTCACATGCATAAAAGATCAGATGAAAAACAAGTGTGTATGGCCTATTTTAAGCATGCCATGATTGTGCCTCATAGGGCCACGATCATGGCCTAAGGCGAGGCATGCCACGATCATGGCCAGCAAGGCCACGATCATGACAGAATCTATGAAATGACATATAAATGAGTTATTCACTTATGTGCAAGAGGTTTTTTCACTTCTTACTCACACAAGTGATAGCATAAGGACTGTAGAAAAGTTCTAGAGTGAGAGAGAGATGTCTTGAGTCTTGTTCTTGCAATTCATGCAATTGTTGCATGAATCAAAGTGCATGCAATAAGATTCTTGACTCCATCATCTTGAGCATCTATTAGAACTCATTTAGTTTGGTGCTCAAATAACCCTTATACATTGTTTCTTCTTCCATCTGATGGCGTGGTGGTGACTATGGTGGCTGCTGGTGGTGGTGGAAATGGTGGCTGGTGGTGGGGATTTGAAAATTGGATAGTTTTGGTCTGATCGCTTGAAAACAAAACAATTGATTTCTAACTCATGTTCTGGAATATTGTCTGGTTCTTCAAGATGTGAACTACAACTTTGGTGAAGGAATCGTGGCCATTTGATGTCTAGAGAAAAAGTTATGAATATTTTTGATAGATTGGTTCTAGATTAGGAAAGTGCTGAAACTATGAGCTTAACAATTAGAAGATTTCAAAGTGCATTTTTGGACAAACGACTGGGAATTTGAGGGTGGTTTTTGAGGCTAAATTGAAGTTCAAGAAGTGAACTACAACATTTATGAAGGAAGTTTCTCGATCTGATGAGTAGAAAAAAGATATGATTTTTCTTAAACAAGACATTCTAGAAATGGAAAGCTGGAATTGTGGAAATGGACAACTGGAATTGTGGAATTCGGTTCAAAAGCTAAATGGGTGAAAGATAGGTGGTTGTTTTTGGAAACAAACAAAACCCTTTAGTTTATGGAAACTAATAAAACACTATGATATGTTTTAGGAAAACATTCAAACCCTTAAGAATTGCAAAGCAAATTCTCTCAATTTTCATTCATCATAATCTGCCTTGCAAATATATAAGGCTTGCTATTTAAATAGGAAGGTTTTATACTAGGATCACCACAATCTGGTTTCTCCAGCCCTTTTGGCTTCCCTTCAGCAACTAATGCACTATAAATACAAATAAAACATCCTATAATTGTCTATAAAACTACCATAAGTTGTAGAAATTAAAAGGAAACTGAAATAGAAATAAATAAGGAAACTAATGAGCTTTAAAAGCTCTTATTTTGATGACATAACAAAAGAAAACTTTATCAAGCACTTGTGTTGAACCTCCAAAACATCTTGGGCTCTATCTTGGGCTTCAACATGTCAATTTAAGGGCTGGTCAATGATTCTACATTGATCAAGGCTCATAATGCTTGTGAGCTGATTTGGGCTTCACAAATACAAGCTTTGCAAAGACCAAAAGGCTGAAGCAAAACCTGTAGCTTCATTGTGGGCTTGGATGGGCTCCTTCACGATAGAAATTGTTGAGCTTGATGGTTCTCCATCAAAACCACTGTTGTATGTAACAATGGTACACATTTAGGCACTTGTATTTACTACTAGTATCCTATTATATACCCATCAAATTAGTATGGCATGAAAATCATAACTATAATACCATTAGTTATATACAGAAGTAGGCATTAAACTATGGATAGATGTAAGCATACATTTGGTTAGTATAATATAATGTTACATACCTACATGAACAAGGTGCTAGCAACATTGGTGCAAACGTCCTCCATCTATGATCATGCTATACACTTTGCCTCCAATGTGGCAGGAGGTATGGAAGATGTTCTCACGTTGTGCATCCTCCTCCTCTTTCACTGGCATACTAAAAGTCCTAAGAACAAGAGCTTCACCAACTACTGGATATTCCTCCCCCTCGCTCTCATCTAGCTCTTGCTCAGAACTGGCCTCACTTGCTTCGCCATCCCTCCGCATCACCGTCACCTTCTTGTTAGGGCATTGTGATGCTATATGTGTTGGGTTAGCCATGGTTGCATGCATCACATGCATATGGATGCAGCGGAAGTGTCGAAATCAAGATTCCAACACCATGGCAACCCGAAAATCACAAAATCTCACATGCATGCAAAGATATGTAAAGAACATGAAATAACAAAACTTTTTACCTTGTGTATCTCCTCCTTTCTTGTTTCTTTTTTTTGTTTGGGTTGTTGCAAATACCAAACCCTTCCTTGATCACCCAGGAATATGTAAAGAAGGAAGATGAAATGATGTGTCAGGGTTTTAAAACACCAAACCTGATGAATTCAAGTAGATGTTCAATATGATAGAAGATAGGTCAAGGTTATCTTGCATGCAAGTTGATTTATACAACATTTGAATAAATTGCAAGAAGATAACTCAAGAACTCTTCTGACTCTCTCTAGAACACTTCTAGAATCCTTTCTCTATCACTTAAGTGTGTAAGACGTTAAAGTTGTTTGTATACATAAGTGAAAAACTCACTTATATATCATTTCGGGGCCTCTGTCATGATGACATATCTCGCCTTTGGCCACGATCGTGGCCCTATGATCCACAATCGTGGCCTGCTTAAAATACGTCATATATACTTATTTTTAATTCGATATTTTATGTGTGTGACCCTTACGTTTCTGGCTATTTTAGGCACATGAATTAACTCTTAATTCAAACACATCATGATGTCTATTTGCTAAAACATAAGTGGATTAACACACAAACTCTTTGATAGTTAATTATCCAACTTATGAACCTTTCCATAGATAATTACCATGCAATTCGTCCTTTCACCATACTATACCCCACTTGGTTCGGAGTATGGGATATGTGTCAACTCCCACTAGACCGATTACGTCACATCTAGTCCAAGTGATGTTAGTTCTTGTTCTGGGATCTCATTACTCATATGTGTCATTGGAGACCCTCTTTATGACAAATACCTGCTCTAGCCAGAGACACCCGAGTAATGACCCCAATAAGAGGCCATGGGTATCATCTCCTTCTATTAAGAGTGGTGAATCCTTTATCGACTACCCAATTATCTTCGAACATAAATCGTTGTACCCAATCACCACCCTAAGAGCGACCTCGTCTTGAGTTAAACAAGGAATGGATGATTTATATCCAAGATATCCTTGAATACCTCAAGTCTAAGGATATTTGCACCATTGCTATGATGAGATTATTCTTTGACATTCGATAGATCATCCATATGATAATCTCATAGTGGGTCATCCGATGTACTTACTACCCTTAGTAATGATCCACATTTTAACTCTAAACATCTCATGCTTACAGTTTATGAGATCCACTGCTTGATCAAATCAAGAAGTATAATATGTGCTAGTCTTTTTAGATTAATAATGTCCTGTCTTATTAATCCTATGACTAGGGATTGTTTAGATATTAATATAATTACACATGATAGGAATTTCATTATCATGGCCTTGTCATGATTTCCTTCATGCTATGTTTTTTATCGTGGACTTAATTAATTCGATTTAAGATCAATGTTAATTTATATATATATATATAAATGAATATCAAATCAATGAAAAAAAGCCTATTTACCTTATTAATCAAAATAAAGTTTGTATAAAAATGGTAAAGCTGATTGTCTTTAGAGTATTACTCTAACAAATGCATCATCTCACATAAAGTTCTATCAATCACTTTCACTCAGTGTGCACAGTAATTTGTCACAATCATCAGATTAGAGTCCGACATTCAACATTCAGTTGAGTATCACTTATTTCATTCATATTCACACTCACATTTATCATCAGAATTTAGTCCAACATTCAACAATAATGTTGACTACAACATATTTAGTCAAATTCACGTACAATGAGCACTTCAAATACAGTCCCGAATAATGATCTCCTCAGACAATTGATGTTTAAAATTATCGCAGTCAGACCAATAATAGTTCATTATGTCAAAATTAAATAAGAACAATTCAAGCATAGTGAGATACATCGAAGTCAATTCATGATACATATAACTCAAACAGAAAAGCACATATAATTGAGTTGACATATCTAGGTTAACTCACAGTATGCTTTAAGTGAGTTATTGCCTAGATGATCCGACAGTGTCTGGATGATGTTGATCAACTTATGCTTCTATACCATACAATGCACACATTACTAAGTTGATCAATCATATAATTGTTCAACCATGCATATGTATATGTATTATGTTCAATGCATGCTCAATTGACTATTTTGGGTATTTTTCCTTTATTTGTATCGTATAATCATTTAATAGCATCTTTTAATCATTCTTTAATACTTAATTTCCTTTACTCATTTTACTCACCTCAGTCATCATCAGTTAGGTTAACTTAAGATCTTATTCAAGTCTAATGACCTCATATAGATACACCCTAGCATTGGTTGGTTCAAACTTCACTAAAAAGACAACTCTTTTTCTCTATAGGTCTAGCCATAATCGTGGTGTCCCTTCTATGATCGTGACAGAAACATTTTGGGCTGGCCATGATCGTGCTATAAGGGTCATGATCATGATAGAAACTTTGTTTTTTCAGGCGACGATAGTGCTGTAATGGTCATGATGGTGTCCTGCATTATTCTTCCTTCATCCACAAATTTAGCACTTATACAACATCAATTCTACTCCAAATTTTTTTTTCAGAATTCTTTATCACAAACACAACATCATTTCATCCCAATTCAAACACCAATTTTATTTCATTCCATTACCAAATTTTGACCAATTGATCAAGTTTCTTTAGCTACATATACCATTCATAAAATCCAGAACATCAAATTCATGGAATTAAGAAATTTATTCACTAGGTTATGCCCTCATCTTAAGCCCAAATTAAGTCCAAAAGCATCATAATTATATATGTTGTACTTAATTGGTTCAACCATTGCACAATCAATACATTTCCTTGAAAAATCACTACCCATAATCATGACATCCCCTTCCACGATTGTGATAGAAATCAATCTCACATTTATCCAGCAATTTTTCATTTTTTCTCAAGAAAGATTCTTAAATCACTTTTGTACAACCATTATGGCCCAGGAAAAGAGGTGTTTAGGTAATACCTTATTCTAATAAAATGTTACTTTATGTCTTAAGTTTCTAATGACATCAAATTCATGCATTTTGTTTCAGTATAGTGCAAGTTATAATCAAAATACTATAGACTGTTCTCATACCTTGACATAACACAATTCTCAATTTCAAGCCAAATTTCAAGACTTTTAAGGAAAAAATTGAATTTAGACTCCTTCATGAACAATGTAGCATATGTTTCTAGTTTACTATAAATATAAATCCATTTGATTTGGATATCTACAGGTCAATATATGTCTGAAATACATATGCATGTTTAGTAAAAACAATACGGCCAACAGATTGCAACACATTTCATCATCAACCTTACATGCAATTCGTCTCCAATAAATCATTATGAAGACATATTCTAACCAAAATGTTTTATAGAAGCATTAATAGGACATCAATAATTGTTTTTTTGTTTTATACTTTAATTCGGACTCTAAGGTCCTCAAAAATCAGGAATTAATATAAGGGTCTTGTACAGGGGTCTATCACAGGCAGTATTAGGAAAGTGAACGTAACTCAAGATCTAGTAACTATTTTCTCAAGAAAATTTCATGAAGTTCAATTTAAGACCTGTACCTACAACTTACATTCTTTGAGTTTCTTCAAATTCATGCTCTAAGTATATGAAAAATAGATCGAAAGAGAAAGATAAAATTGAAACAAGAATTTCAACTTACCTTGATAATCTCTTTCTTTCTCCTCTTCTCTTCCCCTTTTTCTCTCCCTCTCTTCTCGTTTTCACTTCTCTGCTTCTCTTCACTCTCACTTCTATTGAATGTTCATTCATTTTCTCTAGAAAATTCAAGAAAGTCAACTAATCTATGTGTCAACATTCCACTGGTCCATATGTCACCACTGTATCGGTACATATGTTATCCTTCTATTGGTCCATATTTTACTATTGAATTGGTCAATGTATCATTTACTTTGGGCTTCATATGTGAATCATTTAAGCCTCCATATGTCACTACTTATAAGGATAAACATTTCACAAATTGTAAGGCTACCTATGTCATTAATTATAAGTTTATATATGTCATCATTTGTAAAGCTACATGTGTCATCATTCTATTGCTCCACGTCACAAGTCTAAAGTGTCATTTTTCATAATGTTAAAGAGACACTTGTCGCAATTATACTCAAGCCACTTGTCATCCATTTAACTGAGCCATATGTCACTTGTTCTTAATGCCACATATCACTATTTCATAGGCCTAATCTACCTAAATTCTCATGTATCAATTTGTCTTTCTCTTTAACATTTTCCTTAGACTAGATGCACATATCACTTCATCAATTATTCATTTGCACCGATAAATTCCCAATTCACTAATTATAACCCATCAATTCATGTTATTGGTAAACCAAAACCCAAAACATTTGGAATGCACATTCTTGTTAGATTCATTTTCGTTCCATACACGAAATATGTCAATTGAATACATATACTATCTTGCAATGTGAATAAAATACACCTCACAAATTCATAAATGAAATAACTCATGTGACTTATTCTAATAGTTTAACATCTTAAGAATTTTAGGAGGCAGAATATTGTAGTTAAAGTGACCCGAAAGCATAAGCATTAAATCATATTCTGGATGTTGACACTCATTTGTCGTTATGGAATAAGAAGGAGAAGAATTAAAGCAAAGAAGAGAAGACTTGGAGAAGTTCGGAGGAAAAACCCAATGCCACGATTATGGCATATAGGCCATAATCTTGATAGAAGAATGATGGAGTGCCACGATCGTGGCATAATGGCCATGATCATGATAAAAACTTGTCATATAGGCAATGATGGAGTGGCACGATTATGGCACAATGGCCACGATCGTGGCCTATGTAACAATAACTCGGGATATGCTTCTGAACTTAACTTATCGAGGATTACTTTAGACACTTTGGGCTAGGTAAATCCTATTTTTTACCCTAATTGGAATGAACTATAAAAAGAAGATAAAACCATGAAAGGGAACCTCCATTCTTGCTACATTTGGGAGTAAATCCAAGGAGAGAAAAAAAGGACAGAGAAAGATCTTAATTCCTCTTCATTTCTTTTGAGTGTTTAATGGAGACAGAAGCTTTCTTTATGGATTCTTGGAGATTAAAGAAGGAAATAGAAGGCTAAACCACCTGACATCGGTTCGAAGGGGTAGTCAAAGCTGAGGTGCGCATTAAGCATGTCATTGTTGTGTATCATTTTCTTTCCTTCTTTTTCGAATTGTTTACATTACCTTGTATGAATTGTTTGGGTATTATAGAAGAAGGATTTTAGTGCCCTATTGAATCATTTTTCATGAAAACCTATAGCTAGAACTTGAATGTGATACGTAATAGTCGTATTGAAGGTCATATGTGTCAACTAACAGTATTAAATCGTTAGGGATAACATATCATAAGTTAAATAGTCTGAGCTTGTGTGATTATTACCTAGATTGGTTTGTTTTCTCATTTATAAAGCGAATATTTGGATAAACTTAAAGAGCTTGTTCTAATCTTCCTAATAGTTAGGGTTAATTAACGAGCTCTTCTTAATTAACAACAACCTAAGGAAAAACCTAAATTAACAAAGCTTATTAATAGTTCACAATCAATAGTCTTAAGGGAGGTGTAAAGACAATAATTAAATGACACATGCAAAATTTTTCTTAGGCCAATATCAAAGAACTGGATTTCAAATCATTTTTTAATTTTATCAAGTTACAACTGTTTAATTTGAGTTATTTTTCATATTTAATTTTACATGGTTTCTAATTTGTATCGAACCAAACCCCTTTGTTTTACATATATATAGAATTTAGGAAAGTGACTGCATTTAATCTTTGTGGGATTGACCTAAACTTGCCACTGCTATAGTTGTAGGTTTAGTGATTTTGGTAGTGTTACTACGCGTGACTAATTTTGGCACCATTGCTGGGATTGATATCCACTTCTTCTTTGAATTTATTTTTATTTATGGTTAGTTTCTTTTATTTCAATGCATGAAACTATCTTCTCACACTAGTGAATTGAAATTTGATCTAGAACATGAAAGAATGTTATGAAGAGTGAGAAGACAAGTTGTACAAAGCTCTAAGGACTGTCATCATCTAATAGAAAACTTAACTCTTCACCAGGAATTCAAATAGCTTTAGATTCATGTTTATGCTTAATTGTTTGTTTAATTATTTCATAAATCTTAGTGATTAATGGCATGAAATTGCTTAAGACACTCACTGTGACTCATATGTGATTTTAGGCACAATTCGAAAGCAAAGAAGTTAAAGTGAGTCGAAAGCACAATATTTGGGTCATTTTCCAAAGATTAATATTTACTTGTCTTCATGAAAAGAAAAGAAGAAAATTAGAGCAAGAGAAGACATGATAAAGTATAAAACCTATGAAAGAGGGTTGTTGGAAATCAGCTTGCACATGTATGGAAATTGCAAGTTTTTGCATGCAAGAATGTTGGGCCAAAAATAGAAGAACATAAAGGAAACGTTGCAGTAGCATTGGAAGCATAAAGCAAAATGGCAATAGAAACAAGGAAAAATTATAGCAGTATGATAGATGTTAGTAAGGAAATGCAAACTATGTTGACATTCCATATTGATGCGGAAACGCAAACAACATTTGTCTAAAGGCAGACGTTTCACACCAAAACGCAACAAAAAAGTAGCAGCTGGGTTAAAAATGTTGGACAAAATGAAAAAATGTAGGAGGACAACAGAAGGAACAAGACATTCTCATTTGGAAGGAGTAAAACATGCACAATGGTAAAAGAATAAAAACTAGACAATGTGAAGGTTTGTATAGTAGGTTTTAAATAAAAATCATAATAGTAGTAAGGGTAAGGTGGTTTGCAGTAGGGGTTCTTTCTTAAGGCTAAAACAATTATTTTTTGGTAGTTATTGATTTTAAAGAAGATAAGGGGTAAAGCTCTCAACTGAGAGAGACCTAAGGAGGGCTAGACATCCCAACACTGATTCGGAGGTGACATCGACTGTGACGACCAAAGTTAAATGTATTTCACTATTTTTTGTTTATTTCTCTCTTTAGAAATTGATTGTGTTATCCTATGTTAATTGATTTGGGTTTTGTGTATGGATAATCATATTCTCATTATTGTTCAATTATTTGTGTATGAACCTATGGGGTATTGTGAAAAGATGATTTGAATGCATTCATTGGGCCGTTTGTTTATAAATCCATTGCTAGAAATTTGATATAATTTGCAATTGTTAAATTTGAAATTCATTTGTAGCAATTAATGATTTTGTAATCATTAAGGAAAACATAATCAAGGTTAAACGAGTCATTGTATGTGGTCTTCGATTTTATTAATCAGTTTTCCTAATTCATAATGCTACTGCCCAATTGAATATAGAGATTATATCCTAGGTTATTTTGTGCTTAGGTTTAATTAATGATCGTATCTTGATTAAACACTACATAAGGGAAAACTCAAGTTAATTATTAACACACAACTAACAGCTACTAGGAGAGTGATAACAACAAATCAATGAAATATGCTTAAATAGGGTGTAGGCCAAGATTGATCCAAAGAATCGAGTCCCTACTGAATTGTAACACCCCAATCCCATAAGTCCCGAACCCGACATTGATGGGTGATGTTCGAGCTCGAGCCCTGCAAAGGTGGTGTGCTAAAGAACTCAATCACTTAGAAATCGGTATAAAATTTTTCTTTTGTTTTAAACCACAAACATAAAGTGTAGAAATCCCTAACCAAATCGGCCCACTTTGTTTCATAACCATTTTCAATCAACATAATACAATCATCAGAAATTTCAATAGCCATTTGGACCCCCTTTTTACAAATACAAAACCACTTTAGTTGTTTCGGAATACAAATTTATACAAAATGTACAGAAGAAACCATTCGATACAAATTAAGGACATGCACTGCAGGCGCAAACTGATCCCGCCCTCTATCCTTCACTTGTATGCTATAGGTATACTCCCCTTGGCCTAACGGGGTATTCTTCTGATCCTAAAAAATAATTGTAAATTTTGGGTGAGTTTTGCAAACTCAATGAGTGACCATCATCGATGGCTCACCCAGTCCATATCACATAATCACATTCACAACATTTCATGTTTCACATTCAATACAATTTAATCATTCATATCATGCATATGCTATGCACTTGAGACTCAGTTTCCATTTGTTACTTTGTTGTGACTGAGTGCCTAAACTGTCCCATGTAGGGCTCATTGATAACTGTCCCATATAGGGCTCATTAAAACTGTCCCATATAGGGCTCATTAAGCGTTGAGCCTGA
>JANIIA010000008.1:25872465-25894993 GCA_027478495.1 Erythroxylum alaternifolium
CCTTTCGCTTTATTAATCAAAATAAAGTTTGTACAAAAGTGCTAAAGGTGATTGCCTTTAGAGCACTACTCTAATAAGGTAAAGGAAGCAATCAAGGACAATATAAAAAATAGGCCTTCTTTGTACACACCTTATCTTGTAGTCATAAATAAGAGATGAAAACTTTACTCTTTGTTGTTTGCAGCTAGTGCATTTTTTATTCCTAGTGTCTATTTTAGATTAAGTTTTACTAAGAAAGCCAAAGTTAATGGAAGAATGCTGTTAACTATTATAATAATTGTTGTCCATAAGATGATGTAAGAGCTCTTGAGCTCACACATGGAGGTTTATAAGGATGCTTCTGGTGATTTTGGGATGTCCATTGCTATTTGTCAAAGATATTAATTTAATCCAGATCTTTTTTTCACTTTTGTTACTTCTTAGAAATTAATCGTCATTTTATTTTGTTGATAAGGCTACTTTTATTATCTTACAGTCACTTATCGAGGCTAAGTCGAAAGTGGTGTTCTATAATTGTAAAGGTTTACAATTTGAATTATTAGACAAAGTGTGAGTGCAATAGGCTGTAAAAAAAATTAGAGCATATTTGAATTCATCAATTCCAAGAAAATGAATAGATTGGAACACAAAAGGTTAAACGACTTAGTCTTTTTTCGATACAATTTAAATCTTCGAGACATGTATGTTATTATCATCAGTAAGTTTAATGTAATTTCTTAATGATTTAATTTTATTTGTTTACTATAGCTCTTAATAAAACAAGTAGTTTTGTTGATCCAATTTGCCTTAACTATACTAATATTTTAGCATATTGAGTTTTAAGAAACCGAGTTTAATTGAAGAAAGTGAATCAGAAGATAATTTTAGAAGGAAAGTATTGACATGTCATTTGATACAATGAATTTGAATGATAGTGATGATGAGGCTCCTCTCAATAATAAAAATTTTGTACCAAATAAGAATTAAGGTTAATACGATTCAAGTGAATATTCGATTGCTAAAGTTCTAAATTTTTAATTTCTTCTCTTATTTTAACTTCAATTGTATCTGATGCATATGTTAAAATTTGCATATACAATATAAATATAAGAGGGATCTTGGTACACATGGGACAATGGTGGTAGGAATGAGAAAGAATATAATGAGAAATGAGAAATGGATACAATTATTATAATTATGATGGTTGGTTAAGACGAATGAATGATTTCCATTACTATTAATAGTAATTGGTTTGTTGAAAATCTTGAGAAATAAAAATTTGTTAAATTTTTATTTTACATCAAATTTTAATATATTCTAATTAATTATATCATTTTACTAAAAAAAGGAAAAAATAAAAGTTTGTTAAATTTTTTATATCAAATTTTAATATATTCTAATTAATTATATTTAATTTTAATATATTCTAATTAATTATATTTAATTCATATATTGTTTTACTAAAAAGGAAAAAATAAAAATTTGTTAATTTTTGTTTGCATCAAATTTTAATATATTCTAATTAATTATATTTAATTTTAATAGATTCTAATTAATGATATTTAATTAATTGTATTGTTTTTAAAAAATAAAATTTTGTTAAATTTTTATATCAAAATTTAATATATTTTAATTAATTTAATTTTAATATATTCTAATTAATTATATTATTTTATTAAAAAAAGAAAAAATAATTATCACAGGTATAATCCATGACACTCTTGTCACTGACACTTTTCTCATGGGAATGACCTATGACACTCTTGTCATAGGCATGATAGGGTGTCAAGCCTATGATACTTTTCTTACGGGCGTAACAACGATTTGTCATACCCATGTTACTTACGTTTTGCCCGGGAATGATCTTCATTCATCTCATATTTCGGAGGTACGTAGTAATCTCCAAAACTCAAATATTAAAATATTGTTCATGTAATGATAATATATAACGAATTGACAGTTTTTCATTCCTTACTCATTGATATCTTCCGAAACTCATTAACCAAACATTCCCTAAAACTTTTAATTGTAAAAATTTTTATTGCAGGTTTTACTTCTATTTGATTGTATTCTTCTGCGCAATCTCTTGTTGTAGTACTTATGGAGTCATCAGACTTTATTATTCATTTTATTTGATGTTTTGATATAATTACTTTTTATTATATGATAAAATTACAACATTTAAGTACTTTATATTATTTTTAGTTTTATATTGATAAGATGATTAAATAATCTTTTTTATATTAATTGTGATTATTGTTTATATGTGAAATAAAAGAAAAATAATATTAATAAAAAATAAATAGATTGTTATTATTTTAAATTTATAATAATAATAATAATATTATTAATATTATTATTATTATCATCATCATCATTATTATTATTATTTTTGATAGATTTGATGTAAAATTATAAATTATATAATATAGTATAGTGGAGAACTATTTTGTAATTAAGAAACAATTAGAAACTATTTTATAAATTTTAAACATTACCTAAAATATTATTCGACATCAATCGGTATCAATACAATATCGTACCAAACTAAATTTGATATGGATGCTAATACGGTATTTATTTCAAAACGAAGAATCTATTTTTCGTATTTATTTATTTTGGTTATTTGCATAACATGAATGATTTTTTCTTCATGGATCCAAAACATTGACTTTTGGGTGACATTTCATGTCTTTTTTCACCATTTGTTATTGATGTAACATCGAAAATGAAAGAAGTCGTTATCAAATAAGAAGTTGAGGAGAGATAAAGCCACCGACAATAGACATTAAATATAAACCCATCGCAGGATTAAATCTACTTAATGATACGACGAAAAAGAGGAAAAAAGATAGAAGAAACAAAATCTACTAATAATGTTACTTTCACCTTTTCATCGACAAATCAACGACGGGGTTCTTTTATTTTTTTGATAATTAGAAATTTACAGCTGTTTTTGAAATATATATAACGCATATTCTTAAATATAATTAATAACTCTCAAATCACATATATATTGAAATAAAGTATTTGATGAATAAAAATTTAAAAGTAAATAATAATTCAATAGAAAAACATAAGTTTTTAAAAATTTCTTCTTTATTTATACATTAAATATATAAATAATTGACAAATTAAGCATACAGTTGAAAAATAAGTAATGATAAAAAAAAGTTTAAAGCTAAAGAATGCTCATCATAATATTAATATGATGATGCATACTTTTATTACGTCTCGACTCCATCTATTTTAGCAATAGCTATGTACGAATTAAATCCTTTTTGATGAAATGAAAGGTTGTTGTTTATACAGAATCAAGTTTCTTTCTTTCCGAATATCCAAGTAGAGACCTTTTAGTCATTCACTAATCACTATATTCATATAGTCGTGTATTTGTTAAACGTTAAAACAGAAGTCTTTAGATTTGTAAGCGGAGGAGGCGAACAAAAACCCTCTGACCTTTCTCCTTTATTCCCTCTCCTAGAGCTTCAATCTTTACACACAACACGGGCCTTATCAAACTGTAAGACGATTAAAAAGTTAATCATTTTTCACTATTTCCCACACAAAAAACGCACACAGGCTACGAACCAGATTACCATTTCCTTCCTAATTCAATCTAGTTCCACCTTTCATTTAAGCTGAAGCACTGTTCTTTTGGTTGGTTGTTGATTGTAGCCCCTTTTGTCTCAAGTATATGCGTATTCAGAGCAAGCTAGTGGTCACTGCTTGGCTCATTATTGTTCAAGGTATAAGTTTGGTCGTGTTTGATTGGTTTTTCTTCTAGAATATAGAGAAAGAGGAGATGGATCGATTGGGAAACTTAATATTTTGGTGGTGAATTGTCGGGGAAGGATCGAGGAAAGATGAGGAGGCGGGCGGCCGATTTCCGGCGCCCGGTTAGGAGAAGGTTTTCACAGTGGATCTGGCCGCTTCTTGGGATGTTCTTAATTGCAGGATTCGTGTTGTTTGTATTTCACCACAATCACCAAGAAGATCATGTTCAGCGGCCTCTAGTGGTAAGGTTTATTGTGTTTCTCATCCTATTATTTTTGCATCTATTTTGATCTGTTCTTGCTGGATTTTAGATTTGCATGTCCTTTATTATTTGGTTACCTTGGCGGTTACTTGACACCTTTTTGATCTTTCTGTTTAGGAAACATATATGATATCTGAAATTATTATGCATAGTCTTTTGGGTACATACTGCATTCATTTTCTTTAAAAACTGCGATTGGGAGGTTTGTTGGATTTACGTGTTAGGGAGGATATTTATATGCTTCTCAACATCATTACCTTGGGTGTGCATCCTGGTGAGCGACAGAGTAAGAGAAAATCATTCTTTTCAGCATATTGGAGACTAAGATTACCTGAATGAGTCGGCTAAGATAGCCTGAAGATGCAACAAAAAATAAAAAAAAGGTAGAGGTGTTAGGAGCTGCTTCCACTAACTATTTTAGTTTCTATCCTTTCTTGGTTTGAAGAGCTTGATTCCCGTGTTCATATTTTAGTGAATAGCTGGTTTTAGTTGTATAGTTCCATTCGAGTCTTCTTGATTGAGACAAAAACTATGAGGAATGCTAATGCTAGCCAGTACAAACGTAACATGGTTTATTTGAAACTTAAAACATTTAGATATCATGGTGCAGCTGCTATGCTGGTTCATGCTAATCTAAGGGATTTTAATTCATGGATAGGAGAATAATTTTGTCTAACTTGTAGTTTGAGTTCAATTTCTTAAGGGTGAAAAACAAGACATTAAATTGCAGTCTTTAAGGATAATCTAGTATAGTTTAGTCCTTGCTAAAAGAGGACACTGGTTTAACTTCGATTTGATCTAAGATGAAGTTGTATGTTCTCTTTGTAGGAAGATTGATTTCCCAAAAATTAATACCATTTTGCAATTTTCTTAGATGTTATTGATATCTTATGTTGAATTTGATCTTCTCCACACTGGTAAAGTATTTCAATATTTGAAACTAGTCGTTCCATTCTAAACTATCTTTCTCCAAAATAAGTGGCTATTTATTCCTCAAATAGCTATAACAGTTTCTCTGCTAAGACCACCAGAGATGCTTTGCATGATAGACTTAGCAATTAAAGCTCCAAGATTCATTTAGCTAGTCCTCTAAAATAACGTCATCACAATGACAGCCATAATGGCCATTAAGGATCATTGTTTGGTTAACTGACAACTGCCCATGGAAGTGAAATAATAGCCATTACTTCTCATAAAGCTGCTTATTTATCGGCAATGTTATGTTTAAGCTTGATGATCATGGATGGCCTCCTCACTTGTGGAGTGTAATGTTATAAACCTTAGGTTGATGAGAGTTGGAGTTTTACTATAGTGGTGTCTGTTTGGCAAATGTCAAGATTTTTGCTATGTTGGGCTAAATTGAAGCTACTGATGTCTTTCTCCTTTTACTAGAGATCATAACTGAAGGAGTGAAGTCCAATGTAGTTTTTCCCTCCACCTTTTTGCAAAATAGAGGAATACTGCAAAACTGGAGATGCTCTTTCGACGCATCTGTAAAATGTGTTTGTTGGGAACATTTCACGCTGCTTTTATGCTCTTTGTGCATGAAGAGTGGACATTTCTTATAGTAGACCTCACGGATTCACTTTCTGTGTTTCAGAATTAGGTAGCCTGTTGCTAATTCATTTTTCTGATACTCTCATCACATCAATAGGGATCCCCTGCTTCTTAAGGAATGTTAATTCATGGCAAATGTTATATTAGGATCAACACCAACCTTTGAACATTCCGATTTTAACCGTTGATTCTTTACAGAAAGGCTATAAAATACATGTTTATCATTGTCACGGGGTTCCACTGTTTTGACTGTGGTAAAGTTACTACGCAAAACTCAACAACGGTCTACAAAGCTGCCCTTGCTTCCAAAAGATATAGTTATGAGTAGTATGCAATGATTTATTTCCTTAACTGCGTGGTTTATGAAACTTTTTCACTGTAGTTGGTCAATTATGCTTTATAAAGAAATGTCATATGCTTGCTTCACAAAGGCTTTTGATTCTTTCTTAGAATTCTAACATTCCCTTAATAACAGTCCTTTTAGTTACTGAAATGTGTAGTTTGTAGGAATTAGGTATGTATATGGTAAGGAGGTTACTGATTGCTGACTTTCCTCTTCCAGGAAACAAATTCAAGAATCAAGTCAGTTAACGATGATGAGTTTAATTTTACTAAAGAAATTTTAAGTGTTAGTTCCTTCTCAAGGCAGCTGGCAGAGCAAATGGTACTCGCTAAAGCTTATGTAGTTATAGCAAAGGAACACAATAACCTGCACCTTGCTTGGGAGCTGAGCAAAAAGATCAGAAATTGTCAACTTTTGCTTTCAAAAACTGCTATGAGAGGAGAGCCCTTAACAGCAGAAGAAGCAGTGCCAATTATCAGTAGCCTGTCCTATCTAATTTTCAAGGCACAAGATGCTCATTATGATGTTGCAACCACCATAATGACAATGAAATCTCATATTCAAGCCCTTGAAGAGCGTGCAAATGCAGCAACAGTTCAAAGCACTATTTTTGGTCACATGGCTGCTGAAGCTGTACCCAAAAACCTCCATTGCATGAAAATGAAACTCACAACTGATTGGATTAAGAAGGTTTATCTTCAAGACCTTGCAGAGGAGAAACAAAACTCTCCTCGACTTGTTGACAACAATCTCTATCACTTTTGCATATTCTCAGACAATGTTCTATCTACGTCTGTGGTTGTAAACTCCACCATATCAAATGCTGACCATCCAAAGCAGATTGTATTCCATATAGTTACAAATGGGATCAGCTTGGGAGCAATGCAGGCTTGGTTTCTCAGTAATGACTTTAAAGGTGCCACCATCGAAGTGCAGAATATTGAAAATTTTTCTTGGTTGAATGCTTCATATGCTCCTATTGTCAAACAACAACTCGATGAAGATATCCGAGCTTACTACTTTGGCAGTTATCAAGATCTGAAGGTTGTACCAAAGCTACGAAATCCTAACTACTTGTCTTTGCTCAATCACCTTCGCTTTTACATTCCTGAGATCTACCCGCATCTGGAAAAGATAGTCTTTCTTGATGATGATGTTGTTGTCCAGAAGGATCTGACACAACTTTTTTCTTTGGACTTGCATGGAAATGTGAATGGAGCCGTGGAAACTTGTCTGGAAGCATTTCATCGTTATTACAAATATCTCAATTTCTCAAACCCGATCATCAGCTCAAAGTTTGATCCCCAGGCATGTGGATGGGCATTGGGTATGAACATTTTTGATTTGATAGCATGGAGGAAAGCAAATGTGACTGCACGCTATCATTACTGGCAGGAGCAGAATGCTGAACGGACATTGTGGAAGCTGGGAACACTGCCTCCTGCTCTCCTGGCATTTTATGGACTGACTGAACCACTTGACCGGAGATGGCATGTGTTAGGCTTAGGATTTGATATGAACATAGACAGTCGTCTGATTGAGAGTGCTGCAGTTATTCACTTTAATGGGAACATGAAGCCTTGGCTTAAAATAGCCATTGGCAGGTACAAGCTTCTATGGGAAAGGTACACAAATCAGAGCCACCCATATTATCAAGACTGCACGACAAGTTGAGATGTGCTACGTCTTGATTCTTAGTGATTTTGCAGTTATCAATACTTCAACACCTTTAACTAGTCATTGCATTATTGTAGAGTCAGAAGTAGAAAATTTTAGCTTTCTTAGGGGGCTCTTCTTTTCTTTTTTTTTTTTCATTCTTCAAATATAGTTCCTTAAATACAGAACTCTTTTTATACGTTACAGAATCTAAATTATTGGTAGAAGGAACGAAGGATTCATTTTTTGGCTGCTGGGGCTTTGCAATTTCAAGTAAATGTTCTTGGCAAGGCTTGCAATAATCTCTCAGCTTCTTTGATATTTGAATGCCGATTATTTGCTTCATGTTTCTTTCAATTCCACAAGTGAAAAATTATCTTGCTCTTGGATTCTTCATTCTGGATGGTAAGCAGGTTCTTGTTTCCATTCTTTCAGTTTAAATGTTCCTTTGGGTTGTTGTTTCCTACATTCATGTTTTCAGGCAAGAACAAGCATGCGTTGATTGACTTGTGCAATTATGTGGCTATGATAGGGTCCTAAACCTTCTTGACTGAGACACCCATGCATTATATGACTTGTTAACAATAAATTTTAGCTATCCTTCACAGGCCAGACAGAAGATGTTCATCTTGCATTAATTTAGTAAGAAGTTCAAGTTTTAGTTTGCACTATGCAGCAGTATGAATAATGCCAGTTTGAAAGACTGCCCCACTGTTAAAGCAAATTTAACTTGGTGGTAAGGTAATTATTGCTTTAAGCTGTTATTATCATGCAAATAGTTTTCTGGTTGTGTGTAGAATTACGGAGTATAAACGTAAAAGAAGTAGATCAGAAAGTGAAATAAAACATGTGCTGTATTTTGTGTATTGGGTAAAGTATGTCAAGGCATGAAGTAACAGACCCAGCCCCTAACACACAATTTCCAGTTGCACGCTTTTATCTTATGTCTCTTTATTTTGTCATGCAAGTTTGTTATTTGGTGTCTTTGGGCATTTTCTAGTTAGTAAGTTGTTATGTTAGTTGTCTCCTTGTGCATCCCCGGACGTTTGTGGCGGTTTTGGGTGTGAGTCCCAATTGTTTAGTGTTTTTTTTTTAATGTACTGGTACTATCTAGTCGTCTAAGGTAGCTGAAGCTCATGAGTAATGCCCGACTTCGCTGAGGAACGAGCTGGAGTGGGTTCTGCTTACAGGTTTTCGGTTTGTAGCTCTTTTCTGCGCTAACAAAGAAGGTTGTTAGGGGACAGTCACTTCGATTTGGATGAACGTTTCTTAATAGTGTCTGGCACACCAAACGTTACCTTTGCCACCTGCCTTGAGCCGACTAACAAGACAAATCTGCAGTCGACATTTTAACTCAGACATTTTTCATAAAAGCCTCCATTCCTTCTCCTTACCTTTCATGCCTCTTCAGTTGGAGTTTTCTTCCCCTGTACGTGTATGTCTCTGCGGTAGTTTTAGGCTTTCAACTATTTATTACTTTTATTACTTTTAATCTTTTACTCGTATTTAGATCTTTATTGTTATTCTTTTTATTCGCATTATTTCTTTATCTATTTCGATTAGTAATCAAGTTATTGGATTATTCACGTTATCTTCATTATTATCAATATTTTTATTCTTTTTAGTAATTTAGTGTTATTATTATTTTTTAGTATTGTTATTATTTTACTAATATTAGGCTTTTAGTGAGTCTCTTACTAGCTTTAGTTTTTCTTTATTATTATTATTATTATTTTGTAATTAGTATTATTAGTATTACTTGAATTTATTTTAGCTATATCTTGAGAATTAGGTATTTTTATTATTATTTTATTTAGTGTTTTTATTTTTGGAGACAAGAAGTGATTGGACTTTGTTGCCTATTAGGTTCTCGCCGATCTGGCCTACTTTAAGTATTCATCATTACTTGTATTTTCAGTTTTTAATGAATTATTTCTGTAACCTACATTATTTATATATTGTCTTATTTGTATGTGGGTCCATCCGAAACAGCCTCTCTATTATATAGGAGTAAGGCTGCTTACTATCAGACCTTTCCAGAAGATTTCTGATTAGGTGATGATAATTGGGTTAAGGATTCTCTTCTTTGACGGAATTATGGAATTTGTATTTCTCTTTATAGATGTCTCAATTAATTTTCTTTTATAGATCAAAACTGCAAAAATGGGGATTAGGCAAATAATTGCTATAATTTAGAGTTATTGAAAAGTTCACTGATAATCGGCAATGACCTGGGCTCGGGCCTAGGAGGGCTTGAGGCAATCAAACCGAGGCACTAATTAGGCCCAAATAGTCCAAAACCCAACTTGACCCCAACCTAACTTGATAAATTATTTTTTTAAATTGAAAAAGAAAAATGACCATCTTTTGCAAAATGACGTCTTCGAGCTTCAGGTTGAATTTGAGAACCCTAAGTTTACTTTGGCCCAAGGTTCGATTAAATTGGACCTATTCTGTTGACTTCAAGTCGTGTTAAGCTTGGGTCAATTTGCTAAGGCTACTAATCAACAAGTACTGTTTGCAAATAGAAAGAAGCATTATTCTCATGCTATGTTAGATTAAAATGTTATTTGCACGATTAATTAGACTGAATTGAATAAACATGAAATTAGGGTTGTTTAGTTTTGTTTTTCTGTTATAATTTTTAGTTGTTTTAAAAAAAATAAAAATCTAACTTAAAGGTAAGTTATTTTTAATTAAATAAACTTATTTTAATTTCTTATATAATATTTATTGATAACTTATTAAGAAAATTATTTTATTTTCTTAAAATAAATAATTTAAAAATAATTTTTATTTACAAATTAATATTTATTTAAATATTTTTTAATTATTAAATCAAGTTTGATATTAAAGTTATATATTTTAAAGATATTATAAATTGATTGAAAATTATTAATAATTCTTAAAATAAATTTATTTAATTTAATTAAAAAATTAAATAAAATTATTAAGTAAAATTAAAATACTCAATTCTTATTAATGATGAATTTTAATTAATTAAATATATAATACTAAATTAAATTATTCATAATTCTTATTACAAATTAATATATTAGATAATTATATATTATATATTTAAGTGATAGTAAAAAAACAAAAGACAAAATAAAAATTATTTTTTATCAGGAAACTGGAAAAAATCAAATTAAAAATTCAAACATTTTTTTTTGAATTTGAAAACAAAAATAACAAATGGGACTATTTAGGTTTGAAAGTAAAAAGATAGATGTTGTTTTTAAGAAGTTTAAATTTAAAATAAAAATTTATTTAGCTGAAATTTATAATAAAATTGAAAATAAAAATATATTTAATTGAAATTTATATCAAAAAAGTTAAAAGATAAAAATTTTGTTTAATTTTTATTCTGTTATTATTATATTATTATTAAATATTAATATTAAATTAATTTATTTTTTATATAACAAATTCTATTCTTACATTAATTAATTCTCATAATTATTGAAAATAAAATATAAATATTTAACATCCTTAAATTAATTAATTCTCGTGAAATAATTTTGAATGTTTGAAATGCTTTACACATGAGAAATTGATTACTACTCTTTGTTTGGAACATTGTCCACCTCTATTTCGTAATTTTTATCGAGATTTTGGAGACATGCTTTGGGACATGGTAGAGAACTCTAGAAGAAATTTTGCTGATACCCTTTTTCTAAACATCAATAAAGCATTAAAAAAGAACTATCAATACAGTTTCATTAGTTAAAATAATATGAAGTAACCCTTTATATAGATTTCTCGGATCCCTCAAGTTCATTAAGTTGTTTTCTCCTTAAGACATAGACAAATAAAAAAAATACTAGCAATGTTTCATACAAGAAACTAATTATATGAACTGGTAAATTGGTCAGAGTATCATTGTGCTATATTAGGACAATGTCTCTAGCTTGCAATTAGTTGAAAACAAGAATAATTACGTAACACCCTTTGTACGAAACCTACAACTATCCACATAAATGATAACCAAATTCTTATACAAACAGTCATGGTATGCATTTATATTCATTCATAATAATTATCATCACATTTTTCTATTCAATGTTATACGTATACATATTACAAAGTTTCATATCACTTAACATTATCACTAAAAAGTAGTATTACATCTTTACATTTACATGATAATCCAATAGAAAACATTACAATTTCCTTCGTTACATGTACAATCTTCTTTAACAAAAAAAAAAACACGTTCCAAAATCATTTTTACTCCTAGCAGTTGGCTTTGGTCTCTGCAAATGTCTCCTGTATCTCACTCCTAATATTTGGAACTATACAGATTAACACCAGTGCTAAGCTTGAAAGCTTAGTGAGAAAATAATTAGTTAGAATGACCACTCATAGTAGTCATCCGCCAAGCACAGACATTCATAAACATAACAACTAGTATAAATAGTGATGACACACTTAATCAAGGTACATAATGCAAACATGCTTCAATATGTTATTCATATACTGTAAATTTATAAGCCAAACATTGATATTCAACGCTTATTGATACAAATTATCAATACAAATGCAATACTCATCCATACCAATTATTTATGTTGTCATGTTGTGCTTCTTATTTATAACTATTTACTTTACTTTTTGTGTTAGGCCTCCACATTCCCCTGGGTGTGGATAATGAGAGTTGTGAATATCCGAAGATAACAAAAATGTGGATACCCGAAAGTATTGAACTGTGGATACTCGAAGGCATCAAACTGTGGAGACACAATAGTCTCGAAAGTTTGACACCCTTTAGCGTCAAACTGTAGCAGTTGTATTGTAACCCTATAAGCATGCCTATCTATCCACCACCAAGACAAGAAAGTAGGTACTACAACATTTTCTTTGACCATTTGCTAATTTTACAATTCATATATTGACAAATCATATGATATACATTTCAAGTCATAAAATTTGTATTTAGGTTCATACATGTGAGTCATAACTTATCACCATTAAAAAGGTATCAAATTCATACTTGTATAATCATACTATACACATATGAGCAATACATATGCATACAAATCATCTATGTACATGTAAATTTTCTTTAGTATGTGCATTATGCTCAATCTTAAATTCCAATTTTCATTTAACTAATTCACATATGGTAAGTCTTATTTCATTTATTTCTAGGTGTTTGAAAAGTTTCATACATATTCAAAAAGATTCGGATAAGATGCGGTGAAAAAAATCGAAAATGAAAACAAGGTCACGGTCATGACAGAAGACCTTCTCTAAGGTCGCGATGGTGTTTGGAGTGTCATGGTCATGATAGAAGAGTTTTCTACTGGGTCACAATCATGATACCTATGCACACTTGTGAAAGAAGATCTTGATGTTATGTCATGATCGTGACAAACACCTACCATCCATACCTCTATTTGTTCCGTAATATGCATATAAAAAATGTTTGAATGAGATTTTTAGGTCTTCTGGACATTTGTTCCCCTATATCTTTAGTTTCCAAAGAATGAAAAATTAAGCCAGTTGGACTTCTCAATCATGAGATATAGACTAAACATCACAATCTGCTCCAAAATAAAGGTAGCATCAGGTCACCAATTTTGATCTCAATTTCCAATGTCATAAAGCCATAATTAAGTTAGAGACTCTTCTATATATTTCTAATCCTTTGCCCTAGGTTTCATACGAAACTAAAATTACCTAATTTAGAGGTCTTTAGGTTGAGTTATGACCCAAACAATATGACTGGATAGAATTCCACTACACGATATTCTCTTGCCATATTCACCAAATTCCATACAAGATAACACCAACACACCATCCCAGCAAATATCCGAATGAATCTTTTTATCCATTCAATCATACACATAAAGAGAAATTAAACTAAGTGTAGTCCCAAACCTTAAAATTACAAAGTAGTTTTTCTAATGCCTTTCCTTCCCTTCCTCTTTGGCTTTGCTTGACTCACTAACTCAAAACACCACAATTACATATCTCAATGTCAGTTCCAACCTTATAATTTCAATTCTTCATAAGCAAAGCAAGAAAAGATAAAGATAAAGAGAAATCCACTAACTTTTACCTTGATTTCCACCTAAGATTAGCTTAATTCCTTACATGCAAAATGTTGGGATGAAGAAGATGAAGTGGAGACAAAATGAGAAAGGAAAAATATGAAATTTCAAACCCTAAAATTTCATCTCTCTCTCATCATGTGCCCATTTCATGCACTTTCAAGACTTACACACATGTTTAATTCCTATTGGACACAAATGCCCACATTGACATATAATCTCATCAATTAATTTCATTCTAACCTATATTTCACATCTAAGTACGTATGTCCATGTCGAAATAAACAAATTACCAATTTACTCATGTCTTTTACATTAAGTACCATTATGTCTCTTACTATGCTTAGATGCTCTTAATTCATTATGTCCATTACATAATATACCTTAAACATGCTATAATACTTCTAGGGTATATGTTGGGGCCTTACATTTAGTTTTTTCATAGAAATTGAGTTAAAAGTTGTAGAACACATTCCCGCTCTTCCCTATCTTGATGCTTCAAATAATGGGGTAGTGGATGGACAGAGCAAGCTTCGACAACAACAACAATACCATGAAGAAATTTAAGATGTCGAAAAAGGATAGAAATACTAGTAATCTAACCAGTAGAAGTTGTGATCTATCCATTCAGAAAGAGAGAGAAAGAGAGAGGAGATAATAACATTTTTTGGTTTTTAAAACGACATTAGATCCTCTGTATTACTTAAACTGTTTCAACCCTATTTTTACCCCAAAACAACATTGTTTTGGTTTATTTACACATAAAACGATGTCATTTTGAGGCAAAAATATGGTTGGAATAAGTTAAGCGGTACAGAGGATTTGAACCCTTTTAAAACTAGTTGTAGCAATGCCTAAAAACCAAAATTTGTTTTTTTAAAATTTTGTCGTGTTTTTTTTAAATTTTTCGAAATAAAAATCACAAGAAGAGCTAAACAAACTTGTCTTAGCGTTTTGTTTCCTTTATTTTAAAAACCATAACAAGAAATGTGAAAAAAAGAGAAACAAACAAACAAACCTTAAATTAAATACAAAAAATGACAAAGTAACCCTCTTCTATCTTTTGTCTTTTAACATAGCGCATATTGTAGAATAATACGTCATTAATTGCTAATTCTAATTCAATATAGCCTAGACTTTAATTATGCTAATTTTATTTTTTTACTATTACATAGTAACAGAGAAATTAACACAAATTTAGAAGATTTAATGACAAAAATAACAAAAATTTTAATAAGAAAACATATTCAACTCTACACATTGATCAATAATTCTTTCGTTACACAGATAAGTATTAAGTTGGAAGGCATTACCAACTACACACTATGGTCCCTAGTTATTAAGATGCATCTTAGACAAAAATAAACGGAGACCTTCCATATTTTTAGCCACTGACTTAACAAATAAAAAAGGAGAAATGATAATGTAATTGTGAAAAGATTATTTACTTTCTAACATTATTTACATTATCATTTCTCCTTGTAATAACTTTATTTACTTTCTAACAAAAAAATTGATATAAAATTATTACAAGCATTTAAAGCTATTGGAATGTTACAATCGGAGTGTTAATTGAATTGTTTTAATGAAAGTACGTAGTTTTGAGTATTTGAATAAATAGTTGGGATATATGGCTTCTAATTGGGCATCATTCGTTACTATTAAATAGCAGCCACTATATATATATACACATATGTATGAATGTATGTATTTTGTTTCAGTAGATTATTTTGAACCATAACAAGCTTCTTTAATTTCTTCCGGTTCTCTCTTTTCTTTTGAATCATATTTCACCTTTTGAATTCAAGCCTTGAAATAACATAACATTTGATATTGAGCAACATATTGTTGCTTGAAACCAAGGTCGTTCCTAATATTTTATAGGCCCCTTGTCAAAGTAAAAAAAGGGCCCCTATTATATCTATTTTTGTTCTTTATAAATGTCAAGAGTAGGCCCTTATAAAGAACAAAATAAGGCAAAATAAGAACAAGTCAAAAGTGGGCCCTGGACAAAGTAAAAAAAAAGGCCCCTATTTTACCTCCTTTTTTTCTTTATAAATGTCAAGAGTGGGCCCTCATAAAGAACAAAATAAGGCAAAATAAGAACAGGTCAAGAGAGGGTCTTGATCAAGTGCCCTTCATGCCCTTGCCCATGGTCGAGCCAACTTGAAACTAGCCTTTGTTATTGCCCATCAAACTGTTATTGATGATAAAAATTATGGATGGTACCTAAGATGAAGATATTAGGAGAATGGAGAAACTTTGTGCAACCAAATGGACAAAATGTTAGAATCAGTGATCAAAATCTCTAAGAGATATAGATGAAGCAATGACATGAGATGTTTGACGTTAGGGAAATGTTCTAATAGTACATATTCATTCACAAACCATAATCACGATCTTAATTACCAAATGTAGCTAGTATGAATCGTAACAAGTTGAGTTTAACTTGATTTTTGTTTTTTTAACCTAAGCTTAACCTAATCAAACTTTAGTTTAAAATGATATTATTTTAGACTACTAATTTAGGCTGATTAGTTAGGACCATTCATGTCGAACTAATTAGATCTCCAATATTTGAGCTTGACTCAAAACTAATCAACTTGAGCTTTATCCATTAATTTTAGGTTATATTGGGTAGAGTCCAAGCTGAAATGTTATCCTTAATTGCTAGTAAGAAGTTGGGTAGAAACCTTATGGGACCTGCTGTCACTAACTGTGATATCACTATTATGTAACATTCGCACGTTTCAATAAGGTGGAATTTCCATCTTTCAGTGGTTCCAATATTAGCAATTGGATATATATATAGTTGAGGCAATTTTTTATAGTTGATAAAACACCAACCTAAGATGAAAGTAAGGATTTTTTATTGTTTATACAAAAGCAGGGCTAGCACCACTTGTTTTTGAGACATCTATTATTTATTAAGAAATATATTTAGAGTGAGTATATTATGGAACTAATTCAGAGAATTGGCAAAGAACCCTTTAATGATCCAATTAGTGACTTCAAATAACTACAATAAATAGGGAATATAAGGGAGTATTATGCTCTATTTCAAATCATTCAAACAAGTTTCAAATCTGTAAATCTTACTTAGCCATTTCTTTTAAAAGTATTAAAACCTGAGTTGGAATTATTTATGAAAATTTTAAACCCCAATCTTTAAAATAGGTTCATATTTTGCTATAAAAATATAGGATAATTACCTTATTGTATTATGCTTATAACAAATCAATAGTTGTAAAATAGACCGCTCATCCAAACATAGTCTTCATTTTACTCTTAAAGTAAACAACCACCATAACTACAATCCATATAAGATTACTTCCTTCACTAGTAGTACCTTAAAAGAACCTTACTAAAAGACCTTTATAGAAATAATGAAGAAAATTAAGTAAGAATTTAAAGACAAAAAGGGAAAGAGAGTCTTTTTTTTGTATGACAAAAATAATGTTCCAAGTCACAAATGTAAAAGGAAGCAATGAAATTTGTTTATATATGAGGATGAGAAAGATGAATTAGTTGTTGCTCACCCTTTAAAATTATGTACCAAGTCATATATAGGTATGTGGGTTAGAAAAGAGTGTTACAGACCAAATTGATAATTTTAATTTGAACATTCAGTTATACCTTCATCACCTTGTTCATCTATGAATACATATCCTTCTGAGTGTTTAGAGTATTTAATAAAAATATTTTTTCCCTTTTGGGAAAAGTTTCATATATTTAAGAGAGAGATTATGAATATAGATAGTGCACCTTTATAGTCTTAGATATTCTATATCCAAATTTTCTTTTCATATATAATTCATACAGAGTGTTTGTAATTGATCTTATAGGCGCTTGATTAAGTATATAAGTGATTGTCAGCAATGCATTACCCCAATAGGTGATTGATAAATTTGGTTGTGTCATTATGGACCTAACTATTTTCAATAATGTTCTATTATATCTTCTTACAAGGCCATTTTGTTGTGGGGTTTGAAGAATGATTAATTGTCTTTTTATTCTTTTTTATCACGCAACTTCTTGAACTTATCAGAAAAGTTTTATCAGTTCTTAATACTTTTTTTTGTCTAATTAATTTTCTATCAAATTCACATATTTTATAAAAAAATTTATTGCTTTCGATTTGTGAGAAATTAAATAGACATGTACATATTGAGTATAGTTATAAGTGAAAGTGATAAAGTATATCACCTTACGTTGTTCCCTTACATTCATTAGATCATAAATGTCTAAATGAATCCATTGCAATGAATACGAAGCTTGTGTTCCCTTTCCAAATGGCTTTTTTGTCATTTTACCATATAGATAATGTTCACAAATGGTTAATTCTACTTGATGTAAATAACCTAAGAGATCTTCTTTTGCTAATCATCTTATTCAATTTTGACCAATATGACATAGTCTAGCAAGCCACAAAATTACATCATGATTAAAATTACTAGATTATGTAAATAAGGAACAACTTATGTTATTATTTGAATAAACAACATCTAGAATGACAAAATCATCAAACATAAATCCACGATCATAAAAAATGTGTCCAAGATGTAAATTCATACTACTATTGTGGAAATTTTTTTAAAACCAAGACTAATTAAAATTAACATAGAGATAAGATTCTGTCGAATCTTTGGAGTATACAACACTTTATGTAGAATTAGGGATCGATGCATGTCAAATTTACAAGTTCCAATCCTTTATAAAGCAACCATTTAGTTATCTCCTACATAATTCCATCGTGTTCCATATAAGATTTTTTGGAATTCCATAAAGGCATCTTTATCCTTCACTATATAATTGGTTTCTTCAAAGCCTAAAATCCATAATGGATGTGATTCGATAAAAAAAGTAGACAAGATACATTTATAGAAAAAAAATGTTTACACAATAAGATTGTTCCTTTTTAGGCTTGTTATAATCATAAGCAAAGTGATCCTCATTGCCATAATTAAATCACTTGAATATTTTAATGTTCTACTTTCTAAAATGATGTTTTCCTTTTCCATGCTAGCTCAATTTTGCCTTATTTGATTTTTTAGTATAACGAATATGTTTCTGACCACTTTTCTATTTAGGCCTACCATGATGCTTATGCTTTTGGTTCATAGCTCTATGTAACTTAGAACTAATTATATATACCTTAGAAGACATTTTGGAGGCTTCAAAATGTTCTTCTTTTAGTATATTATGCCACATATCATCTTCCATTGTCTTAATGTTCTCATTATGAGTTGGATGCTTCTTTATATGTTCCCAACTTTGAAGTGATGAAGGGTGTGATCATACCAACACTAATGTATCGGGTTCCAGCAAAACTCCGAAGTTAAATGTGTAAGATCATAATCTAGAATTTCTCACTAAATGAAACTTTTCTATACCTTCTGTCTAGCAGTTTTACCTTCTTGTCCTTAGCAGATCCCTCTTTTTGAAATCTTCTTCCTCACCTCTGCTAAGCTCTGACCTTTGTTAGTGCTCTTAGGTCCTTAGCTACTGACTTCGTTTCATCGAGTAGGCCATTTGAAGGCCTGGAAAATATCCTCCCTCTAGCCTGAACTTGGTCGAATTCCCTTCTGTTGTAAGTTCACCAAAGTTGAAAAAAATAGGGGAGAACTCTTCTTCAACAGTTAGTGAGATGAAAGCTATGATTGGTGTCAATCAAATGTAGGTGCTTGGAAAAATAAACCCTAAATCTAATGTAAAAAGGGAAAGCTCAAACATTTTTGGAATGTTATGAAAGAGGGAACCTTTATACCTCCTGTTGCTCCTCTAAATGCTGGAGCCAAGTTTTTGTCTACTGCTTTGGTGGGTTTTCCAGTTGTGCAAGGTTAGGCTATGGCTAGATGGGGTAAAAGTGGTCTTGAGAAAGTGATGCTGATGGAGGACCACTCCTTCCTGTTCAAGTTCTCAACCGAGAATAACCTTAATAAGATCATAGAACATGGTCCCTGTCACATTAGTGGCTAACCCATGTTCATCGAAAAATGGAAGCTAAGTACAAATTTTGATATGAGAAATATCCATGCTTTTCTGTTGTGGGTTAACTTCCACAACGTTCCTCTTAAATTCTGGTCAATTGAAGGGTTAAGTTTCCTAGCTAGTTCACTCAGGAAGCCTATATGTATGGACACCAAATAGCGAATATGGAATGTATATGTTTTGCAAAAATTTGTATTGAGGTTAAAAGAAACTTTGTATTGCTTGATCAGCTTCTTATTATGAAGCTAGGTAATGATGGTGAACTAGAAAAATTTGTTAAGTCAATTTCCTATCCGTGGAAACCCAATTTTGGGAAGAAGAGTTGTTAACCTACTAGAAACCTTTTCAAAATAAGGAGTTATGATGAACTTATAGGGACATCAACTTCTGAGATTTCGAAAGGGGACAAACTTAAGGTAGTCGGATGTTCTATGGAGGAGAATGAAAAGTCACCTAGAAATGGGTTAGTTCTTGATAATCTGGATGTACAACAAACTAAGGGAGGAGATAAGCTAAATGAGCCAAGTAGTATACCTATGAAAAATAGTTTAAATAGGACAGATGTTATTTAACCTTCTGGCGTTATTGAGGAATCAAATATCTTAAGGACTGTTGAAAACACCTCCCTATCGAAGGTGAATTGTTAGATGGAAACAGATTCACAGTCAGTGGATGAAGCGATGGAAGATGAACCTGGTTTACTAGATAATGATTCACTAAGCAACCAACTGCTGCTACAACCAGACAATGACATACTTATTGAGATAGCAGAAAGGTTTCATGATAGTTCCTCTAAATCCAAAATACAATCAACTAGGAGGAAAACCAAAAAGAATAGGTATTCCCCTTAAATGACCATTCTAATATGGAATACAAGAGGGTTAAATAACACTTAGCTAAGGATTGAAACACTATAGGATGTTATAATCAATTGATGTACTCTACTTTTGTAACTATGAGAGGATCCTAAATTTGTTGGTCACCTCAATGAATCATAGTAATGATGTTTTTATAGCTTTTACTATTATAATATATTTTATTTTATTTTTAATTTTTTTGAAGTAATCAATGGATTATGACTTATATTTGCTACTCATATGATAATTCATAACCAATGTCACACAACTCACTTATCATGTTTATCATATGCCTGAAATGCTTTTACATTATGTAATTTGGCCATTTTCTATATGTCAATCTTGGTAGTGAATGACCTCACTTTATTCACCGAAATCCCCCCAAAAGATGTAACTAAAGCAAACCATAGATTCTTATCAGTTTTGTATTTTCAAAATTCACGTATGATATCATTATCCATATTGCTCAGCAATGTAATGTGAGCTAATGAGTTCTTTTTCCTCTATATTTTATAAGCATCACGGTCTTTTTTTATGTTGTCTTATATTGCCTTTCTTAGGAATGTCCCTAGTTATATTTATTAATTTAAAGGCCTGGTGCTCCTTCAGTATTGAATTTTTATGTTCTAGATTTCATAATCGTCTCCATTTAATTTCTCATCTTTTTTAAGTTCAACGACAATATTCTTTAATATAGTAGCTACAACTGAAACATAAAGTTTCTACAAAAAGCAAGAAATAGTATATGTGTATGTCAATGTTATGTCATACATATATTTAGTGAATAATCAATTTTCAATTATGTAAAAAATCGAAAGAGTATATATGTTCTCAATCATCATCTGTATGATAACTGAATACGAGTCATCATACTGAAGGAGAATTGCAAATAAAATTTAATATAATACAAGCACTGATAAATTGAACAATATCAAACCTTAACATACACAAATGAACGTAATCCATATATTTTAGTACAACTTATTTGATTTGATGGAGAGATAAACTAGTAGCGCTTTCCATTGTGCAAGCAAGATTGGTTGGATTAGCTCACTTTTCTGTAGGTTATATCTTCACTTATGTAGCTTTCTTGATTGCCTCTACATCGGGCAAATTTGGTTAATTCTTTATGTGCTGTATCTGTGCTAATATCATTTTTTTCTCTGGAGAAGGCAAAATTTTGATATTTCTACATCTAGGATCCGACTTGTATCAGCGATATGAATATAATAGCTAATATAATAGGAAGTGAAATATTATGGCAAGAAAAGGTTTGATTCAATGGGAGAGGAAGAGGCAAAAATTGGAAAAAAAATATCATTTGATTCGTCGATCCTTAAAAAAAGAAATAAGCAAAGTTCCGTCGTTGAGTGAGAAATGGAAAATTCATGGAAAGTTGCAATCCCCACCACGAAATAGTGCACCAACATGACTTCATTGTCGTTGTTTTCAGACTAGAAGACCGAGAGCTAACTATCGAGACTTTGGACTATCTGGACATATACTTCGTGAAATGGTTCATGCATGTTTGTTGCCGGAGGCAACAAGATCAAGTTGGTAAGGATTCCAATTTTCTCTTCATTTTTCTATTCATTTCTATAATCATGGAGAAGCCCCTTTACCATTCTGTATAAACATACTATTCTATTTGTACAGATATGGTAAAGGGGCGCATTCAATCCTTGTTCTTCCATTAGTTCCCAGTTCTTCTTTTTATCACGCGGGGTAGAGCAATTTGGTAGCTTGCAAGACTCATAACCTTAAGGTCACGGGTTCAAATCCCGTCTCTGCAACATTCTTTTTTTACAAAAAAAAGTTGTCCCAAGGATACTTTTAGCAAGAAATATATCGAAGAGTTGGCGTTAAGCTAGCTGAAAATAAAAGTTTATCAGAAGCTTGGTCTAAAATTCTTGAAAATTGGCCTTTTATGATTACATCAGTAATAATCCAGAAAAAGGTGGATTGTTCAGAGTAGGCTCAATGGACAACGGGGATGGAATAGCTGTTGGGTGGTTAGGACATCCTATTTTTAGAGATAAAGAAGGGCGTG
>JANIIA010000008.1:25952026-25982000 GCA_027478495.1 Erythroxylum alaternifolium
CATGTACATGTTGCTTTGTTGTTTAACACAGTCTCAAGCTTATCAAATGTAGTTGGAGGTTCTTGTAAAAGAAAAGATTTTCTTCGTGAGAAGCAATTTAGTAAGATTGTTGAAGGGTTGAAAAATGATAAACTTTCAAGTGGTAAAGGTTTACATCAAGAAACTTCTCTTCAAAGACCAGGTGACACACGTTGGGGCACACATTATGGATCATTATCAAGCTTAATTGTGATGTTTGACTCCATAGTTGATGTTATAGAGATCATTATGGAAGAGGGCACAACTTCAGAGCAAAAAGGTGAAGCATATGCTTTGCTTGATTCTATCCAATCTTATGAATTTGTCTTTAGCTTGCATTTGATGAAAAAAATCTTGGGCATCACAAATGAATTATCTCAAGCATTGCAAAGGAAGGATCAAGACATTATCAATGCAATTTGTTTGATTAAAGTTTCCAAACAACAACTAAAAATGATGAGGGATGATGGGTAGCAGTCTTTATTTGATGAAACATCTTCATTTTATGAGAACCATGATATTGCCATTTCAAATATGGATGAAATTTTGTACATCAAGGAAGGTTAAGGCAAAATGCATAAAAAATGATGAATTTGCATCATTATCAAGTGGAATTATTTTACACTATGATTGATATGCAACTTCAAGAGCTCAACGATCGCTTCAATGAGGTAAATACCAAGTTTCTTATTTGTGTGGCATGTTTGAATCCAAATGACTCTTTTTATGCTTTTGATAAGCAAAAATTGATTCAACTTGCTAAATTTTATCCCTCTGATTTCTCTAAAGTAGAGTTTATTACTCTTGGTGATCAACTTGACAATTATATTGTTCATATGCGATCTGATGATCAATTTTCGATATCAAATGGGATTAGTGATCTTGCTAAGAAGCTAGTTAAAACAAAAAGGATGTTGTGTACCCTTTAGTGTTTTTACTTGTGAGATTAGCTTTGATTTTTCCTATTACTACTGCATCGGCAGAAAGTATTTTCTACAATAAAGATAGTGAAAATTTGCTTGCGTAATCAGATGGGAGATTCTTAGATGAATGACTATTTGATCACGTGTATTGAGAAAGATATCTTCAATAGTATTGACAATGAAAAAATTTTACAGTGATATCACTGTAAAATACGAGGACTCATAGGGAACGATTGTAATAGGTTATATACTTATATGTAAGAAGTTCAAGACAATGATGTAATTTTTTGTTTATCAAATGTATAAATATTTGTATCTTTTTCAGTAATATAAGAGTATTTTAAATATTTTGCTCCCACTTAAAAAAATTTCTGAATTCGTCCCTACTCTCATATAGCTCACCAAGATGCCAACCAACTAAATCATAGCCAATAATTTATTCTGTATTTTTAAGTAGTCAGATAACACAAACCAACAACTAGAAAAATCAAACAATAAACCCATTCTAGAATTTTAGATTTTGTATTCTAGGTTTAAGGTTTTTTTGCTATTTTTACAAAACATTTTTCAAAAGGTTTTAGAATATTCAATTAGAACTTTTTAGATTGTTTAATCATGTAACAATTGAGAAATCAATTCCAAAATTAATCAATAACAATCAAACTAAGATCACTTTAATTATATAAAATAAATAACAATTAAATCGTAATAAAGCATAAATCATAATTTGTACCTTATTCTGAAACTTGATCAAATTCTTATTGTATCTTTTAAACCATTTTTAAAATCCATCCATCTCAACCACTGTAGTCATATAAGTGTCTGACCTTAAATGGTATTCATAGAATAGGTTGAGAGAACTTTGTAACTCTTACAGAGAGGGTTAAACAAGAAATGCTAGCTCTATTAGAGATAAAGTCTATTTATAATAAATTTTGGCCATTTTAGTAATTTTATTAAAATTAAATTCTAATTTCAATTAAACTTTAATTAGAATTAAAAATAATTCTAATTAAATACCAATATGCCCAAATAAGATCTAAGATCTCATATTGATCCTTATTTATTAAATATATCATATTTAATCATAAAGTTTCTCAAACTTTATAACCTAGTCTAACTTGATTAAAATATCTTTGGTCTCTTTAACCAGTTCTTTACGTGATACTTATTAGGGTCCCAAATATGTTGGCAATCATAATAAATTCTAATTCTAATTCATAATTAGAATTAGATAAATTAAAACTCCTTTTAATTTGTCTTTAATTATCCATTTAAATAATTTATAATCATAAATCAAGATTGACATCTAGCAATACATCATGATCACATAAATATTTAGGAATGTCAAAGTAGTTTTGACTAACTTTTTTCGTACCTGATTTTTTCTTGTAATTCATTTCTTTCATCATACAATATTCTTATTAGACATAGAACATAAAATTAGTGTTTACTTTGTTTTGAGTCCAATCATTTTAGTTCTCCTCAATTAGCTATTGATTTAATTAATGACATTTGTAAACTATTTACAAAATATCATTTTACCTTGGCTAAGAATTTCCTAAATTAATACTAGTCGAAAACAATATAACACTCTCCCTAATTACTTTAAGGTAATGAATCCTATCTTTATCACTCAATTTCCTCTATATAGTTCATGCTACATCTAATGACTACTGATTAAACTACCTATAATTAAAATAAGTCATAAGTAGCATTAAAACATAGCAATGCCTATACAAGATAACTTTGGAGACCTTAAGTCAAATGATCACTTATACAATCATCACAATGAGAATTCCCATAGATATAAAGTAATTTCCCAAATGGATTTATCATATCAGGTCAGTTCAATGAACATGTTATCTAACAAGCACCCACATGTTTATTTAAATATCTCCATACTTTAGTCTATATGATCAATTACTTCCTTCATAAGGAAACATAAAACATGTGCTAATCTTTTTATTTATGATGTCCAATCTTAATAGAACAATGACTAGGAATAATTTACGGATAATACATAAATGCAATATGAATCTCATAATTATATTCTCATTATAATTTCATTTGCAATGTATAGTTATCCTATGGACTTTATCATATACATCTAAACATGTGCAGGATAAAGAATGCCTTTAAATAATTATCACTAAACATAACCAAATTGATTGGTTGTATAGCATAAACCAACATATATGTCTTTGAGTTCTAATACTAGTGTACAAATGGGATCATTGGCCAATCTTTACGATTCATCATTAATTACTAATTATAGGAGTTTGAGTTTATCAAGTGTTAAAAGTAGTTGGTAAAAAATGGGATGGAGTTGATTCACTATCATATTTTGACTCTAGCAACTAAATAAGTACTTAAAACCAGTTGCACCAATGTTAGCTACTACTCTTCTTTAAAAAGCATCATAAATGGTTTGAACAAGAAACAATCAATATTTCTTTAGTAGCAATTTTGGACTCATAAGCCCATTTTCTTCCATAACACCTAACCCTAACCATTTCAATCATAATAGAAACAAACTACAATAAGTTTTCAAAACAAATAACCTGAGAGCGTAACGCCGATAAGTAGCTCTGTGGATTACAATAATGGGCACAACACGTCTCAAACAACTTATGATGTGAAATAACGAAAACGAAAGTGACCCATTTATGTGTTTTGTGTGTGGTTTCTCATTTTCAAACTAATTTAGTTATCTTCGTCAACATTGGGTAATTATAAACCAATAGTGTAAAGATGGAGAGAAGAGCTTTAGTAATGGAGGCTAGAGACGTTGAGGTTAAATCCTAAATCCCTAAAAACATTTGGCTAAAAAATACGTTTATTTTGTTACATACATTAATTAAAGTTTCTTTTATTCCTTTATCATGCATTGTATAAAATGGATTGGTAACACCATTTTAGGAATTATCAGTCTTATAAGCTTAATGGATATATAAAACTATAATTCATGTTTTTATTATATAATAATACACAACATCTTCTAGTAACTGACTAATTAGTTTCATATTTGAGTTCCCACCTTACTTATTACTAACTTTAGCATAGACTTGAAAATTATAAAGGATTGTAATCACCTGATAACATTAATTTGGGATTTTTAAAAGTTTCTAACATTGCATTAACTGATCGGCTTTAAATAACCAATAACAAATTGAATAACATAACTAACCAACATTAAAAAAAGGAAAACACTCCTACATATTAGAACCCACTCCAATACTACAATAAGTTTACTTTCTCCATAATCCCACAAAAAGGGCAGGGGACTTTATTGGAAGCTAAACAACACAATTGGAACTTGAACTAATAATAGTGTCTCTTACATTGATACATCATTAGGGTGAGGGATATGGTTGACATCAATTTATCACCCTCCCTCATAACTTACCTCAATAATTTTTTTTATAGGTAGGCATCCAAAAGAGATGGATTTAAGTAAATGACTTTATTAGCAAGTAACTAGAAACTATTTTGTTAGCTTAATGAACTAGGAATTTATGATATTTTCCCAAATGTATGGAGAGAAATTGATGATTTCAAATGGTATTGATGTTATCAGTAGATGGAGGAGGCAAGGGATCTCAAATTAGAAGTTATATATTTGAAGGTACCTTGATGGATCCATGATAAAGAGTAAGGTCTTTAACGTTGGATCTTAGGCTAATATTGAATTTTGAAGAAAGATCAACGACATCAATATTAGATCCAAGTTTCCTTTAAATAGGAAATGGTCCAACATGTCAAGCTTACAACTTAATGAAAAATCTTTGTGGAAATCCCTTGGAGTGAATTAGAATGAGTACTTAGTCTCTAAACTCAAATTTAATGTCTTTTGTTCTTTTGCAAAATTTTCATTAGCAGCATAGTTATTAATTTAAAGAGCAACTTATTGACGTATTTCTTAGTGAAAATATGCCATATATGTCAAGAAATCCACCCCTGCTTCATAAAATTATTTAGGCAGAGTTAAAGGGCTTACATTAGAGGAGTTTGGATATAAACTCAATAAAATATTTGAAATGATATATTGCATATTTTTTGTTTTACAAAACTATTGTATGCAAATTCAGTGTATGGAAGTATGAGTTCCTAGCTCATAATATGGTTGATGATCAAATGCCATGGTAGATTACTCAAACTTTGAATGGCCACTTCCATTTATCCATCTGTTTAGGATTGAAAAGAATTAGAAAAGGATAATTTTGTACCAAGCTTTCCCTACAAAATTTTCATAAATAACTTACAAAGTGAACATGATGATTAGAAATGATGGTAGAAGGAATACCATGGAGACAAATGATTTCTTTGAAGAACAAATCCATTATAAGGCATCATAATACCACTAAAAAGGAAGGAAATGAGCCATTTTTTAAAATCTATCCACTACCACCATCAATGAATGATTACGTTTTTGCATTTTAAGAAGTCTTAAAATGAAATCCATACTCATGTCAATCTAAGGTCACTATGAAATTGGCAATGGAGTATAACAACCAGTGGTGTTACATGTCTCCTTGTTTGTTTGACATATTTAGCATCAAGATATTACTATATGAACATCCCATCTGTATAAAGGTGATCTCTTTCAAGCATTCTATTTCTATAATAATGTTGAAGTGTTAAATGAAGCATTAATAAAATATGGCAAGACTATAAAACTTCAGACTTCAAAAAATGAACATGATGGAGGCCAATTTAGGTTGGTCTTTACTTTGATGGGATTAACTTCCACACCCTTGTGAGACATAATGAACTAAAAATGTAGCTTTTGGCTTATAAAAGGAACATTTAGCAAGATAATATAAAATTGATCTTGGTGTAAAACTTTTAAAATTTATTGAAGATGACTTTTGTGATCTGTCATGGAATGGACAAAAATAATAATATCATCAAAATGTTTACAACAAATCTTTTTAAGAATAAGTTGAGTAATGGGGTCGTTACTCTAATGAAAGTATTAAAGGCATTTGACAACCCCAATGACATAATTTGTCATTTATAAAGGCCAAACCTTATCTTAGAACTCATCTTCCATTCATTGCCATAATGTAAACGAACCTAATCGTACCCACCTTGGATGTCAAGTTTGCTGAAAATAGTGACTTCACCTAACTGATCCAACATATTGTGTAAATAAGGGATTGAAAACTTGTATTTGGTTATGATTTTATTCATCGCATGACTATGCAAATATGTCCTACAACTACCATCCTTCTTAGGCATAAGTAATGTTGGGGCAACATACAAATTTAAGCCTTTATAGAAGAAACCTATGTATAACAGTTATTGCACCTATCATTAGAGATCTTCATGCTTTACTGGACTTATTTGATATTAAGGAAGGTTGAGCAAGGTGGATTCAAGTATTAAATCAATAACGTGTTGAACATCTTAATAAGGATATGTTTTACATATTATTAGGGGCTAAATTAGTTATTATTTAACATTGTTATAACATGTTTTATATGAATTATATGATGTTTTTTAATGTTTAGTCCATTGTCTTGTAGGTGATGATTTTGAGGAGAAGCCACGTATTAGAGCATAACTTTCTTCAAAGTTATCTGACCAAGGAAATTTTGGAGTTATTGGAAGAGATCAATTTAAACTTGTAGATGTTGAAAAATAAGAGAAGTTGGTGAAAAACACTAAATAGGTATTAGACACATTAAAAGAGAAAAATGTAAGGGAAGAGGGATATAAAATGATTTATAGTGGTTCAACAAACAATCCTTAATTACGTTAACTCCCAAGACTCTTCTTGGATTTCCACTATAAGTCTTCTTTCAAGGTGAAAAATAATCTTTATCTTATCTTTACTTAGTCAAAAGGAATTTTTTTTAATCTTTCTTCAATTTGAAGAGGATTTCAAAGAGACTTTAAACCCACCTAAATACAGTGAACAAGAATCCCAAGGGAAGCTTACAACTCAAATTTTCTCACTTTATCACTTTAATAATATCAAAAGGTTAAGTCACTCAAAATGATACAATAAATTATCAAGTAATTGAAAAATAATATGTGTATTCTTAATATTAAAACTAATGAGAAAATGCCCATTTATTAAATATCAGGACCCCTACTAGCTAGTCGTTGGAGTCAAAAACTAGTTGATATAGCACTAGTCACCTGGCATAGCATATTGGTCAACTAGTGTGCATTAAAAACACCAGATTCACTAATTGTTGAGACACTGATTGATCAGTAAGTATATTGGTTGGTCAATATGACACATTGGTCAACCAATACATCAATTAATGTTACAAAAAGCTCTTAATACATTGAATTTAATAACTTTAACATATATTGGTCGACCATTAACTCATATAGATCAAACAATCCCCCTAAAAACAAGAATAATCTTTACTTAGTAAAGAGTAACTTTTTTTTTTGTCTTTATTCAAAGTAAAGAGGAATCTCAAAACAACTTCAAGCATACCTAAATACAATGAACAAGAATCCTAATGGAAGCTTATGTCTTAAATTTTCTCACTTGATCACATTGATAAAATCAAAAAGGTTTACTCACTTAAAATGAGAAAATGAATGCTTAAATGATTGAAAACAATGTGTGTAAAAGTCACTCAAATGCTTTTTGATACTAAAACCAATGAGAAAACACCTATTTGTATAATTTTGAGACCCTTACTAACTGTTGGAGCTAAAAATTAGCCAACAGAGCACTAGTTGATAAATGATTAATTGACTATATTTATATACCATTTTAGTGTGTTTTGATTATTATTTAAGAGTTTTATAGTATTTTTGGTACTTATTTTGCTTCGGTGTCTTTTTATGTGATAATTGCCTTTATAAACCAAAACAAGGAGAATTAGGGTTTAAAATGGCATAGAATGGAAGAATTGAAGCAAATTTAGAGATACGCTATCGTGTATAAGGACCGTGTAAGTCACCGTGAATGTGTGGAGATTCAAGGACACTGTTTTCGCCTGTGTAAAGACACATGCCCATGTCTGTTGACATACACGATTTTGTATATGCCTTTGTAAAATAGAAAATCATGTAAAGTCACGAATTAAGGAATTTTTAAGATACACAGTCACCTACTTGACCGTGTAAGTTTTGAGAAATCAAGAGATTGAAACTGAAATTTTATCTATTTCAATTGGGATTAATTTGTTAGATCTCAAGAAAGGGTAAGCAAAACATTTGGATGTCTAGGATCAAGCATAGTTGAATTAACAAGGTAAAGGGAAGATAAAACAAAGATAGAATCCCTAAGTTTCCATTATTAAGTAACTTTAATTTTATCGTTATCTTTACTTGTTCAATGATCAAGTTTCTAATAGTTTACTTTAATTTTCAGTTAATTCAATCTTTTATTACCTTAGATAAAGTGTAATTCAAAATTTTAAGTGACCATATTCAATCTTTGTGGGATCAATATCAATTGTACTGCAATAAACGACTCGTATACTTGTAGTATAATATAAATAATAAACGACTCGTATACTTGTAGTATAATATAAAACAAACAAACAAATTTTTGGCGCCATTGCGAAGGATTGCAATATTAGCATCTTATCCAATTTGAATTCTTTTGATTTAAGGAGTTTGATTTTTTTCTTATGTGGTTGTAGGTGCATGAACATAAACATCAGAAGAAGAAATTGAGCAACTTGCAAGCCACTTATTCCAACCCAGTGAAGGCAATACCACATAGATATTAGTTACTCTATCACATATAATCCTAAGTGGAAGTACCAACCAAATTATTCTTGGACTAATAATGAAGGAAATAACATGAGAGCACAAGGTCCACCAGGAGATAGGTTTAGATCTTTGAAGTCAAAGATGGACAAGTTAATAGATGTGCTAAGCTCCAACTTCAATTGCCAAAATGAAATTAAAAAGAGAATGGAAGCCAAATTTCATCAAATAATGAAGAATCACTCCTCTTCCATCATAAATTGGAGGTTAGTTAGGCAACTCGCCAATACATTGTCAACAATGAATGTAAGGAGTCTCCCAAGTAATACAGAAGCTCGATTGATATCTATATTGTGTTGTCACACTTGTAGGGTAACCATTACAATCATAAATATCGGGTACCTTAGATAAACTTTAATTTTCAATTAATTCAATCTTTTGTTACCTTAGATAAAATGTAATTCAAATTTTTAGGTGACTATATACAATTGTCGTAGGATCAATATCAATTGTACTACAATATACAACTCATATACTTGCAATATAATATAAAACAAACAAACAAATTTTTGACGCCATTACCAAGTATTGCAATATTAACATCTTATTCAATTTGAATTCTTTTGATTTAAGGAGTTTGATTTTTTTCTTATGTGATTGCAAGTGCATGAACACAAGAGCCATAAGACGCAATTGAGAAATTTGCAAGCCACTTATTCCAACCAAGTGAAGGTAATACAATATGGATATAAGTTAATCTAACACATATAATCCTAAGTGGAAGAACTAAACAAATTATTCTTGGACTAATAATGAAGGAAATAACATGAGAGCATAAGGTCCACTAGGTTTTCAGCAAGATAGGTTTGGATCTTTAGAGTCAAATATGGACAAGTTAATGGACATGCTAAGCTCTAAGTTCAATAGCCAAGATGAAATTCAAAAGAGGATGGAAACCAAATTTTATCAAATAATGAAGAATCACTCCTTTTCCATCGTAAATTGGATGTTCAAGTTAGGTAACTTGCCAATGCATTGTCAACAAGGAATGTGAGGAGTTTCCCAAATAATACAGAAGCTCAATCGATATCTATGTTATGTTGTGACACTTGTGGGGTTACCATTACAATCATAAATATTAGGTACCAAACTATTTGTGGGAGCATCCATAAATGTGAAACTAGCCTTAGAATACACTATATGAGAATATTTACAATTTAGAGTGGAGCAACTCTTACACTGATGCATGGAATGATTTCACTTCAACTGAATCTTTACATTAACAATAGCAAAAATAACATCTTATAGATATATTAATAGAAGATCTTATTGAAAATGAAGCTAGCCACTACAAATTTAAAGAGTGATTTCCTTTGGCCGAAGAAATTAAGCTGAATACAACATATTATTTCAGCTTATTAATGCCTCAGAGTGAAGAGTAGACAAAGGCCAACTTCATGAATGAAGTTCCAATTTAAGAAGAGAAAGTAGAGAGTGGACAAAGGTGATTGAGGAAGATAAAAAAGAGGAGCGAAATAAGAAAACTATTAATGAATTATTGGTAGTCACCTTCAGTATAGATGGTTTCCATTTCCTACTAAACAAAATGTTTAAGCCAACTTAAGATTTAGGGAGTTTTATTATTCCTTATTTTATTAACAAATTGTTGTCGAAAAGGGCATTAATGGAGTCAATTGGATTTATTAATTTGATACATTATCTTTTTATTATTTCCTTATAACATGTAGCTTATTTATAGGCTACTAAACTGCCATATGGAGAAAAGGGTATAAGCAAGCCACCAATTATAGACTCAAGTTGATGGTAAACATAAGGGGCTCGTTAAGTTAATAATTTTAAATAAGTGCTAATCGGGAGGAAATCCATGAATTAAGATATATTTTGTTTCTGTTAATTGCTTTATTTCATATTCTTTTGTTTATATTCTAAGTGTTAGTATAGGATTTAATTGATTTGGGTGTTTTAAGTTAAGATAAAAAGCATCCCTAGTTGATTTTACATATTTTTCATATTAATGGTATGCGTGTTAAGTTTCATAACTTTGAGTGACCAATTTTTTAGTTTTTAAAACTATTTTTATTTTACACAGTTATGTACATGCTTGTGTACATGCTCGTGTATATAGAAATTTCAATTTAACGTATTACAAATAGTCACAAACACTTACACGGTCTGTGAATATGGTCATGTGCATTTTAAAGCTTTTAAAAATTTTCACACATCGTCACAGAGTGTTGCATGCTCCTTAGCACACCAATTTATACTTACACTATCGGTTATATGATTATGTAAGTTAATAAAAAACTCACATGCTTATGTCTTTTATATTTTCATGAATCTGTGCCTACATAGTTATGTAACTAACCATGTAAGTCCGCAATGGGTTTTAAAAATCCTATTCCTCTTCATTTTCTCCACTCCTTCTGCAACCCACCATTGCACCCTCTCAATCTCTAGCCTATTTTAGTGTTTTTCTACTCAATTACAACACCCAAGTAAGTTGTTTCGTTTATTTAATTGATTTATGCTTGAAATTTTTGGTATTTTGCTAATTTTAGGAATTTTTACGCCCAAAATGCTAAGTTAGGGTTTGTTGTAGCTTAGTTTGATTTACACTAATTTTTTGCTTGATTTTGGTTTAAAAGTTGAATTTTATCCTTTCCCATATGATTTCTTGATTTAATTTGAAGAATTGCTTGAGAATTGGTTGAAATTTGAATTAGGTATGCAATTTCTCACTAAACATTTCCACATTTAGGATTAATTTGTTATTTTTCTAATCAATTAATGTTGTTTTCTAATTTAATTTCATTTAAATTTTGAATTGGGTGTTTAATTTTGTCAAATTTGGGCAATTGATTAGGTACTTTATTTTCACTTTTAGGTTTAAAATTATAGTTACATTGTTATATTAGTTTTATTTGTTACTTGCCATTCTTTTAATTCTAGTATTGTGATTAATTTGGCTATTTTTAATTTTTAATTTTTAATTAATTAACTATTTTTTTTTGGTCGATTTTATGTTTGATTTTACTTTTAAGTATGTGTTTTTTACAACTCCACGATTTAGTGAGCATACAAACCAAGTGTGAGGAAAAATTATTGTTCATATTTTTATCTATTAGTTTCTCACACTTAATTTACTTTTAGTTTCAATGATAGGGCAATAAATAGTGAAGGAGGTATCAAGGAAAAGGCAAAGAAGAGAAGGTTCATCTAGAGACCCGAGTTGGGCACACCAGCTATAAGAGCAAGAAAATGTAGTTCATCCACCAGAGCGACATAATCTGTTATACTTCAATGCTAGAACCTACGAGGACCAATATCAGAGGCTCAAAGAGAAATAGTGTAGCATCCCATTCTCCCATGCTAAGGGTTAAAACCCTAGAATATATGAGAGACATTATTGAGAATCTAGGAAATGTATTTTCATGCTCATGCATAATATAGCACACATACATGTGAATTTAATTCTTACATACATTTTAATGATTGTTCATGCACTTATTTGACATTTACCAGGTATAATTGATTTATAAATGTAATTATGGTGTGAGTTGTGGATTATATGTCTTGAAAATTGATTTGGTGAGTATAAATATTGATCTAGAAATTTTGGTGAAATTTAGGAAATTTTCTAAAATTCGGGGTACTTTGGACTAGGAAAATGTCAAGTGACAAGACAATTGACTAATGGTAGTAGAAATAAGTGTTGAATGATAATAGAAATATTGATATGTGATATAAGGATTTAATGACAAGTATCATAGAAAATTAGGAGACAATTGGAGTAGAAATTGGAGACAAATTGACTAGTTTTAAAGAAGACCAAGTAAAGATTTATAGAAAATGAGCATATGGCAAGTGACAAGTGTCACTTGCCAAGCTATGTCTTAATCCATGACAGTCTCCCAATGAAATACTTTCTTCTCTTTTAATTTGTCTTTCATTATATTCATTGCTCTCATCTCTTGTAAATCTCTCATCTTTATCTTCTTCAATCTTCTTCACTCCCATGACATTTACCTACCTTCATCAACGTTGAAATCTTGCTCTCACCCTTCACTTGCTACTTTCATTTTTGTTATCTTCACCATCTTACCACTAGAAACCCTAACCTACCCATCCCCATGTTAATGATCATATGATACATGGAAAGCTAGGTTCATGTGATTTTGAAGAGTTTGGAGTTTTATCAAGTAAGTTACACTTTGATCTTCATGGGTAGTTGCAAATGAACCAAATATGATGAATGATTTGAGATTTGATGATCATGATCATAGAATATATATATATACTTTAACGTGGGTATAAAAAAAGATTTATGTTCTAAATTTTTAATGTGTTAAAGTTATTCATGAGTTGTTTAATAAAAAGCATTTATGATGATAAATTAAGGTATGAATGATTATGAAAAAGTAGTAGAAGTATGATGATATATAGATAATGAATTAAGTAAGGTTATGTTTTTCTTTTGTGTTATAATGAGTAATGGTTCATAAGTTGAGGTAGTGATGATTTTAAGATAGAAAGATCATTATAATGGAGTAGAAAAAGTGCAAAAAAATTGACAAGTAAATGAGTGTTTCATGTTTTGTTTTCTTTGTTTATTAACGTGGATTTCTTTGGTGGTTTTAGAGATGAAATGAAGGTGATATTGGAGTGAACATGTACAGAAAGTTGACGATGTATGTATATGTATGAATGTTTTGTTTTTGTGTTTATGATCAACTATAGGTTATGAATTTGTTTGTGATTGATATTGAGCTGAAATGGAGCTAAGAATGAAGAGGAAAATGAAGTAGAAATGATTATTTTGATATGAGATGTCTTGAATAGTAAGGAGAAAGTTAGAAATGAATGTAAGATAGGATTTCATTAATGAATGAGATTAAGTAAAAGATGATGAAACAAATGAGTTGAGTTTTGTGGATTTTTAATACAACTAATTTGGTGATTGAATTAGCATATACTAAAGTTGTATAAATGGATGTTAATACTAGAAAATTTGGAGTGAAATTATTGTTAGTATATGTGTTGAATTCATGTGAATGGAGGAAGAAACTGCAGGGCACAATGGTGGTCTGACTCCACGATCATGGCCTAGTAAAAACATGGTTCTATCATGATCGTGGCAGAAACCCCCATAATCGTAGCCAGTCCCATGAGTTTCTATCACGATCATAGGAGGGACACCATGATTGTAGGCAGACATATAGAGTTAAAAAGGTTTTCTTTTGAGTGTTGTTTGAACGAACTAATGTTAAGGTACTTCCTTATGATGTATTTAGGCTTGAATGAGATCTTGAATGACCACATTTGATGATGAACTAGGTGATTAAAGTGAGTGAAGTGTATTAGGTATTAAAGAATGATTGAAAGATGTTATAAATGATTATGAGAAGTGAATTAAGAAATATACCTGGGATTGTCATTGAAGTTGCATTATACATAACACATATACATATGTGTATGATTAAGCATTAATGTTATTATGCAAATTAGTAATGTGTAAATATGTATGTGTTGCATGATATAAAAGAGCAAATAGAGAGACCGTATCTAGACATTGCCGGGACCTTGAGGCAATAGCTAACTGGAGCATACTGTGAGCAACATAGATGGTCTCACATTGATTTGTTGTTTTGTTTAAATTATGTATTGAATTATTATGTGATGTGAATGTGTTGATTTCGGACATTGAATGTCGAAGGCATTTGATGCATGAAAATAATTGGAAGTACTCATTGTATGTGAATTTGATAGAATAAGTGATACTCAACTTAATTGTTGAATGCTAGACCAAGGTCCAATGACAAATGTGAATGTGAATGTGTAAATTGAACAAAAGTGGCTGATTGAAATTATGAGACTTGATGCATGTCGTTACATGAATGCATGATAAGATAAACGTAGTTATGACCAAAGTCGCTAGCAAAAAAGAGCTTAAAGCTCATAATGTGGTAAAAGCCTCTTGCTCACTCCGGTATCCCCAACGGATTCCATACAAAATGTTAGAACCCTAGCATTCTGTAAATGAGAAATAACAATGGGAGAGTATAATAATGTATTTAATGTTCATGCATAATATAGCATTCATACACGTGAATTTAATTATTGCACACATTACAATAATTTGTTCAAGCACTCATTTGACATTTTCGGGTATAAATGATTGTTTTAATGTGAATATAATGTGAATTATGGAATATGTGTCTTAACAATTGAGTTGGTGTGTATAAGTAGTGATTTAGAATTTTTGGTGAAATTTGAGAATTTTCTGAAATTTTGGGTATTTATGGACTAGGAAAAATGCCAAGTGGCAGAACAATTGATAAATGGTAGTAGAAATAAGTAAAAAGTGACAAAAGAAATAGTTGATATATGATATTAGGATTTAATGACAAATGTCATTAAAAATTGGGAGACAATTGGAGTAGAAATTGGAATTAAATAGACTAGTTATTAATGATGGGACCAAGTAAAGCCATAGGAATAAGACATGTGGCAAGTGACAAGTGTCATGCCACTTGCCACACATCCATTCCATGAAATGGTCTTTCACTCATCATTTTCGTTGCTTATGTTTTTTTCTTCATCTTCTCCATTTTCTCTCTTCTTCTCCATACACGATACTCACTCTCACCCTCACCACATTGAGTTTTTGACTCAACTCCTTCCATTTGTTTCTTCAAGCTTATTTTTGTCTTCTTCCTCTTTGTTACTAGCTCATTCCTCTTTAAGTGGTGATGATCCTGTGAAGATGGAAAGCTAGGGTTAAGTGTTGTTTGAATACTTTGAAGCTAAACAAGTAAGTAAAAAGCATTACTCTTCATCATTTGTGAATGAAAAATATTTCGATAATAGTTAGAAGATAAATGAGCATAAAATGAGAATGTTTATATGCTGAAATGTGAATGAGAAATTTGGGTATGTTCATGTCTTGCTTTTACATGTACGATGATTAATGATTCCTAAATTGATGTAGAGATGATTTAGAGTTAGAATGAGTCCTAAAATGGTGTAGAAAAAAATGCAAAAAATTGATTTATAAATGGATGTTATATTTTTCTTGGTATGTAACATGTATCTCTATTAGTTGTTTTCGAGATGAACTAAAATGAGTTTAGAGCTAATGTGAGAGAGTAAAGTGGTACCTCGAAATGAGATGAATTAAGGTGATATTTAGAGATGAAATGAAGGTGATAATGAAGTTGAAAATGAGCAGATAGTTGATGATGAATGTGTACATGTTGATGTTTTTCTTTTGAAAAATTAAAAAATTAGATTGACAGATAAGAGATGAAGAACAATATTAGGAGAAATATAGTACTCTCTTTAGTCTCCTACAACAAAACAATAACATAGTACTCCATACAAACTAAAGCAATTTGAACAACGACATAGTAAGGACACCATTTCTTATCAAAGACAAGGTGATTGTAAAGAGATAAAAGATCCCTTTCAATTGCGCCTCTAAGATGCTAGTGCTTCCAAATTAGGCCTAAGAGAACAGAGATAATCCAAAGGCTTCCCAGCTCGCTTCCATCATCATGTTGGCAATATGACAATCCAATTCCTTAAGAAAAGCAATATTGGTTCATAAAACAAGTCAACTAAAGACTTCATTTATACTTCATCGCCATAGAAATATTAGGCTGGATGTTGCGTGCCAAGATACAATTTCTTGTTTAAACGGATCATTTAATCCCCTATTGTTGGTATTTGGGATTTTTTTTCTCTTCCTAGTTGATTTCCTCTTTGTAGTTTTAACCTGCACACAAAAATCTCCTGGAATGTTAGGGATTCAATCTACAGCTGATCAAGAATTACAATCCTTTACTGTGAACTGTAGATTACTTTCTCGAGGGGAACCTATTTCCTGTTCTGCATTTTGAGAAATGATATTCCTAGTCTCCCTACTTGTTACTCCGTAATCACTGGAGTTAACCATTATTTTCTATTCTTCATTCTCCAGCCTAGCCTTAAAATTCTCATTTTGCCCACCAGGTGCTAATGGAGTCAACATGTTAGCCTAATCTATCTGAAAATGCTCCACATATTGCGAGATAAAGTGTTGCACTTCATTTTCCATACCCTTCGGAGAGGTGTGTCTAGATGCTATATTAGCCTTCCCACCCTCAGTATCTGGGATATCAATTGCTGAGTTATCATTAGAATCAATTTGTACACTCACAACCTCAACATTTTTTATTGTAGAATACTCAACCCCCAATAATTGATCTTGCCATCTAGTTTGAAAGAGTGTTCCTGTAGGAACCCATTTCTTGATTGAATTATGAGGCTTCCAGGGATATATCACCTTAATTTCAAAATTTTCAATCTCCCCTGTTTTACCTAACTTGAGTATCGGTAAATAGCTAGGTAATATGGCATTCGTTTTGACCTCCACATAGATTTTTGCATACCCAATTCACTCCATTCTCGATGTTTGAGCATCTATACAAAGAGGATTTCTTAAAGAGCTTGGTAAAAAACTCAATCCTTTAATTATCTAAAATTCTAGTGGCAAATTATGAAATTGCACCCAAATAAAAAAAATTCTACAAATTCCCTATAAAAAACTATCCTAAGTTTCCACTTCTGAATAAACATGAGTTGGCCTCTAATATGCCAAGATCCCATTTCCAATATTTCATTCAAATTACTATCAGCAGTAAATTTAAACAGAATAGTGTCATCATCCATGAGTAAAGTTTTTTCCAAACCTTTCTTACCTTATTGAATAGTGGCCCAGCCATTGATAATTGGAAATGCAGGCCTCTTACTCTAGAAGGATCTAACCAAGGTAGTAGAATAAGCTCTCGCTCCGGCTTACAGCAATTCAATCGGTGGACTAACATTTCCATCCTTTAAACCATCCGGGTAGTATTTCAGATGTGTCTTAGGTTGTTGCACTTGAATTTTCTTTATCTAAGCACCAATCTTAGGGGAGGGGTTTTGCGAATCTGATGATGATTTTACCTACTTTCCATATGCATACTTTTGACAAACCTCACGAGTGAGCATGGGAAAACCTTCCATGGATAGGGGTGAAGGTACCCCATCCACTGTCATGAAGTTCTGGTTGTTTCCCTCCTTCATTTTGCAAATTCGATTTACACCGTTAGCCTCACATTATAGCTCCTCCATCTTATGCCTTTCCCATAATGGAATATCCTAGAGAGCAAGCGCAGTCCAGATCTCCCAGAGAGCAACACTGAGGGGGACCCAAAGAGGAGAGCTAGATAGCGACAACCTACTTAGGTGCAGGAGTGGTGAGAGACTGGGATAAGAGTGGCACGAGAGTAGAGGAGGCGCGACCTAAGTGATTTCTCTACATCAAGGAACCCATCGAAAGGGGAGGCACAACCTAGATCTGAAGAGGAGAGGTGACAATCCACTTAGGTTTAGGAGAGTGACGGTCAAAATGTAATTTGTTTAAAAAATCTCAAACTTAACCAAGGCAAAGCTCAAAGTTGCAGGCTTTAATCCTCCAACTTTAGTTGTTTTGCATTTTTCAAAAATGGGGTCATCGGAAAGTGTCAGACTTGACGACTCCTATCACCCTCTCCATAAGTTCAAAACATTAAATTTGTTAACATATAGATGTTATGTTTATGGGATTATGATCAACAATCTTGTATGATGTGTTTTTTAGATGTTTTGAATTGAAATAAAGGTGAGAATGAAGAGGAATTGAAGTAGGAATGATAAGATAAGCATAAGAGATGATAGATGTAACTTGTAGGAGTTGGAAATCTGGAAAATGGCCAGTAGATTTCCTTTAGGTGCACTTCAGGTTTATCGGGTAGACATTCTCTGGAATTCCAACGTTCAAGTCTCGTTCATGTCTGTTTAGAGGGACATAAGTTCGCTAGGCAGACATTCTCTGGACATTTACATAAATGAGTAATTTTGACCCTTTTTATGACAAAATCTCTCTTCGGAGTCTTCACAAAAGTTATAGGACTTGAAGTCCTCTTTGAAAATATACTTGAATGAATTTAATCCAACATACACAGCGAAAGTTATGCTTATTGTCCCAAAATCATGTGTATATCTATGTTATTGACTTATCAATGCATAACTATGATGCATTTGGACCTAATTAGGCTTGAATGAAGCTTGAATCGAACCTAGAATAAGGCTTGGATTAAGTGACTACATGTGTGATATGTGTGAGGTGATAATTAAGGTTATAACTTAGTGAATGAATTGTTGATATCAAAGTACTAAAAGCATGAGTATAATGGGAATGAAGATGTTCATATGATTGTAGGTGTGATTTAAAGGAGTTGAGTAATATGTATTAAGTAAAGGTGAATGAGAATTGAATATTATGAGAGCATATGATACTAGAAAAGAAATGACGAGTGATTGATTTATGATATTAGAATAACCAAATGTTCTTGAGGTGTAAACCTAAAAATAAGCTAGACACATACAAATGATAAGGTTTAAATGATCAAGAGACGTGATTAAGGAAACGTTCTCGGAATAGTCAATATGAGCATGCATTATACATTACACATATACATATGTGTATATTGAATGTTTATGTGACTTTTAATTAGTAATGTGTGTACAATGTGTGTTTTGCATGAAATTATTATACTGGATTCAACATTTGCATCTAAACATTTCCGGATCATGAAAGCAAATGCTAATCTGGAGCATACTGTGAGTTGACCTAGATGATCTCACTTTCATTGTTTGTTCTATTTTATATTTCTATATTGAATTATATGATGTGAATGTATTGATTTCAGACAATAAATGGTGTTTAATGCATGTAAAAATCATTGAAAGTGATCATTGAATGTAAATTTGATTGAATAAGTGTTTCTCAACTTAAATGTTGAATGTCGGCCTAAGGTTTGATGATAAATGTGAATGAGAATGTGAATGCGAATATGAATGTGAAAGTGTAAGATTGAGCACAATTGATTGACTGAATATATGTGATGCATTTCATTTCATGAATGTATGATAACAAAAGGTTATTGTGACCAGAATAGCCACCGAAAAAAGAGCTTAAAGCTCAGAAAGTAAAAAAGAACTTAAAGCTCAGAATGTAGTAAGAGCCTCTTATTTACTATGTAAAATGAGCCCTATATCCCCAATGGATAGGGGATAATTATTAATGAGCCCGATATCCCCAATGGATAAGGGACAATTATTAATGAGCCCGGTATCCACAATGGATACAAGATAGTTGTAAACACTCAGTCACAAAAATAACAATTGAAAGTGAGTCTCATGAGCATTGCATATACATTTGATATGTATGATTTAAATGATTGAAATAAATAGTTTAAATGATTTCTGAATGTGAAATATAAATTAAGTGAATGTGAAGTGTATGTGATTCAACATGTTGATTAGTGAAATGATGTGAATTATATGATTACATGAATTGATGTGTTATATGATTGAGTGAGCCATCGAGAATGGTCCACTCACTGAGTTTGTAAAACTCAACCTAATATTTGCAACATTTTTCAAGCTCAGGTAGATCTCCCGTTAAACAAATTGGAATCTAACCACTACATTAAGAATAAAGATAGAGATTAGGATCAGTTGGCATCTGCATACATTTTATGTTACTTTTGTATTAAGAATTGTGTTCCACAAGTGTTCATTTATTGTATAAATGAATTCAGTTGTAATAACAGTTGTAATAACAGTTATGTATAAAAGAATTGTGTTCCACAAGTGTTCGTATTTCTAATGGGCCTAAATGATTATTAGAATTCAGATGATATGTTTATTGTTTGTAATATTTGTAACTAAAATTTTTTGAATAAAATGGGCCATTATTGAATTCCCAAAAAATGCATGTGATGTTTAAGAAAAATTTACAATAAGTTCTGTTTGACTATTATAGCACGTTGCTTTCACAAGGTGTATGTCCCAATTTTCTCGGGATGTACATATACGTACTCTATAGAAGTGGGGTACTATAATGCTTGGTATCAAAGCCCAGGCTGAGTATCTTACATGGGCATTTTTTAAATATATGTTAGAATACATGTGTCATAATATGTCATAACAGGCAGTAGCAACTGATCCCCAGTCTAAGTTGCATTTACATGAGTAACATGTATGAGCATTCGTTGAAAGTTGAGTTGTTAGAAGCAATAAGAAAGAAAATGATCTGTCAGAATGTGAGAAAATAAAAATTTATGGATATTTATGAATGAGAAATAATATATGGTTTGATATGATAGACAAAGATTCAATGCATTTGTATTTGTGAATGTGTCATCAAACATGACATCAATATTATATTGTGATGGTATATCCTTAAATGTGATATAGATGTGAATACAATGTCGTGGATTGATTAAGGAAAATAAAGATATGATAATGATGACAAGATTTAAAGTGTACAAGCCAAACCGAAAAAAAATTTTCTATGACCTTGCGAAGATGAACTTGGAATTAAAAGGGTTGTTGATTAATGTAATATAAGTTTATGATTGAGTATAAGGTTATGTCTATGGGTTTGAGATCAGAATTTTCATGATGGTTATATATATCTATCATTCTGAATTAATTGAAAATTTACATATGTAAGAAGAAATAAATGATAGCAGTAAGATGAAATGAATGTTAGAGATATATATCAAAGTCCTGAAGGTTAAGTTTACTGGTTATTATGAGTGGATATTTGATAATGTGTTTACCTTGGTGAATGATGTTATTAAGCACATACATAGTATATATTTGGATATCGTATAGGAAGTGATCCTGACTTATCGAATGCTTTTAAGTTTTAATTCCTATAGTTAAAATTTTAAGATGAATCAGAGTGGCGCGTGAAAGCGTTTATAATGATCAATTGGGGATAGATTAAGAGTGTAAATGATGTTACTATATGTGATGGACTCGAGGAAAAAGGAAGGAAAAAGAAGTAGGGCACGATCATGGCATAGTCCCCATGATTGTGGCCGAGAATAATTGATTATGTCATGATTATAGCAAAGTCCTCACGATCATAGCCAATTCCACGAGCTTCTGTCATAATTGTGGGAAGGTCTACCACAATCATAGGCAGGCACAAAGGGAGAAATGTTATTCAGAATCAATTGAGATCGAAGTATCATTAGTATGAGGTAGTCATTGGTGACTTTTCAAAAATACATCTGTAGATAAGATGTAATGATTTTGTTAATAAAAATCAAAGTATAGGAGAAAATGAATATGTCTCTTATTTCACTGAGCTTCATTATAAAGAATCTTCAGATCATGTAAAGTATGATAGTAATTGATCTTATTGAGGTATTATAAATGGCTGAAAAGCAATAGTAAATATAGTTGATTGATAAAAAGTATACAGAGAGTATAGATGATTGAGAAGAGAAATTTTCTTTTATAGAGAATTTCACCGAATTAGGTTAAGTAGATCAGAGGGTTTTCTTCTAAGAATGAACGATGATGGAACAAATTAGAAGTGAATATTGGAGTCCCGTTTCTAACTGGGACTTAGGCATAAGAAGTCAAATATGCTACTGAAAATGCATGCATTTTGTTTGATGTAAAGTATCTAACTACGTAATTGGATTCTTGAATTTGAGGTAACACTATTGCTAATGTGAGAAGAACTTAGGTCCATAATATATTCTATGCTACTATGTTTAATAGATCCAAGTTAGATTTGATGAATGTGTTACCAACTCAGGAAGTTAAGATTGTAAATAAATTAAAATTTGAGGAGAAACTAGTATGAAAGAATAGACATTTGAATAATTCAATGAGAAATTAGAGGAAATCGAACGAATGGAGAAAGTCATTTGAGAAAATAAATCAATCGAGAGACTAAGAAAAATATGATATAATGTTACCCCATCTGAGGAATTAGTTACTTAAGAATTTTAAGGACCAGATATGGGTGCATTAAGTCTTGGAAATATTTGTTTGAGTTAACAAATGCCCCCGGTAGTATTATGGTATTGAAGAATAAAGTGTTTCAACTTTGTTTGGATTAATTAGTGACTGTGATTTTAAGATGATAATTGAGTATATTCGAAAAGTTGAAAGGATTATTTTAAATTCTTGAGGTAAATCTTACAAATCATAAAGGAGAAACAACTATATGCCAAATTCAATAAGAATGAATTTTATCTTGATCAAGTAATATGTTGAGGCATATAGTAACTGGACATGGTATATTAGGAAACCTAAAGAAAATAAGGTAATGAAGAAGTGAGAAACTCCGAGAAATATTTATATGAGATTCAGAGTTTTTTAGAATTAGTTAGATATTAGATGTTACCATAGGTTGTCAAGGAGTTTTTACTGATATTGCCTTTTGACAAGAATTTAGAAGAAAAAATATGTTATTTAGATGAACTAATAAATGTAAAAAGAATTATGAGGAATTAAAAACACCAATGTTAATTATATCATTTTATGTAATATATAGGGATGTTTCACACCAGATATTAGGATATAATATGACGCGTTGAACATAAAATTTGATAGCAGTATAGCATAAATACAGATATTGAGGTTACTAAACCTAGTGCAATAAAGAGCATAGAATGTCGAGTTGAATTTTGGGCAAATCAAAGTATTATTAACTATTAAACTTAAGATTAGTTTCACATGAAAGGATTAGCAAAGCCCATATTGAGAATTCAGAACTTGTGAATCTTATTGAGGAATTGAAAATGAGTTTGAATTGGAGAATGATACTCTGTGATAGAAGTAAAAAGAAAAGTGTATCTGATGTAAATAAATTGAGAAAAGATATTTTTGGAGAAAACACAAATAGAAAGCTATGCTATGCATCCTAATAGTAATACACTGAAACAACATTTAATGGCTAAGGATGTAGAAGTAAGTGACTGCATGATTGAGTTGCCAACAGTCTTAACTATTAGAGATATGGTTAAAGCTTATATTTTTGGAGTTCATAGGAACATGAGGTCAATATACAATTTTGATTGATTTTAAGCATAATAATCATTATCACAATGGTATCGTTAGAACACCATATGAGGCATTATATGATAGAAAGAGTCGTCCGCCTTTATATTAGGATGAATAAGGCCAAAACTGATTGCAGATGTTATTGATAAGTGAAATTGATTTGTATTAGAAATTAAATGACTCAAGAAAGAAAAATGAGTTAGGTGGATCAACACTGAAGATATGGAATATAGTGAGATGGACATGAGAGTTCAGTGTATTAACACTGAAGAGACGTGAATGATCAAGTGAAAGATTAAATGTTTCTGAGAGTACCACCTTGCCAAAGTGTGCTCAGGTTAGGAAAAAGGATAAACTAAGCCCAAATTGTATTAGTCTATATAAAATTATTGAGAGTATAGGACCATTAACGTAAGTTAACCTTACTAATAAAGATATATCATATTCACACTGTATTACATGTGAGTATGTTGAGAAATATTGATATGATCTGACATAGATGTATTATCAGTACAGGAAGTGAAATTTACGAGTAATCTAATATATATATTGAGGAACCAGTTAAGATAGTTTGGTATCTAAATAAGTGATTGAAATACAAAGTGATTCCATTAACTATAGTCAATTGGAAGAAATTATTCGAGAGATGAAATTAAATGAAAAACGAAGGAGCATATGAGGAAACATTGCCCCTGCCTTTTTGATGATTCAGATAAGAATTTCGAGGATGAAATTTATTAAGGCATAGAATTGTCACATCCCGTTTTGATACAAAGGGTTAGAACCTTATCTTTACGTAAATGAGAAATAGCAATGGGATAGTAGAAGAATGCATTTCATGTTCATGCATAATATAGCATTCATACACGTAAATTTGATTATTGTACATATTACAATAATTTGTTCATACACTCATTTGACATTTCTAGATATAAATGATTGTTTTAATGTGATTATAATGTGAATTATAAAATATGTCTTAAAATTTGAGTTGGTGTATATAAGTTGTGATTTAGAATTTTTGGTGAAATTTAAGAATTTTCTAGAATTTTAGATATTTATAGACTAGGAAAAATTCCAAGTGGCAGAGTAATTGATAAATGGTAGTAGAAATAAGTGATGAGTGATAAAAGAAATAATTGATATATGATATTGGGATTTAATGACAAACATCATTAAAAATTTGGAGACAATTGGAGTAGAAATTGGAATCAAATGGACTAGTTATTAAAGATGAGACCAAGTAAAGCCATAGGAATAAGACATGTGGCAAGTGACAAGTGTCATGCCACTTGCCACACATCCATTCATCTTCTCCATTTTCTCTCTTCTTCTCTATACACGATACTCACTCTCACCCTCTCACATTGAGTTTGTAGCTCAACTCCTTCCCTTTGTTTCTTAAAGATTTTTGTTGTCTTCTTCCTCTTTGTTACCAGCTCATTCCTCTTTAAATGGTGATGATCGTGTGAAGATGGAAAGCTGGGGTTAAGTGTGGTTTGAAGACTTTGAAGCTAAACAAGTAAGTAAAAAGCATTAATCTTTATGATTTGTGAATGAAACATGTTTCGATGATAGTTAGAAGTTAAATAAGCATAAAATAAGGATGTTTATATGCTGAAACATGAATGAGAAATTTAAGTATGTTCATGTCTTGCTTTTACATATATGATGATCAATGATTCATAAATTAATGTAGATATGATTTAGAGTTAGAATGAGTCCTAAAATGGTGTACAAAGAAGTGTAGAAAATTTATTTGTAAATGGATGTTCATGTTCTATTTTTCTGGTATGTAACATATATCTCTATTGGTTATTTTACAGATGAACTAAAATGAGTTTAAAGCTAATGTGAGGGAGTAAAGTGGAACCTTGAAATGAGATGAATTAAGGTGATATTTAGAGATAAAATGAAGGTGTTAATGAAGTTAAAAATGTGCAGAAAGTTGATGATGAATGTGTACATGTAGATGTTCTATTTATGGGATTATGATCAACAATCTTGTATGATGTTTTTTTTTGGATGTTTTGAATTGGAATGGAGGTGAGAAGAAAGAGGAATTGAAGTAAGAATGATAAGATAAGCATAAGAGATGATAGATGTAACTTGTAGGTGTTAGAAATCTAGAAAATGGCTAGTAGATGTCCGTTAAGCACACTTCAATTCCATTGGGCAGACATTCCCTGGAATTCCAGCATTCCAGCCTCGTTCATGTCCGGTTGGAGGTATATAAGTCCGTTACTTATACATTCTTTGGAAATTTACATAAATGAGTAATTTTGACCCTTTTATGGAAAATCTCTCTTCAGGGTCTTCACAAAAGTTGTAGGACTCGAAGTCCTCTTCTAAAATGTACTTGAATGACTTTAATCTGACATCTACAATGAAAGTTATGCTTATTGTCCAAAATATAAGTTATTGACTTATCAATGCTTAACTATGATGCATTTGGACTTAATTAGGCTTAAATGAAGCTTTAATTGAACCTAGAATGATGCTTGGATTAAGTGACTAGATGCGTGACATGTGTGAGGTAACAATTGAGGTTATAACTTAGTGAATGAATGGTTGATATCAAAGTACCAAAAGCATGAGTATAATGGGAATGAAGATGATCATATGATTGTAGTTGTGATTCAAAGGAGTTTAGTAATACATATTAAATAAAGGTGAATGAGAATTGAATATTAGGAGAGCATATAATGCTAGAAAAGAAATGACGAGTGATTGATTTATGATATTAGAATAACCAAGGGTTTTTAAGGTGTAAAACTAAAAATAAGCTACACACATACAAATGGTAAGGTTTGAATGATTAAGAGACATGATTAAGGAAACGTAGCCGGAATAGTCAATATGAGCATGCATTATACATTACACATATACATATGTGTATAACTAAATGTTTATCTGACATTTAATTAGTAATGTGTGTACAATGTGTGTGTTACATGAAATTATTATACAGGATTCAACATCGGCATCTAAACATTTCCAGATCAGCACTGTGAGTCGACCTAGAAGGTCTCACTTTCATTGTTTATTCTGTTTTAAATTTTTGTATTGAATTATGTGATGTGATTATGTTAATTTCGGATAATAAATGTTCGAGGCATTTGATGGATGCAAAAATCATTAAAAGTGCTCATTGAATGTTAATTTGACTGAATAAGTGTTTCTCAACTTAAATATTTAATTCCGGACTAAGGTTCGATGATAAATGTGAATAAGAACGTGAACGTGAATGTGAAAGTGTAAGATTGAGCACAATTAATTGACTGAATACATATGATGCATTTCGTTACATGAATGCATGGCAACATAAAGGCTGTTATGACCAGAGTAGCCACAGAAAAAGGGCTTAAAGCTCAAAATGTAGTAAGAGCCTCTAGCTCACTATGTAAAATGTGCCCTGTATCCCCAACAGATAAGGGACAATTACTAATGAGCTCGATATTCACAATAGATACATGATAGTTATAGGCACTCGGTCACAATAATAACAATTGAAAGTGAGTCTCATGAGTATTGCATATGCAATTGATATTTATGATTTAAATGATTGAAATAAATAGTTTAAATGATTTTTGAATGTGAATTATAAATTAAGTGAATATGATGTGTATGTGAATCAGCAAGTTGATTAGTGAAACGATGTAAATTACATAATTACATGAATTGATGTGTTATGCGATTGAGTGAGCCATTAAGGATGGTCCACTCACTGAGTTAGCAAAACTTAACCCAATAATTGCAACATTTTTTCAGGCTCAGGGAGATCTCCAGCTAAATAAATTGGAGTCTAACCACTGCATTCAGATAAAAGGTAGAGATTGGGATCAGTTGGCATCTGCATACATTTTTTATTATTTTTGTATTAAGAATTGTATTCCACAAGTGTTCATTTATTGTATAAATGAATTCAGTTATTGTATAATGAATTATATTGTAATAACAGTTATGTCTAAACAAGCTTTGTATTTGTAATTAGCCTAAACGATTATTGGAATTCGAATGATATGTTTATTGTTTGTAATATTTGTAACTGAAAATGTTTTTGAATAAAATAGGTCATTATTAATTATTGTTTTTCCAAAAAATGCATTTGATGTTTAAGAAAAATTTGTAATGAGTTATGTTTAACTGCTCTAGGCGCTACTTTCATAAAGTGTGTTTCTGAATTTTCTCGGGATGTATAGATACATGCTCGATGGAAGTGGGGTGTTATAGGATTGTTCTTAATGAACCTGGTATCCATAATAGATACAAGACAGTGAAAAAGACACTCGGTCACAACAACATAATAATTGAAAGTAAGTGTCATGAGCATTTCATATACATTTGCTATATAGGTTTAAATGATTTAAATGTACTGTTTGAATTGTTTTGAATGAGAGTTGTGAAATAAGTGAATAAGGTGATATATGATGGTACATGATGATTAGTGAAGAATTACGAATTATCTGGTTATATGAATTATACATGAATTATTGTGTTATGTGACATGAGTGAGCCATCGATGATGGATAGCTCACTGAGTTTGCAAAACTCACTAAAATTACAACGTTGACTTTTCATATATGAGAGAGGGAACTTAGCTTCTAAGAAAACTTAAAAGAAACTTAGTACTACTTTTGGATAGAAAAAATGGCTCAAAGGTCAGTCAATTGAGACTGAAGGATATAGATAGATTTTTATACAATTCCTCTTTCATGTAGATGATGTAAAAGAGCAGTGGACTCTTACAGTTTTGATGTTGTACATACATGTATGGATCATATAGTGTAATGCTACAATGTACCTTTATTGTTTAATGAAATGAACTGAGGAATTGGGTTTTTAGATATCGTGTTATTCATGTTTAAATTATATTTCCATGTTAAGTGTTGTGACTGCTCTAGCACATTGCTTCCACCAGGCATATGTTCGAACGTTTGATGACGTACGGACATATGTCATATGGGAGTGGGGTGCTACAATGCTTGGTATCAGAGCATAGTTTAGCATCTATAGGGATATATAGGAACATTAGACATGAAATATCGTTAGAAATATGGATAGTAATCGAAGTTATTGTCTATTATAGGTCATCAGTTAAAAGTGATCAAGTGGGACAATCAGCTGACGTAGAATCAATAGGAGCTAGTAAAGAGTCTTCGGTATCTCGACCTGAGAGAATGCCTTTGAGAATTCCTCAAAGAAGGGAAAAGAGGTACGATAAACTGCGAAAGTATGGGGCTATGGACTTCTATGGAAGTACAGACCCCGTAGAGGCCAAGGGATGGATAGAGAGGATGAAGAGAGTCTTTGATCAGATGGACTGCAAGTCGGATAAGAAGTTCGACTATACAGTTTCCTTAATATAAGGTCTAGCCTACCAATGGTGAAAAATCGGTCCAGGTAGTACCATCAGGCCTTGTAATTTGAAGTGGGAAGACTTTTTGAAGGTCTTCAAGGAGAATTACATGCCCAAGATCTACCTAGATAGAAAGATGAAGGAATATCTGGATCTAAAGCAGGGAAATCTCTCTATGGAAGAATATGAGATAAATTTCAATGAACTGATGGGTTATGCTACTACCTTGATTTTTACTGAGGAAGACAAGTGTAGGAGAATCGTAGATGGGCTGAATATAGAAATTCAAAAAAGGATAGCTATTACAATCTTTAGCAGTTTTTCTGAGTTAAGAGCAGCCTTGATCTAAATAGATCAATTATTGAGAGATGATCAAGGGGAATATAGACAAGAGTTTAGAATGAAGAGGCCTAGTGAATCTCAGGATGGTTCTGGAAGAAGGTTTAGAAAGCATCAGAACAGATCTTTTCGACCACTGGCTAGATCAAGACAATCAGGGTTCAGACAGAGAGGTAGTTTTGTACAGTCTGGCAGTGGAAGAGGTACAGGATCAGGGTAGTTACCGAATTATGAACATTGTAGGAAAATTATCTAGAGCTTGCCTTTAATACGACTATTTTGATAGTCAGATCAGAGATTATTCTGTTGTTTATAGAGCATCGTCTGGAAGAAGAGGAGGAGTGGTAATAGAAACAATTGTCCAGCAAAGCTGAGCTAGTGGGTCTAGACAAAGAGTCTGTAGTAGAGCCGGAACGAGTTCTAGGAGTCCTATGGTCAAGATTGGGGTACGAAGCAACCAACCACAATCTCAAGTCTAAATTTACGCAATGACCAGACAAAAGGCTCAGAATTCTCCAGATGTGGCTGCAGGTGTGTCATATATCTTTACTTATGAAGCTTTTGCATTGTTAGATCTTGGATCTATGCATTCTTTTGTCACACTACTGTTAGTAGTGTGCCCTAGGCCAATGGATATTTGTGATTCATGTATTAACATTATGACTTGTTAATAATATATTAT
>JANIIA010000008.1:26199150-26213299 GCA_027478495.1 Erythroxylum alaternifolium
TGCAAATGCATATATGACTCCACTTTCTTTTTAATTTTGTTGTGATCGAGCACCTATTTAACTGTCCTATATTTATTGCAGATATCGGGCTCATTTTAGATGTTGTCCCGTATTCATTATAGATACCGGGCTTATTAATTGTCGAGTATGTGGCTCTATGCACACATTTCTGAGCTTTAAGCTTTTTTTTCACTTTAGTTGCTTCAGTCATACCTCCTTTATTTGATCATGCATGTCAATATCATGACATGCATCATTTCACATAATATGCTAGCAATCACTTCCATCTAGTGTACACAGTCATTTGTCATATTTTTCAGATCCAAGTCCGGTATTCAACATTGAGTTGAGCATTTGTTTCCCACATTCACATACACGTAATTAACACTCCTAATAAAGTCTCGAATATTGAACTCCTCAGACAATCAATTGTTCAGAATCATCAATATCATAATTATATCGAAATCATTTCAATATATATAGATAAAAGGATTTTCAAAAAAACAATTCAAATAAAAGCAGATATCTAATAGAGATCACACATCTAGGTTACTCACAGTATGCTCCAAATTAGCTATTGCATTGAGGATTTGGCAATGTTCGGATGTTGTCGGTCAATTTATGCTTCTATATCATACAATACACATATTTTTACACATTACTAACTTGTTTAATCAAATGAGTACTCAATCATACACATGTATATGTGTTATGTTCAATGCATGCTTAATTGGCTATCCCAAGTATATAACCTTATTCGCAAGTCTTGCCCATTCATTCATCATAGCTTGTATATATCTTATTTGCAATTAGGTTATACTTTTAAGTAAGTTTGGTTACTCTCAATTCATCAATACTACATTTACTAATCCTTTTTTAGCATTATAATTGCAAAAATTTTCAATTCTTATTCAATTGTGCCTAATTCTCTACCTATGTCCTTTGAATCACATTTTCATTCATAAGGACATCTTTATATGGTTAACAACTCATACTTCTCAAGTTGATATACATTGAGATCAGCAATCCAATCCTCAAGTTATAACATCAATTATTAACCTAAACTCATTAAACACTTAAGCAATTGATTTAACATCAAACTAAGTTAATTTTAAGCCCTATTCAAGTTTAAAAGCACCAAGATAATGTAACGTATCCTTTGTTAATTAAATAATCACTCAAAACAACAATTTCTTCACTTCAAGCCTTTCCTATGATCATGTACGCCTTCCCACGATTGTGGGATGAGTGAATAGAAAGTTCACCATCCACTTCAATTTTGTTTCCAACTTTGATTTCAGGATAGTTTTTTGGGTCAGTTTTGTATTGGCATAATGACATAGGAAATGAGGTATTTAGGCAACACATTCTTCTAAACAAATGTTCCTATATGTCTTAAGTTTTTAAAAACATAAATTTATGTAGTTTGGTTTAGTATTCTATGAGTTATACCCATAATACTAAAGACTATTCTTAAACGACGATAACACCCATTACTCAACTTGAAGCCAAATTTCAAAACCCTTAGGGACATATTTCAAATTCAATTCCTTCATGAAAATTGTATCCATATGTTGCTAGTTTAATCTAAATTAAAAATCATCCCATTTGGATATCTGCAAATCAAGATATGGCTAGAATACAAATTCCTGTTCAGTGGAAACATCCCATCTAACATGTTCCAGCACACTCCATCTTCAACCTTGTATGCAGTTCATCTCAATTCATTGCTAACTAATTTTTATGGATGTCATGCTCACATATAACTCAATACGGTAATCAAAGTCTTACTTGTTTGTCTTAAGATTTCCTCAATCAACAAGCTAAGCAAGTCTCCCAAGCATCAAACATACATTAAAAATGAGATGGGATTAATGATTTTAATTTACAAGATGAGGGTTATGAAATTTTAGCAAAACTCTAAGGGTTTTAGGGATTATGTAAAAGTGTCATGGGTGAGAGGAAAGAAGTAGAAACAAAGGACCAAAACATGAAAGATGGTGATCTTACAAGAGTAAGGAATGTGGGTAAGGTGTGTGGTGAAGAAGATAGACATGTGTCATGCCAAGTGTCAAGATAAAAGCCATGTAATGTGTTTTTTTTTCTTACACTCATAATTGTCACTTCCTTATTAGTCCATTTGTCATTTAATATCTAGACTATATGTCACTCAAATGTACCTCCATTTGTCACTCTTTCATTCAAGCCAATTGTCACTCTATTATTGATGCCATATGTCACCATCTTATAGGCTTGTTCAGACTAAATTCCTATGTATCATTTTATCTTGCCCTTTTAACACTTTTCTTAGACTAAATGCACATATCACTTTATCAATCACTCAATTAGAACAATAAATTCCCAATTCAATAATTATAATTCATCAAACAAAATTTAAGACATAATCAACACCCAAGCACGTCATAATCATTTAAGTTCATACCCTGGGATATATCAGTGAGTGCATGTACTATTTTTACATTGTCCCTATATCATGATTCATATGTATATGAAAATGTGATGTATGCAAATGAAATGTACTTCCTAAATTCTCATATGATGACTCAATCTAACAGTTAAATTCCTAAGTATAAAAAATGGGCTACTACAATTCTCTGCTTAATAAATTTTGTCATCTAATTTTTTTACCTGATTGATTAAATAAATGGGGGTACTATTTTCTTATGTTCTCTTCTATCTCCTATGTAGCTTCTTCACTCGAATGATTCCACCAAAGAACTTTAACCAATGGGATTATTCAGTTTCTCAATTTTTTAGTTTGATATCCCACTATCTTGTCCAAGTCTTCTACATAACTTAAATTATTTGCAATCTCTACTTCCTATGTGGATATCACATGGGTCGAGTATGATCGATATCTTTTTAGCATACTAATGTGGAACAAATTATGAATCTAAGCCATATCTGTTGGTAGTGCTAATCTGTATGCCAATGTTCCAACTCTCTTTATGACCTCATATGGATTAATGTATCTAGGGTTAAACTTACCCTTTTTTTACCGAACCTTAGCACTCCTCACCAAGGCGATACTCTTAAGAACACTTTGTCTCCCGCTTGATGCACTATATCTCTCCAATGTTGATTTGCATAACTTTTCTGCCTATCTTAAGCTGCTTTGACTCTACTACGGATCAACTACACCTTTTCAGCAGTATCTTAAATCAACTCTAGGCCTTCAATAATTCTTAGACCCTTTTCATCCTAATATAAAGGCAATCGACAATTCCTACCATATAACGCCTCATACGGGGGCCATACCGATGCTACTGTGGTAATGGTTGTTGTAAGCAAATTCAATAAGAGTTACATATTGATCTCATGCTCCTTGGAACTCCAATATACAAGCTTTAAACATATCCTCAACAGTCTGGATAGTCCTCTGACTCTGTCCTTCTCTTTGAGGATGAAATGTTGTATTGAAGTTCAGCTTTGTACCCAAAGCTGTCTGTAAACTATCCCAAAATCTGGAAGTGAATCTGAGATCTTGATCAGACACAATAGACAATGGAACACCATACAATCTCACAATCTCATTCACATATCTCAATCTCAACTGGTCCAATGTGTTATTCTCTTGTACAGGTAAGAAATGTGTCGATTTCTTTAATCTATCAATAATAACCCATATGGTGTCATATTGTTTTGGAGTCCTCCGTAATCCCATAATAAAATCCATAGTGATTCTCTCCCATTTTCACTCCGAAATATTTAGTGACTTTAACTTTCCCACTAGAGCCTGATGCTCAGCTTTAATCTGTTGACAAGTCAAACACTTAGTAACATGCTCCACTACTTGCATTTTTATCCCTGGCCACCAGAAATGTTGTTTCAACATATTGTACATCTTGGTAATACCAGGATAAGCTGCCACATGAGCTTCCTCCAAAATCTCTTTCCTCAGATCATCAACATCCGGTACACACAATCTTTGTTTCAACTATAATGTATCATTTCTCAATTCAATCTCAGAATTCCAATCTTTTCTCAACATCTCAATAAGCTTCTCAAATTTGAGATCTTTACTTTAGGCTTTCCTGATGCTTTCATGTAATACCGTCTAACCTTTAGTGTAGCTAACAGTGTTACATTTTATCCCAAATTTAACTCAACATTTAGTGTTCGTAATTTTACTAGGCTTGGTAACCTTGAAATTTGAATATATGCCACACTATTATTAGATTTTCTACTTAATGTATCAAGTACTACATTAGCCTTACAAGGATGATACTCAATCATACAATCATAGTCTTTTGGCAACTCAATCTATCTCCTTTGTCTTATATTCAGCTCCTTCTGACTCAACAAATATCTTGAACTATCATGATATGTGAATATCTAAAATGTCTCACCATACAAATAATGTCTCCAAATCTTCAAAGCAAAAATTAATGCAGCAAGTTGTAAATCATGAACTGAATAGTTGAATTCATAAGGTCTCAACTGTCTGGATGCATATGCAATTACTCTGCCATACTACATTAAAATACATCCTAATCCCTAGTCTGAAGCATCACTATATAGTACATATCCTCCAGACCTAGATGGAGTGGCTAATACAGGTGCTGTAGTTAGTCAGTATTTTAATTACTCAAAACTCTTCTGAGACTCATCAGTCCATATGAATGATACATTCTCTTTAGAAGCTTTATCAAAGGGGTTAGGATCAAGGAAACCCCTCAATAAACCTCTTGTAATAACTAGTTAATCCAAGGAAACTCTGAATTTCAGATGCATTCCTCAGGGCTTCCCATTTCATTAATGCTTTAACTTTCTTTGGGTCCACCTGTATACCCTGGCTAGATACTATATGATCCAAAAATACTACTTGATTTAGCCAAAATTCACATTTATTAGAATTGGCATACAACTACTTCTCCCTCATAATCTATATAACCAACCTTAAGTGCTCAAAATTTTCTTCACTATTTCTCAAGTATACCAATATTTCATTGATAAACACAATCACAAAGTGATCTAGATAAAGCTGAAATACCTTATTCATTAGTGCCATGAAAGCTATTGGAGCATTTTTCAGTCCAAAAGGCATCACCAAAAAGTTGAAATGTCCATATCGAGTCCAAAATGAACTCTTTGGTACATTAGCTTCTGCTATCCTTAATTGATAATACCCTGATCTCATATCCAATTTAGTGAATACCTGAGCTCCTTGTAGTTGATCAAGTAGATCATCAATTCTTAGTAAAGGATATTTGTTTTTCACTGTCACCTGATTCAACTACCTATAATCGATACATAGCCCCAAAGTTCCTTTTTCTTTTTCATAAATAATATTGAAGCTCCCTGAGGTGATACACTAGGTCTAATAAAGCCCTTGTCTAACAACTCCTACAACTGGGTCTTAAGTTTCTTAAGTTCCACAGGTTCTATCCTATACGGAGGAACTAATATAAAAGCAGTATATGGAACTTAGTCAATCATAAATTCCACCTCTCTTTAAGGGGTTAAACCTGGTAATTCACTGGAAAACACGTCTAGGAAATCCCTAATAATAGGAATATCCTATATCATTTGCCTAATATAAGTGTCAGTCACGTAGGCTGAGTAAGCCTCATAACTACCCCGAATTAGTCTAAAGGAACTTATTGAGGAAATTAATCTAGCTAGTACTGATTGACTAACACCTCAAAATATCACCCTCGAATGAGTAAGGGATTCAATAATCACTTCCTTAGTATGGAAATTCATCATAGCCCTATGTGTAATAAGCCAATCCATACCTAGGATAATATCTATCTCTCTCAATTGTAAGACTATCAGGTCAACTTTCAACTCGGCCTGATCAATCTGAATAATAAACTCTTTACATACTTCCCTAATTACTGTAGTACAGTCGAATGGAGTACTCACCACTAGGCCATATTTTAATATTTCTCTCTTACAATATAGTTTAGATGCTAGATGTGGTGTGATGAATGCATGCATAGATCCTAGATCTAGCAATGCAAATCCCTCAAATTGAAAGACATGTAACACACCTGCAATAACATCTAGGGAGTCCTAAGCATCCTGTCTGGTGATGGCATAGATCCTGACTTGAGACTATGGTTGATTGCTTCGCATGTCAATTCTAGCATTAGGACCTATAAAACTTGTTCTACCTCTACCTTTGCCTTTGCCTTTCTGTCCCACTCCACTGACTCTACTTTGCTGGACAGTCATTTTAGTTACCATTCCTCCTTTCACTCCTGACTGTAGGCAAGATCTTGATAGCTTCTAACATTTACCACCATGTCTCTTCCCACAGTACAACTAGGCATCTGTGGTGGTTGCCTATTATAAGTCTGCCCTCTAGATGCCTAACCTTTACCAGAATAACCAAAACTATCTCTCGGCCTAAACCTTGACTGTCTTGATCTCGATTGTGATCGTGATGGCCTACTCTAGCATTTACTGAATCTTTTGCCAGAATCAATTTGAAATTCTCTAGGCCTTTTCATTCTGGACTCCTACTTATTCTCTGCTTGTCCATCTTTTAATAGCTGCTCAATTTCGATCGAAGTAGCTCTTAACTCATTGAAATTGTTCAAATTGGTAATTGCCAACCTCGTTCTGATTTCCATGTCCAGCCCTTCTTCAAACCATCTACATTTATCCTCCTCTGTCAGAATCAAGGTTGTAGTATACCCCATCAATTTATTAAACCGCACTTCATACTCAACTACTATAAGATTCCCCTATTTCAAATCAAGGAACTCCTTCATCTTTCTATCTGAATATAACTTGGGCATATAGTTCTCTTTGAAGATTCTAAAAAAATCCTCCTAAGTCAATCTACATTGTCAGATAAAACTACAAGGAGTGGCCTTCCACCACTAGTAAGCTAGATCTTGTAGTAACAAGTCGACAAAATTAAACCTCTCATCCGATTCACAATCCATCTGATCTAATATTCTTTCTGTCCTTGCTAACTAGCTCTTTACCTCATTAAGGTCTACGCTTCTGTAGAAGTCTACAGCTCCCTACTTTCTAAGTTTGTCGTACCCCCTTTCTCTGCTCTTAGGTACTCGGGGGCATTGACTCAGATTGGGGCATAGGAGACTCTTTATTAGCTCCTACTAACTCAAGGTCAGCTGATTTAACAACTCGGTCCCTTATGGTAGACGACCTATAATAGACAACAATTGTGATCACTATACAAATTTCTCACCAGATATCATATTAAATGAGTCCTATATATCCCTAGAGAAGCCACACCATGCTCTGATACCAAAAATTATAACATCACACTTCCATAGAGCACGTACCTGACATTTCAAAGAACATGCGAGCACATACCCCACAAAAGCGGCATGTTAAAGCAGTCACATCACTTTTTGTGACATCATATAGAACATAAACATTTAAGAAAAACTAAGTTCCCTCATTTCATTTATGAACATAAGTATACATTGTCATTACATTCCTCACATTTGATTTATAAATATAATTATCTATTTTGTTATTACACTCATAACTTCTATTTATATATCACATAACATGTCAATGTGTACAACATAAAACTAGGCACTAGACCAAAATATTCTTTCTAGACGCTTTAGTATTAGCTGACTAGGCCTTTGAGCCATTTTTGGTTCCAAAATGGATAATGATAGGTTGCTATTAGATTGTCTTAGAGATTAGGTTATCCCGGTACCTGTAAATCAATGATGCAATTTTGAAGAGTTTGCGAACTTAGTGAGTGAATCATGATTGACATGTTCACGCAAGTTAGAAAAAAATATCTCAAACACATATAATCCAAGTTCTCAAACGCATCATATTATTTAAACTCAATTCCTAATTATCACATCATTTAATTGTCTACCAAATCACAATATATGTGTCTCACATTTTAACAAACACATTGGAAACATAAACCATTTATATTACTATTTCAACATAATTCAGTAAATTTCTCATAATAGTTCACATAAAACATATACGATATTTATATATATATATGTATGTATATGTGTGTGTGTGTGTGTGTGTGTGTGTGTGCAAATGTACATGTGACTGCACTTTCTTTTTAATTTTGTTATGATCAAGCGCCTAATTAACTATCCCATATTCATTGCAGATACTGGGCTCATTTCAAATACTGCCTCGTATCCATTGTGGGTATTGGGCTAATTAATTATTGAGCTTGTGGTTTTGTGCGCACATTTATGAGCTTTAAGCTGCTTTTTCAATTTGGTCACTTCGGTCATAACTTCTTTATCTGATCATGAATATCAATGTCATGACATGCATCATTTCACATAATATGCTAGCAATCACTTCCATCCAATGTACGAGGCAATCATTTCACATAATATGCTAGCAATCACATAATATGCTAGCAATCACTTCCATTCACATAATATCATTTCACATAATATGCTAGCAATCACATAATATACTAGCAATCATTTCACATAATATGCTAGCAATCACATAATATGCTAGCAATCACTTCCATTCAGTTGAGCATTTATTTCCCACATTCACATGCATGTGATTAACACTCCAAATATAGTCCCAAATATTAAACTCCTTAAACAAGAAATTGTATGGAATCATCAATATCACAATCATATCTAATTCATGTCAATATATATAGATAAAAGGATTAAAAAAATAAAACAAATCAAATAGAAACATATATCCAATTAAGATCACACATCTAGGTTACTTACAGTAAGCTCCAAATTAGCTATTACCTTGACGATCTGGTAATGTCTGGATGTTGTCAATCAATTTGTGCTTCTATATCATACAATACACACATTTTTACACATTACTAACTTGTTTAATCAAATGAGTACTCAATCATACATATGTATATGTGTTATGTTCAATGCATGCTCAATTGACTATCCCAGGTATGTAACCTTATTTACAAGTCTTGTTCATTCATTCATCATAGCTTGTATATATCTTGTTTTCAATTAGGTTATGCTATAAGTAACTTTGGTTACTCTCAATTCATCAATCATACTTTCACTAATCCTTTTCTAGTATTATAATTGCAAAATTTCCCTATTGTCATTCAATCATGCCTAATTCTCTACCCATATCCTTTGAATCACATTTCCATTCATAAGGACATATTTATATAATTAACAACTCATACTTCTCAAGTTCATATGCATTGAGATCAACAATCCAATCCTCAAGTTATAACATCAATTATCAACCAAAACTTATCAAACACTTAACCAATTGAATCGACATCAAACTAAGTTCATTTTAAGCCCTAATCAAGTCTAAAAGCACCAAGATAATGTAATCTATCCTTTGTTAATTAAATAATCACACAAAACAACACGTTCTTCATTTCAAGGCCTTTCCCACGATTGTGTAAGCCTTCCCACAATGGTGGGAAGAGTGAACAAAAAGTTTGCCATTCACTTCCTTCAATTTTGTTTCGAACTTTGTTTTCATGATAGGTTTTCAGGTAAGTTTTGTATGGGCATTATGACATAAGAAACGATGTATTTAGGGAACACATTCTTCTAAACAAATGTTCCTATATGTCTTAAATTTCTAATAACTTAAAGTTAATGCAGTTTGGTTTAGTATTCTGTGAGTTATACTCAAAACACTAAAGACTATTCTCAAACGGCGACACACCCAGTACTTAGCTTCAAGACAAATTTCAAAGCACTTAGGGAAAAAATTCAAATTAAATTACTGAATGAAAATTGTATTCATGTGTTTCTAGTTTAATATAACTTAAAAATCATACCATTTAGATATATACAGATCAAGATATGGCCAAAATACAGATTCCTATTTAGTGGAAACACTCCATCTAACATTTTCCAGCAGACTCCATCATCAACCTTACATACAATTCATCTCAATTCATCCCTAACCAATCTTTTTTGATGTTATGCTTACATATAACTCAATAAGGTAATCAAATACTTACTTGTTTGTCTCAAGATTTCCTTAATCAATAAGCTATGTAAGTCTCCCAAGCATCAAACGTACATTAAAAATGAGATGGGATTAAAAGAAAAATGAGAGTTATGAAATTTTAGCAAAACTTTTAGGGTTTTAGGGATTATGTAAAAGTGTCATAGGTTGGAGGAAAGAAGGAGAAAAAATGGACTGAAACATGAAGGTGGTGTTTTTGTAAGAGTAAGAAATGTGGGTAAGGTGTGTGGTGAAGAAGATATACATATGTCATGCCAAGTGTCAAGCAAAGAGCCATGCAATGTGTCTTTCTCTTGCACTCCCAATTGTCACTCCCTTATTAGTCCATTTGTCATTTAATCTCTAAATAGTATGTCACTCAACTATACCTCCATTTGTCAGTCTTTTATTTAAGCCAATTGTCACTCTATTATTGATGCCACATGTCACCATCTCATAGGCTCGTTCAGCCTAAATTCCTATGTATGATTTTATCTTTCCCTTTTAACACTTTTCTTAGACTAAATGCATATATCACTTTATCAATCACTCAATTAGAACAATAAATTCCCAATTCACTAATTATAATTCATCAAACAAAATTCAATAAATAATAAACACACAAGCATGTCATAATTATATAAGGCCTTTTATACCCTGGGATATATCAGTAAGTGCATGTACTATTTTAACAATGTCCCTAGATCATGATTCACATATATATGCAAATGTGATGTATGCAGATGAAATGCACTTCCTATATTCTCATATGATGACTCAATCCAACAGTTAAATTCCTAAGTATAAGAATAGGTTGCTACAAAGATTTCATCTTCTTCTCTAATCAAGTGACAGAGGTGATCGACAACCAATTTTCTACGCCCTTTTTATCTCTTATCTTCAAGTTGAACTCTTGAAGAAAGAGAATCTATTTGATTAACCTCAACTTTGCTTATTTCTTTGAGAGTAGGTATCATAAAGTTGCATGATCAGATTAAAAAATTACTTTAACAACAAGTAAATATGACCGAAAGTTTTCTAAAGCAAAAAGCATAGATAAAGTTCTTTTTCAGATGTAAAATAGTTTAATTGAGTTAGAACGAGAGTCTTTTGCATAATAGATGGAATGCAAAGCTTTTCGCACTCTCTATACTAGAACCACCCTATTGTATAGTCACTTGCATCACACATGATTTCGAACGCAGGCTTTAATTTAGAAGTTGAATAATCAGTGAGGATGTTAATAGCTCCTTAAGTTTGTTAAAGGCTTCTTTACACTTATCATCGAACTTAAAGGAGACATCTTGTTGTAACAGCTTGCATAATGATGTGGCTATCTCAAAATGTCTTTAGTGAATCTATGATAGAAACCTGCATGACCAAGGGAAGAACACACTTCCCACACATTTGAGGGGTAAGGTAAAGAGGAAATGAGATCAACTTTAGATTTATCTACGTCTATACCCCTGACAGATACAACATGTCCTAAAACTATACCTTGATCTATCATGAAATGACATTTTCCCAATTAAGCACAGGGTTAATTTTAATGCATCATTCAAAGATAAGAGCAAGATTCTCAAGACATTCATCAAAGGAAGAACCATAAATGCTAAAATCATCTATGAATACCTCAATGATTTTCTTAACATGTTTAGAAAAATGCTTGTCATACATCTTTGGAACGTGACAGGTGTGTTGCATAATCCAAAAGGCATCCTTTGGTATGCAATTATACCAAATGGGCATGTGAAGGTGGTCTTTTCTTGATCTCTCACTACGACCGATAATTGAAGATAACTTGAAAAGCCATATAGAAAACAATAATCCTCATAAATAGTCAATCTCTTAAGCATTTGATCAATAAAGGGAAGGTAAAAATAGTCTTTACGAGTTACTGAGTTCAATTTCCTATAGTTAATACAAACTTGGCACCTGGTTTGCAATCAAGTGGGAACCAACACACCATCCTAATTGGTCACAATTGTGATTCTAGACTTCTTTGAAACCACCTGAATATGACTTACCCACTTACCATTGAAGATCATGTAAAAAACCTCAACATCGAGAAGCTTCAGCACTTCCTTCTTCACGACCTCCATCATTAGAGGATTCAACTTACGTTGAGCTTGTCTTGTGCACTTGGCATCTTCCTACAACAAAATATGATGCATGGATATAGAAGGACTTATTTGTTGGACATCTGCGATCGTCCATCCGATGGCTTTCTTACGCTCTTTCAAGATTTAAACTAGCATGTCTTCTTGATCCGAATTCAACTCCGCAGAAATGATAGCTGGGGGAGTCTACTTATCTCCCAAATAGGTAGACTTAAACAATTCCTACACTAGAGGATTAATCAAATCAACAGAGAAAACAAACTTATCATTATAAGGATGTTTTATGGCATAAAATGTTAAAATGAACCATTTCCCCATCAAGTTCCATTACGAGGGTGCCCTATAAACATCTATTTTTGTCTGAGTCGTATTGAGAAATGATCTCCCCAACAAGATAGGTATTAGATTGTATGAAGTTTCATCATTCATATCAACAACATAAAAATATGTAGGAAATATGAACTTATTTACCTGTACTAAAACATCCTCAACTACACCATCAGGGTAAGCGTTAGTGCAATCAGCTAATTGTATGATAAAAAAATTTTCTTTCAAAGGCCCCAGATTCAAGGAAGCATAAATTGTATGAGAGATAACAAATTGAAGCCCCCAAAGCCATCATAGCTTTATTAATCACAGTGTTAACAATTTTGTAGGGAATAGTAAACATACCTAAATCTCAACGTTTTGGAGGCATCTTCTTCTTAAAAATCGAATACACATTCTCAACCATCATCACCTTTTCATCACCTCTTAGCTTTCTTTTATACGTACATAGTTCCTTGAGGAATTTTGCATACCTCGATACTTGCTGAATTGCATTTAACAAAGAAATGTTCACTTCCACCTTCTAGAAACTCCCTAATATCTCCTTTTCTTTCTTCTCTTGTTCAGTCTTGCCAATCTGCTAGGAAAAGGTGGAGGGTTAGTCTTAATGATATTAGGTCTTTCGAAGTTTACCTTTGTACTAGATGAGTAGTTTTCTTCCTTCTCCAGTTCCTTCTTAATTTCTTCTTCATTTTCAATCCTTGGTGAGGCCTTCTTAGGAACCTAAATCTCCTTTCTGCTCCTCAAAGTTATAGCACTAACATTCTTGGGGTTCGCCTTGGGTTCAGATGATAGCTTTCCTCCACTTTTTGATTCTAAACGGTTGATCCTCACCACCATTTGACTCGTTTGGTATTTTATGTTCTGTATGCTTGATTTGACGTCCTGCTAAAATTGAATAGTGTTAATGGTAAGAGTATTGATCAAGTCTTCCAAAGATGTACCTCAAGTGGAAGAAGAAGTCTGTGGCTTTCGTTGGAAGTGTTGTGCTACTTATGGCTTATTCTGGAAGTAAGTTTATTGACTATTACCCCCGTAACTGAAGTTGGGATGATCCCTCTAGCGTGGGTTATACATTTGAGAGTAAGGGTTATAACGGTTAGGAAATTTTCCTCCTACAGCATTCACGTATTCCATATTTCCCTTTTTTAATGTCAAACACTCATCAGTCAGATGGCTTGGGTTTGAACATATTCCCACATGCCTTTAACTATTCCTGCCTAATTACAATTTGTTTAAAAAAAGTTGTTAGCTCATCTAATCGATGTTTGATAGATCAAGTACTTACCTTGTTTACCTGATGAACATCATTGTGAGTGTCAAATTGTTAGGTTTTAGGGGCCATATGCTTAAGTAAAATACTGGCTTTGATGGGATTCTTCTCACATAATGCCCTACTACTCGTTGTGTCAACTAGACTCCTCTTCATCGATAACAATCCTTCGTAGAAATACTGGATAAGAAGTTGCTCAAGTATGTTGTGATAGGGACAGCTAACACAAAACTTCTTAAAGCATTCCCAGTACTCATAAAGGGAATCTCCGTTATATTACTTTATACCACAGATTTCCTTCCGTATACTAGCTGTCTTTGAAGCGGAAAATATTTTTTCAAAAATAATCACTTCATCTCTATCCAAGTTCACACTCCCCACAGATAGATCAAACAACCACTTTGTTTTTTCATCTTTTAGTGAGAATGTGTAACATCCCCTCACTTATGGGAAGGGCATTTTGGTCATTTTGGATCGGGTTAGAAATATTTAAAGTGTTTTGACA
>JANIIA010000008.1:26502906-26521102 GCA_027478495.1 Erythroxylum alaternifolium
CGAAACACTTACCCCCTACAGTTTTTCAGTTTCTGCTAGAGAATATTATTGTTATCGGCTCCAAATGAGAGAAAATGATGAATCTATGCTGCTTCATAGCTTAAGACTGCTTCAACAATTTGTTATGGAAACCTATATAAAGATTGAAACATATCGACTTCATTTCCATAGAAAAAGACAAAATGAGATACGGACAGATATACTGCAAGGTATTTTGGATAGTATTACCATTAGTCAAATAGAAAGTTTTAGAATTGGTCGTCGAGTAGTGCTCCCAGTTTCATTTGTCAGTGGTCCAAGGGACATGAAACGATGTTATTTTGATGCAATGACTTTAGTAAAAAAGTATGGTAAACCAGATATTTTTCTCACCATGTGCAACCCTATGTGGAAAGAGATAAAAGATAATCTTAAATTTTATGAAAAGCCACAAGATAGACCAGATTTATTGGCTGGATTATTCAAAGATAAATTTGAAATTCTTAAAAATGAGTTAATAAAAAAAATCTTTGGAGATGTGGCCACATTTGTTTATGTTATTGAGTTTTAGAAGTGTGGATTCCCCCATGCTCATTTATTGTTGATATTTAAGCTACATTTTAAATTGCTAAATCCAGATTCTTACGATCAACTTATATTCATTGAAATACCAAATCTTGATCAAAATTCATGCTTATATTCTCTTGTCATTAAGCATACGATTCATGATCTTTGTGGTTTTATGAATAAAGATTGCCCTTGCATGAGAAATGGTTTGTGCAAAAACCATTATCCCAAGAATTTTGCTCCTTTTATTGTTCATGGTGAAGACAGTTATTCATGTTATAGACAAAGAGATGATGGCAAGAAAGACAAAATTTGCAGACATGAGGTTGATAATAGGTGGGTAGTTCCTCACAATTTTGATGCTAATTGATTGTCACATAAATGTTGAAATATGCTCAACTGTTAAGCTTATTAAGTACTTATACAAATATGTCTTTAAGGGCCATGATCTTGTCAATTTTAATATTTTCAATCAAGAGACCACAGCTGATATTGATGAAATCAGTAATTTTCAAGAAGATCGTTGGATTTCACCTCCTGAAGCTTTGTGGCATATCTATGAATTTTGTCTAGCATAGACTAATCCATCAGTTTATATACTCTAGGTTCATCTTCTAAATTAGCAGTTTATTTCCTTTGACAGAAATGCAGATCTGTTTTATTTGTTGAGAAAAATTGACTTCTCGAAAATAATGTTGACTGAATTTTTCAAGATGAATTTGACAAATAAAAAGGCAGAAGAGATGAAATGTTTGTATAAAGATTTTACGAAACATTTATTTGGAATCGAAAGACAAAAATATGGTCAAAAAGAAGTCGAAAGAAAGTAATAGGAAGATTGGTTACTGTTGAACCTAAAGAAGGAGAAAGGTATTACTTGAGGTTATTACTCACACATGTTAAAGGACCAACATCAGTTGATGACTTGTTAATTGTTGATGGTGAGAAAAGATACTATTTCAGGAGGCTGCACTGCAGTTAGGATTGCTAGCATCTGATTTTTATATACAGCAAACTCTAGAGGAAGCTGTTATGTTTCAAATGTCAGCGTCACTTAGACTTTTATTTGCTACATTCATGTTCTATTGTTCACTAATAAATCCGAAGCAGCTCTAGGAAACTTTCAAAGATGATCTTTGTTCTGACTACCAATATGCTTCTTCCTATAGTGTGCGTACATCTGATGACATTACAAAGATGACCCTTCAAGATATCAATAAATCTCTGGAGCAAATAGGAAAGAGCTTAAGTGATTACCATTTTGCTAATCATCAGATTGATGTTGATTATCATCAACATCAAACTAAAGAAATAAAAAGAAAGAATATACAGGTTGATCCAGAAGACTTATTATTACAGTCAAGGTTGAATAGCGAGTAGAAATACATATTTCATTTGATTTTGGATTCTATTTTTGCTTCGAGTGGTGGAATTTTTTTTGTTGATGGTCCTGGTGGAATTGGGAAGACTTTCTTATATCGAGCTCTCCTTACAAATTTATGATCACAGGGACATATCACAATTGTTGTTGCTACATCAGGCGTTGCAGCATTAGTCCTTTCTGGTGGTAGGACAACTCACTCAAGATTTAAAATCCTGCTTGATTTTTCAAAGAAAAAAGTTTGTCAGTTAAGTAAGCAAAGAAGTATTGCAAAATTGATATTTGAATCTAGTCTTATCTTATGGGACGAGGCTTCCATGACAAAACAAGAAGCCATTGAAGCATTTCATGATTTACTTCAAGATATCATGGACTCTAAACAACCTTTTGGAGGAAAAATTGTTATATTTGGCAGTGATTTTTGTCAAACCTTGTTAGTTATTAACCAAGCTACAAAACAACAACTAATTGATTCAAGTCTTCTAAATTCACATCTATGGCGATAGATGCGTAAATCCTCTTTGACGATAAATATGAGAGCTATGTCAAGTCCATCTTTTTGTGAATTTTTATTACATATATGAGAAGGCATCGAGCCAGTCAACGAGCAAGATTAAATATCCTTGCCAAAACAACTGGTTATTCCTTATCTTAACATGGATCAGTCTCTTAACAGGTTAACGGATTTTTCATTATATATTTTACTATTGATTTTTTTTAAAAATTACAATTACATGTTTCTAATGCACCATTGCCTTCACTATGTTACTTCAAAACGTCTTCCTTGACCTAAGCTTGTATTCATCTAATCCATATCAGATGATAACTAAATGTGTACTGTGTCCAATAAACAGTTGTGATGATGAAATTAATGACATGATGATCAACAAATTGTCAGGAAATGTCCATTCATACATGAGTTTTGACAAAACGGTTGACCAAAGGCATCAAGCAGATTATGAAGGTTTTCTCAATTCTTTACTAAAGGCTACCTCCGCACAAACTATTGCTCAAAGAAGGCTCCCCAATTATGCTCTTAAGAAATTTGAATCCAACTAAGGGACTATGCAATGGGAGAAGGTTGATATGTAGATAATTAAAAGACCATACAAAAGGAAAATTAGTTTTTATGCCTAAGATTTCTTTGCAATCTTCAGAAAACGAAAAAAATGGAATACCTTTTGTCAGAACACAATTCCCTATTCATTTATGTTTTACAATGACCATAAACAAATCCCAAGGTCAAACACTTTATTATGTAGGAATTTATCTCCGTCAGCCTGTATTCTCACATGGACAGTTATATGTGGCTCTGTCAAGAGCTTGAACTCCTGAATCAGTTAAGGTTATGATTATTTTAGGAACTTTTGAGTCTTCAAAGCTTGATCAAAAGACAAGAAATATTTTGTTCCATGAAATATTTCAATTAGTCAAATTATAAAGTATAAAACTGTCAGAAAGTATATCAATTGTTTTGTTCAAGTTAATATAATTTTATTCCATATACAGAAAATTATTTTTCCTTATTATTTTATTAAATAAATTTTTTAGGATGGAAAAACGCTTATTGATCAAGGATATTTTACCTGGTACTCATTGGTGTTCATGTGAAATTATTGTCCAAGAAAAATAACATGTTGTCACATCACTAGGCATGCCATCGAAGAGACAAAAGTTTATCTATTTTGATTTTGAGGTATAACAATTATACTTTCTTCATTCAAAATCTTCCTTTTTTCTTACTTTATTATTAAAAATTTCTTATTATTAATAGGGATCACAAGTTGAAAGTATTATATTTAACAAATGATATTCAACGTATGAGCCATATTTTGTAGTTGTATAAAAAATATATCATTTGTAATGCCATTATGTAGCCAATTCCGCCTTAGTACCAAACTGAAGACTTAAAAATACAACGAATAATTACAATTCGCACTGTTATTGAACCTGTACTAGATGATGATAACATCATCCCCGTGAAATTTAACTATACACCTTTCACGAATCTTATCAACTATACAAACGATAAGGAAAAATCAGTTGGTTAAACCCTTTATCTATTTCTTTATATAACGTTGACTATTTTTTCCTATTATATCTGATGATATTTATATTTAACATGTGATAAATATTTTGGTTGTGGTTGTTGAAGTCTTGGATTAGAAAGAAATCAACAAAGATGGCAAACTTTCAACTGTGCAAAAATTTGTTCTTACCAACAAATAGTAATTTACATTCTCTGATATTTGTTATAGTTGGTGAAACCTGAGATAAGTTCTCTTTCTTTTTTCTAACATTTCTTTTTATATTAGGCAACAAATAGTTATACTGTCGATGTGGAATTCTTTTGTTACTAACGAGGGCCAACAAATTGTCAAATCCTTACATTCTTATCCGATAATTGTGTGTCGCAGGCTAAAAATCAACTTCTATAATGATATTTTTGTTTTTTCTTCATCACGCTTTTACATTTTATTAGTTATCCTTCTATTTTATTTTTACCTTACAATTGAAAAATTTTAGGTGTTGCATTATCTACCTGGTTTGACTCGGCAATTATTATTGATCCACCGATATAAGAAGTTGCAGATCTTAAAAATTGGTACTGCCATATTTTTTATCTTTACTCCAACAACCAATAAAATTATATACAAAATTTATAATATTTTAATGCTTTTATATTTATAATTATTATCTTTCAGGGCATAACGAAATAATAAGGATCTTAAAAACCTTATTAACCAACAAGCTTATCTGAGATATAATCCTGATATATCTTTTGGATTATATCAAAAAATTACCAAAATCATTTTTTTGAAGTCTACCAGTAAGGTAAATATATTTTATATTCTCATACACATTGCTTATTTGATATTAATTTTTTAATAAAAATCTAATTATATATTTGCAGACAGCATGGATTAAAGCTAATATTTCCATCCAACACATCTTGCAAAGTACTAGTATATGGCATGCAAGAAATGCTTTCGTTCTACAGCTGCTATTTATGGAGTTCCATTTACTTGTAATTCTTGCAGAGAGAAACTTTCGGCTGAACCCAGGTTTTTCTTTTTCTCTTTTCTCTTTTCAATTTACTGCCTTTTTCTTTTCTAATGCACTGTATATGTGTGGAATTTTTTTAACAGCGTTAGCAAGTTAATGTAGTTAGGTGTCCCAGGTGTCACGGGTGTGACATGTTATGTCACACCCGTAACACCTTCTTCACAGGTGTCACAATCGTCACACCTTCTTCATACCCATGAGCTTATCACAGGTATGATTTAATTGGTCATGCCCGTTTGACATCTCTAAATTTATGATTTTAATATTCTTTTTTTTATAACAAGCTTTCAGTATATCTAATTAACATATATATTCTTATTAAATCTTGGTTACAAATATAGATGCCGCTATGACGTGGATTTGACTGATGAAACAAGGACTATCACAGCTTTTATTTTTGGCGAACTTGGGTGAAAAACTTTTGAAGTTTACTGCAATTGAAGCTATGCAATCTTACCACCAGGTTATATTTTTTTGACTTACTACGGATGCGATTTAATATAACAAGAATTATGATATCTTTATTATATGACTAACAATTAACATTTTTGCCTTCCCATAATAAGAGTATCGAACTTCCTCTAGAAAAGGTCCATGCAGAATTGAAAAGCAAAACATCTCTTCTTCATATCAAACCTGTACACGTTCACTCACAAGAGGGAAGACAACAGTTCACTATTATCTATTACCGTGAAATTGATGATAATGAATTACAAAAGGCTTCAACTTAAATTGGAAAAGATGATGAAATTTCAACTGATGATCAAAATAACACTGTTGGCATTACACCTGCACCTATTTCAGGTATTCGTTAGTATTTATGCATTGAATTTGGTATTTTTCATTAGTTATTCATTTAATTTTTGCATTTTTATCTTTATCAAACTATGTAAACTTCTTTTTTACTATAATTATATTATCATTTATTATTTATCTACCTAGAGTTTTTATCAAAAAAAATAATGTTACCTTATATATTTTGTAGCTAATATACTTTTGGTTTTTTATATTTTTAGAAGATATTGTTGAATCTTCTTCAAGAGTCAGACAATGCCTTCATAAAAGATTCAACGACAGTGAACCCATACTAGTGTCAAATGCAGATGTTAATAACAGTAACAAAAACCCAAATTGCCATAGGCTCTTTTTCTTCAAGCAAAATAATCATGTAACTTTTATACCTTTTCTGCTTTAATCTCTTGTTTTCTTCTAGATAACTGCTTGATGGTTTTTGGTTGTTAATTGACAACCGTCAGTAATATTTTATTACTTGGGTTATAACTGTGACTTAGTTGTGGCATCTGACAACTTTCTTTATTAAACTCACACACATTCATAAAATAATTATTCAAAATTCATTGGCATCTCAACATATCAAAAGAAACCGTTTTCTTTACTTTCTATTTATTTGCTCTTTTTTTTAACATGTCTTGTTTTGTCTTGCATTTTCAATTTTGTCAGATGTTTGTAAAGTAGATTCCTTTAAATACAACATCGTTTGAAATTCTGAACATACATTTTAAGCCTAAAAACATTAGTCTAATTTAAGCAGTACTCTTAATATTACGTGCGATTTAATTATTTCTAGATAAATAAAACCTTGTTAAATATATACAACAAACTCAATTTTTTTTCAAAACTTTATTCTTTTTTTTAAACCACTGGGGAGATCATCAATTAGTTTTAGAAATATCCTATTTTATATTCACAAATGGTAACTTCATCAAATGCACACTCTTCACGCAAAAGAAAGGAAGGAGAGAAAAGAGCATATTTAACTTAAGCATATAGGTGGATCACATAACTGATTAAAAAGGTAAATATTTCAGAACTATTAACAAAAACATTTATTTATTTGTGACACTCTATCTAAATAAGATAAGTGAGAGAACATATATGAATATAATAAATTAATTTAAAAATAATTAATTCAGTGACCAAATGATAAGTAATTAATTAATCGATTAAACTATAGTTAATTAAAATCTTATTCATGCCTTAATGCCTCAGACAAATATATTTAATAAATATTATTGAATAATTATTATTTCATTATTAATTACGGTTTTATTCATTTTTCAATATTATTAATTTTTTAATGTTATTATTAATTATAAATTATTACCTGTTTTTATTCATGTTACTAACTGTATATGATAGCATGCACAGTTGTGACTAGATAACAACCGTGCATGTTCTTATTATTTATATGCACACATGAAATTAAATGAGAAAAAACTCATGGGTGTGACATAATAAGTCACGCCCGTGAGCATGTTATAATATTAATATTATTAAATATTTCGTGACAAGTTATTATTATTTATTCACAAACACGAAATTATAAAAAAATTTGTCTCACGAGTGTGACATCTTAAGTCACACCTGTGAAGTATTAACGATTATTAAAATAAATGCACGCCTGTGACTTCTCAAGTCATAACCGTGCATCAAAATCACGCCCGTGACTTAATTAGTCACGGACGTGACTACTTAACATAGATTTAAGTTGAATTACCAAATAATAATTAATATTAATTGTAAATTACACAATCAATTTATTGTGTCCCATCCAAAAATCCCTATATATATAACACTAACGAAAGACTATTGATAAGTATGTTTTTAAGTTATGTTTCTAGTTTGTTTTCATGTGTTTTAAATGCTTCTTTGCGTGTTTTAGTTCTAGTTTATTTGATCTTTGGCAACTTTTGCATCTTTTCTTGATCTTTAAAGTGTTTAGTTTTTTCTTTACATTATTTAGTGTTTGAGGATAGTTTTGGAGCTTATTTCTTTTAGGATCGATTAATGCACCTTGTTGATGAATTGTGCAGGTATCAGAGTTGCAGCTGTAGATGTGGTACAGGTGATTTAATGGCAGTACTGGGCAGACTTAGAGAATTTAGATGACAACGAAATCTCGTGGAGAGGAAGGACAATAGGCGAGGAGCTTGCAGTTCAAATTTCAAGTCAATCGGAGGTCCGGAGAGCTATGGCTAACAGAGTGAAGAATGCAGAAAGCTATCAAACATAAAAAGAAGGCTCAAAACCCTAGGAGCCTCCATCTAATTGGCAGACACACCAAAAAAATAGAAAAAGTGAGTCTTTTAGAGACTAGCCAAAGAGGGAAACACATAATCTATCTTGGAAAAATGGCTACAACATCAAGCTTCAGACTTTTTCCAGCTTTTTCGAGTAGAGAGGAGGAGTTCTTGACTTTACCCAGTTTTTATTCCTTTCTCTTTATAACTTTTAGTGTGAAAAAACATGGATTTTGTTGGATTGTTCACAAATATGAGTAGCTAAACATTTTGTAGGAGTTGTTCTTAAACTATTTGTGGAACTCTTGTTATATGTTGAAAGATGTTTTGTAATATTTATTGTGCTTATACCATACAAATGACCAAGAGGGTGAGTGTGGTTATTTGAGTTGGGTAGTATAATGAGAGTTAGCTCCTAACGGATCTGATAAGTATTCCAGTTTTTCCAAATAGTTGAAGTGAGATCTTAGCTGTTTGTTAAAAATCACCTATGGGAGCACTTAAAATCTTGTTGAAGGATCAGGAAAATTTGGGAAGTCTAGAGATAGCATAACTAATTCTAATTCATTCAATTAGGGTCAGCCAATTATGCCTTGAGATAGGGTAGTTGAATGTTAGAAAATCTTGGGTCTAGCAGAATTGGATCAAGAATACAAGAGGGAAGCAAAATAGGGATAGAGTGACTCCTAATTTTAAACCTTAGCCTTCAAATTAGTGCACTCTGTCTTAATTGGGTGTTCATTGCTAGCTTAATTAATTCTCATTTAATTTCCATTTTTTAATCTTTTGAAGTCGTTTTCTTAAACAAAGCTTGACCTAAATTGAGTGGTGACTAACATCAATCTCTGTGGGACGATATCTGTTTTTAACTATAAGTAACAACCAGTACACTTGCAGTTTTTGACATAAAATTAATTGTTTGGTTTGCGAACGAACAACTATCAATTAAACATAAACATTGTACCAAAACCTTAACCACAAAAACATGAAATACTACATAAACATTAAAATCTACAATCATCTAATAAAGTAAAACTATTTAAGAAACAAAAATTTCCACTCACAAATTAAACATTTCCACATAACAAAAAAAGTTAATTTGAACTCGCATATGCATACACAAAACACTTATATTAATCATTTTTTTTCTCTTAACATTAGCACATCATGTCTATCCTTGTCTTTGCTTTTCTTCTTCTTCTTGCTACCATCCTATTTGTCAGTGGTCCCATCTCACCATCTGACTTCTCATCGTTCTGTTGGCCCTCGAATTTTCTCTTCTCTTTCTTCTTCTTTTTTCTCTGATTTTGTGTTCTCAGAAGCATCAATATGCCTTGTATAACAAGTACAACTAGAGAATGCCTCATATAACAAGTACAAGAACATTGTTAAAGAGACTTAAAAGTTGCAATAATTACATAAATAATAAAAAATAAATAATATTCAATAATGAACAATAACATGAACTTAAGAAAAGAAAAGAAAAGGATCACATGACTTACGACTGTCACAACAATACCTTAATACTTAAACTAAAATTGTACTCAACCAAAACTAAAAACATTAAACCATGAAAACATAAACACCCAAAAAAAAAATAACAACAAATTATTTTCTCATTTAATAATTAAAGATGTTAAATATCAATTTAATGAACACAACCTAAGATTTTAAAACTCATAATAATTTGTGAACAAACTATTCTTCACATGCATAACCATAATTAACAAGTACGTCAACTGAAAGACCATTAGCAAGTGTGATAGACACTCACTCCGCTTTCCCTTCTTTCAAGCACTCGAAGGTTATAAATATTCACTCATTTTTTATTTCATGTTAAGCATCAACCATAAGCTTGCTAGCTAATACAATCTTCACTACTAAATATCTAACACAAATATTAGTTTGAAGGACTTTATTTTGGTTGTAATGAGGCCAAGGTAAAGATGGGGAAAAGATAAAACCAGGCTTTAAACCATAAGACTAATTGAGCATTTAAAATGATACAAACCAATAAAATGTAAACATTGAATTTTTTCTTTGCAATTTGAAACATAACCCTACTAATCTACTTTACTTTTTCCTTCTCCCCTTTCCCTTTATTATCTTTTTTCTCTTCCTTTTTTTCTTTTTTTCATAGCATTTTCTCCTTCTCTTTCTTTTTTTTGTTTTTCCCCCCTTTTTCTCTTTCTTCTTGACTTGATATGATTTGCTTTTTTACCTAATATATAACAACATATATACCTTTTAAATGCTCAACTTGCCTTTACGGTGGGTGTAATCAAAACAAATAAACAGTAAAGGCCAAAGCTCATGTTTTAGGTTTTAACACAAAAAAGGTTCCATGTAAGCTCAAAGGGCTCACTAAGGATAATATCATGGTGGCTTTTTAAGTTATCAAGATAAATCCTAAATTCCTTCATCACTTTAATGTTTGCATAAGATTATGTAATCTCGACTAGTATTTGCAAGAAAGTTCTATTGCCTAACCATGAAAGAATACTCTTAACAACGAATACTTTTAATTGGTCTTAAATTCTTACCAAAGAAAAGTGTCATTCATCTATCACAACAAGTTAATATCCCTTTCAATTAAAATCTAACTCAATCAATTTATGCATGCAGATATATTTATTCACTCATATTATGCATTTATAATCTCTGTCAAGTTCATTCAATAATCAAACATCTTTAACTATTAAAAAAACAAAGACAAAATGTACAACAATCATAATCGACATCATAGGAAATTAAATAAAAGATATAAGATGCAAACATCATTAATTAAGACAAACAATAAAACTAAAAATAATTTAATGACAAACAATCAAAATAGTAAAAGAAAAAGATAGAAATACAATACTAAGATGAAGGTGGACGCTTTCTCGAGCAAGGATTTAAATTCGCTAGGAAATTTCTGATCTCCGCAATATTAGCCTCAATCTTGTCCAATCTCTCATTCGTTCGTTGTTCAAATACAATAAGTTGATTGGTCAATGGTTGATATTCGACATAATTAGGTGCAATGTTGAAGCTCCTAGCTTCATGTGGCAAAGTTTCATCTCCTTGTGTACCTTCACCTACTTCGTCGCGACTGCGCTTACTACTTGAAGCTTCTACTATCTCGTCATTAACAACAATATAACAATCACCTTGCCGCCTAACAATCTTCATGGACACCAAAGACTGCATGTCTAAACTAGATTTCCCTTAAACTAACTGCATAGTTGTTTTCTCAGTCAATAAACCAAAATACTCCACAATTTGGGTGATAAATGCCCCAATAACTATTTTGCTAGCTCTAGCTTTGGCCACATCCATCATATGCATGCTTAACCACATACCAACATTAAAGTGTTTAGCATGCACCATACACCACAACACAAACAATTCTGCTTTAGAAACTGCAACTTGGCTATCTCCTCTACCAAATATCGTAGAAGTTAAAAACCTATAAAGATAACAAAAGCTAGGGTCCACTAAAGCAGATGATTTAGACCTACTAGGAGAGAAAACGTTTGTTGAGTTTGTAATTTCATTCCAAAATTCTTTAGGCCTAAATTCATTATGATAGCCATATAAATCGTTATGTGGAAATCCAAATATACTATTCCAGTCATCTAAAGCAAGAGCGTACAGTATATTCATCAATCTAAATATCAAATTAATCACAATGCCATCTTTGTTAAAGATCAAATGCGAAGTTGTCAAAATTTCTAAAGTTAATTCAACATACAAATTTGTTCTAAATTTTGCAAATATGTCCCATCCTATGTTATGCGACAATTCATTAGCTCGGTTTGCAATTCCTAATTTAGTTATAGCTCTATGATCAATAAATCTGTTCGGCATAATCGGACGATCTTTTAAAGTCGCATACCTTAATTGGCTCTCACGACTGTTAAATTGAAGGCAACGATTACCTAAAACAAGCGCATTGTCCGCTTTAGAAGATGAAGATGTTGCTAATCTCACACGAGGCATAATCTAAGTAACAATCAAAAATCAAAATATTTTGGTAAATCTCAAACCAAACGGAACAATTTATTACTTAATTGAATTTAGAACAGTTAAATATAATAGGCAAACATGAAATCCTACAAAAATATGAGTCCAATATGGTCATACGATAAGCAAACATTCGGCTTAAATATACATCCTTTAATAAATAATATTAAAGTAAAGGATTAAAATGAAAAAGATTAAATAATCTTTTATGTTATCTTTTATTAAGTGTTTGTAAATTTGATCAGTTGTATACTATATCAAAATGTTTTATATAATATCAAATTTGATTATTTAATAATAAATCAACAATTCATTGAAAACTGCACTTTACTATTTTCTAAAATCAAAATTTTGATAACCATTATACCTGTTTTTTAATTCATTCTCATACCATAATTCTCATTTCTATCTCATTAATAACTCATTTACATGTTCACCCTTTTGCCAATCCTTATACTTTTTTTCACAGGACAAACAAAAGTTCAAATTTTATACAATTTTTATCATTCTTATTTTTATTTCTTTCCATTTATTTAGTAAAATCTATTAAAAAATTAGCAGTATATCTATTATAATTTCACTAACGCTGAACAATTAAACACAATTCTTACAATTTAACAATTATGTTATTAGAAAACAAAGCGATAGCAAATAGCCAAACCAAAACAATTTGTTAACCTAATACAATTCTTAACCGAGTATAAAAACCAAGAAAAAAAGAATCAAATCGGAGCATAAAGTTAAAAAATCTATTGTATCTTATTCAAATCATATCAACTTAAAGTCATAAAAAATGAAATACGTAACAATATAAAAAGAATGTATATGAAAAACGAAGCATCAACCCGAATCAAAACAAGAAATTAACTAAATACATTTTACTAAATCTTAAAATTACGCCCTCATGAAATTACAAAACTCTATTATATTTAACTCAAATTTTGTTATGTTAAAATCATAAAAAAGCAAATACCAAAATATGTTTAACGACATAACATATTACCTATAATTGTAAGTAGCTCGCAAGGGAGGTGGCGACGCAAGGCAACAGAGGGTGATAGCGACAAACAACAATACCCAAGAGTCACAGAGGACGGCAACGACCCAACTTAAGATGTGAAGTCCCAGCTTTAGATCTGAAGAAATGTAAGATTCGCACACTTGAGTTTTTCAACTACTCGTTCACCGGAGAACAAATCTCAATCGAAGAAGAAGATGAGAGAACGGTCGTAATTTCTAGGCTAACTATTAGGTTAACTTGAGATTCTAAACTCACTCACGGGTGTTACTTTATAAGTCACACTAATGACTTTTTTTATTTACTTTAATTAGTTAAAATATTTAATTGATTATAATTTTTTTAACTTTTTTGTTTCAGTCACGGGCATGACTTGATGATATATATGTTTTTTTTAATTTTTACTTAGATATTATAATATTTGTATGTACTTTCTATATTTTATCCATTTATAGCAAATACATTACATATTTTTATAATATTTTTTTCCATTCCAAATTTTTACTGACAAGTTTTACTTATTCATTTTTAATATTCTAACTTACATATTTTTTATAATTCTATCACATTAACAAATTTTACCCTTGTTAATTCCTTTCTTATATATTTCAAATTTTACATATTTATAATTTTATCACGAAATTTTAAATTACACAATATTCATTTATACATTAAATAATATAACATGTTACACCAGTGACTTATTTAATTTTGTTATTTTAATTAACTAAAATATTTAACTGATTATAAAATTTTTTAAACTTATTTGTTTCAGTAACGAGCATACGTGACTGATGATATATGTTTTTTACTTTTTAATTATATATTATAATATTTGTATTTACTTTGTATATTTTATCCATTTATAACAAATTCATTACACTATACATTTCTATATTTTTTATGTTTTATTCCAAATTTTTACTAACTAATTTTACTAATTCATTTCTAATATTCTAACTTATATATTTTTAATATATCAAAATTTAACCTTATTAATTCCTTTCTTAGTATACATTTCAAAATTTAAATATTTATAATTTTATTACAAAATTTTAAATTACACAATATTCATTTATACATTAAATAATATAACATGTTTAGAAATAATCCTACAATTAAATTAAGCATAAATATTCCTACAATTAAATTAAGCATAAATACTCCTAGAATTAAATTAAGTGGGCATTATATTACTGCGCATTTGCGGATTGTATGTCTGCTACTAACTCTCTAAGTACTACAATTGACAATAAGAGTTCATACTGAAGAAACAATAATCAACTAGAATTGAAACCTAAAATTAAAATATTTACAATTATTTTTATATTACATATATAGAATTTAACATATATATCAAATATAAGTGAAATTAAAAGAAGAAGAGAAATGAAAACATTGAACTTCATTCTAATTTAAAAGAGAATATTATTCTATTATCAAAATTCATTAATTTTTGTAGAACTACCAATTACAATTTTAAAGCTCTTGGGTAATTAATATATCGCTAACATAGAGAATTTTAATTATTATTATTGTTTATTTTCTAAAATTTTATTACATGACTTATTTAAATCTTTGTTATGTTCAAATTTGAAATAAATTAAAGAAATAAATATTTTTATTTTGTAATAAATGAATGCAAATATTTTGATACAAAAATAAAGATACAATAGTTAATCCTCTAAACATATTATTTACAATTTAAAATTTATTATAAATTTTTCTTAATTAAAATTTTATGCCAATTTAAAATTTTAAAAGATAACATTCTCATACCAATATATCTTATAGTAATCAATACAATATTGTACCTTGTACAAGAACACCTTTGCCATACTAATATACTCGCATCTTCAACTCACGTCTTCACCTCGCCTTGAACTATGTTCACATCTTAAATTGTGTTTATTTAATATCATTTAATAACTTTAATGAAAATGCCCACATTGTTTTTCCAAAAAATTCAAAATTACTTCTATGTATATATAAGCCATACATAACACTAACCATAATTTTCAGGAATTAGCTGCCTTTAAGGCTTTAAAACCAAAACAACTATCCGAATAGTAGTTGAGCGATGTGAATGTGATTCATGTCCAAAAAGCAGCAACTTGGATTGCACTACAGACAAATTATCATGCTTTTCACATCAAGAGTTGTTCATGTGGTTCTTGTCGTAGAATTTGATATTAGGGGCTAAACTGTACACAATGATTTTCTTTCATCAGGATCATAACAGGAGGTTCTACTTTCTGTTACCGCTTTTTACTGGCACGATAGGCCTGCTCGCTTTAGCTTTAAAAAAGAGGTTCAATCTATATAGGCATGGGTAGTAAACATGGATGATGTCGGTTTATGAGATGGAGACGATGACTAGGGATGACTGAAGTTTATTGAGGTGGTAACTGGTGAGAGATGAAATTGCCATGACTGGTAAAATATTTTCGTGATCTTTAATTGATTAACTCTGCACTAATCTAGTTCTTAAACAACAAATTGTAAAGCAGTCACATGTGAGTCCTTATAGCACAAAAAGGACAAAGAAGTTAGAAACTTTAGTTTAATTTATATAAACTAAAAGGAAGAATTTGATCAATATAAACCATAAAATTTGATTTTTATGAATTAAAGAAGTATAAAAAAAGGAAAAGAATAGTGAAGATGTGTGCCGCTGGAGTGTCCTTACCTTAGCCTTAGGTTTTTCTTTTTTTCCCAATTCAGTTCATAGATTTTTTTAAATTATAATTCAATCTCCAATAAATTCCGGTAACTCATAAAGACTGGTATTTTATAATAATAATTTTATAATAATAATAAAGAAATTTATTTATTTATTATTTTACATATTATTTGACATATATCCACTTCATGTTGAAATTTATGTCAATTAATAGTAAATTACATTCATATACATTAAAATTTTAATTTAATTGATATTATTTATATTTTATCATTTACCATTATTTTGCAAGAAATCTTAGGTTTAATAATCATAACTTAAATTATTAATATAAAATTTTTAATATGATAAGTTGGTTAAATTTTGATTTAAAATTTTTTAGCTTAATCAGAATTTATTTTAATTTAGAATAAAAAATATTGTTTTATCTTAATTGATCAAGCTAATTTGAGCTTAATGGATTTTTGTAGTCTCAAATTTGCACAAATTAACTGTTTTATTTAAAACTGTATTTAATTTTGTAGTAATAATCAAAAGTTAAAATTAAAACAAAAAACCCTAGAACTATGTAAGATTTTTGTGAAATTATAAAAATAGTAATTATTAGTAAGCGTTATATAATTTCCGTATAAATCTAATTTATTTACATCAAATAAAAAGTTTTTAACAGCTAAATTGTTATACTTTTACTAAAATTTAATAAAAATTTTAATTAATCGTTTATTATTATTATTATTGTTATTGTTATTAAAACTAATTAAAATGTTTTAATTTAGTATATATTTTATAGAGACCGACTTCCGCGTAACTATTTTATATACATATGACATGTCATATTATACATTGAATGAAAAAGTTTTAATAAATAATAATTTAATATTTATAGTACATTTTAAATTTAAAGTGTATAAAGCGCAACTAATTTTATACTTTATTCGAAGTCAATATAATTGATTGATGTTGCACTTTATATCAATTGTGTCAGGGATTAATGATAACTTTGCAAGAAGTCTTAAGTTTATCAACTTTAATTTATGTAATTTGACTTTATTATATGTTTAAAGTAAAATTGAATCGAGATTTAAAATGTCGCTTTAATTAATATTTAATTATAACACAGAAGACTGTATATTATTATTAATTTGTAGGTACGAGCACGAGACCAATTATTAGACCCAAATTTCACAAACAGACACAGAGCAGTAGATTCGTCACTGCATTACATAATAAGTAATTCCTATTATTTCTTCACCAACTTAGGAGAGAGCAGGGGGTACACTTTGCTCATTCCTGAAGAAATTAGAAGGATCAACTTTAGTTTTCACCCTCACCAATCTGTCGAAATTGTCGCCGAAATATTTCCTGCCCCAGATGCTTGCTTTCTCATAACTGGTGTTATATAAGTTGTTAACTCCAATGTCAAGATCACGATAGTTTATGTATGCCGAGCGAGGATTCTTGGAAACATATGGACCCATGAATCTGTAAACCTTTCTCATCCAGTTTATATGTTTGTTAGCTACAATGGAGCTATCTTCATCCCAGTTCGTGAAGTAGCCGATCAGGTACAAATTCCCAGCTCTGTGTGAATATGGAATGCTGGACTCTGGAATCCGATTCATTACTCCTCCAGAGGGTTCCAGATAAAGTAATCCTACCTCCACCTGGTAGAACATTTTCCACAGCTTCTCCAGTGCAGCCTCAGGGATTGGTTCCTTAACGTAGTCAGATTTGGACTTTGTTCTTCTTTGAAAAATGGTACGACTACGCAAAAGCTGCAATGATGAATTGGCTGGAAAGCCAGAGATGAAGAGGTTAGATTCTTGCCAACTCATTTCAGTGCAATCTTCTCTAACCAAGCCAAGCTCGGGAAACCTCTCCTTCATCAGCTGGAGGAGATCGTCCACACCACCCTGATAGATTCCATAGAATCTTATGCTTACTGATGTGCTTCCCGGTTGACTAGAATTAGTTTTGCCCATCGCACCTAATATGTACAGATCTTCAGTAATCTGATTTGCCACTGTCTGCCAGCGGTAGACAAGTTTGGTTGCGTTCTGTTCCAAGGATCTTTGGACCAAGAACACAGTCACATTAGAAGGAACTGAAACCAGATTCACCTTCCATGCGACAACCACGCCATAAGTGTTCCCTCCACCACCTCTGATAGCCCAGAATACATCTTCTCCCATTGAAGCTCTGTCCAGGAGCCTTCCATTGACATCAACTATGTGTGCATCGATTATATGATCAGCACCAACACCGTACTTTCGAGCCAACGAGCCGTACCCTCCACCACTAAGGTGGCCACCGATTCCAACACTTCCGCAAACTCCCGCTGGGAAAGCAAGATTTCTGTCTGTGTTGACGAGTTGATAATAGAGTTCGCCGATTGTTGCACCAGCTTGCACCCATGCAGACTTACTTGCTACATCGATGTTAATTGCAGTCAT
>JANIIA010000008.1:26585984-26596840 GCA_027478495.1 Erythroxylum alaternifolium
TTTTAAGTCCCTTTTTACTCCATCTCGCATTTTCCCAAGCTTGAACCACATTGAAGGAAGGTCTTTAACTCCAAAAGAACCCAACAAAGGCTGAAAACCAAGCATTAGCTTTAGCTCTTAGTAACTTAATGGGAGGGGTTAGAACACCATTTTTCATAACATTTTGATAGTGTTTTAACTTTCCCTTATGGTGTTGAATATTTAACTTTTTCTTCCAAGCCACAGGTGAATTAGTAACAATCGAAGGAGAAGTATTCTTATCATTTGCAAGAGGAAGAATTGAAGGAGAAGAATTCTTGTCATTTGTAAAAGGCTAAACTGAATATTCTCATTTTTCACTCCCATTGCTTTTCAAGAGAGTTCTAGAAATTCTTTTATTGACAGAACTTAAGTAGGAGCTACCTCCCTATCCTCATATGGGCAGACTGATGGTAGTGGATGGTCTTCCATTGAGGCCAGGCCAGAGATGCATGCAAGGATCTGCACTAGAATAGCAACAAACTAAACAGGAGCTGCATGCAAGGATCTGTACTAAAATAGCAAAAAACTAAACAGGGAGGTTTGGTTGCCCCAAAAAGAAAGAAATGAGGGTATAAGTGTAATTCAACAAGAGAGAAGTTAGAAAAATCAAGCAAGATAAAAGTTAGATTGATTCGTTTTGAGGATTAGGAATTTAGTCCAATTACTAACCCTTTAATCAAGATGGTTAAAAAGTGTGTAGGATTTAATTTGAATAATAATTAAAAGAGAGCTTATAACTTGTTGAAAGAGAAGTTAAGTATGGATTCTTAATTAGCTCTACTTAACATTACCGACACCTTTAAGATTGAATGCAATGCTTCGTATGTATAAATTAGATTAGTTTTGATACAAAATATAAGACCAGTAGTATATTTTAGTGAGAATCTTAGTAAACAAGCTTTGAATTATGGGATGAAGTATAAGCAAGGTAAGGAAAACAAGTCATCAATGCCTTATTAAAGAGACATGCTTTGTTGACTACTTTGCAAACTAAATTGATGGATTTTGAGAATATTACACATTTATACATTAATTACCCTAATTTTAGTAATATGATTAAAGCATGTGAGCATTATGTATTTAGAAAGTTCTATATGTAAGGGGATATTTTTTAGAGACAATTGATTATGTATGGCTAATGGTTCTTTAAAGGATTTACTTATGAGAGAATAATATAAGAGAGGCTTAATAAGACATTTTTGAGTTAAAAAGACTCCTGAAGTTTTAAGTGAGCATTTCTTTTAGTAACACATAAGGAGAGATGTAGAGAATGTGTGTGAAAGATGTTCTACATATAGGTAGACAAAATCTAAAATACAACCCTATGGACTATGTATATCTTTATCTATACCTAATGAATCGTAAGCAAATTTCTCATTCGATTTTATTTTAGTTTTACTTAAGTCAAAAAATGGCAAGGAATCATACATTGTAGTAGTGGATAGGTTTTTTAAAATGACACATTTTATTGCATGCCATAAAATCATTGGTATATTCTACATTCTAAATTGTTGAATATTTTTTCAAAGAGATTATCAGGTTACATGGAGTTCCTAAAACCATTATTTTTTATAAGGACATAGAGTTCCTAAATTACTTTTATAAGAACTTGGAATGAAAGTTGGGAACTAAATTGTTGTTTCTATAACTTTTCACTTATAATTTAATAGTCAAATATGGGTAGTTAATAGGAATCTAGGTGCTTTATTGCATGCTTTTATTGATAGAAATCTTAAAACTTAGGAAGAGACATTCCTTCCATTTACTTTGCTTTTAATATGATTGTTTATAACACAATGATTTATTCTCTATTTAATATTGATTATGAATTTAACTCTTCGTCACTTTTAAATCTTGTGCACATTTCTTCAAGTGAAAGAGTAGTTTAGACAATAATAAGTAAGCTGAATTTAGGAAGAAGCTTCATGAGAAGGAAAAGATGAAAATTAGAAAGTGGGCCTAACAATACATTAGGCAAGCTAACAAGGGGAGAAAAGAGGTAATCTTTGAAAACATCTATTAAGTTTCGGTACATTTAAGGAAAGAAAGGTTTCCAAGCAATTAAAAGTCGAAGATGCATCCAAACGGAACTTTGTAAAATCATGGAAAGAGTCAATAATAACACTTACAACATTGACCTACTAGGTAAATATAATGTTTTTACTACCTTTAATACTTTTAATTTATCTCCTTTTTATTTATTGTTGAGTAAGGTTTAATCTTATAAAACCCTTAATATTTTGTAAGCGTACGAGTCGTAGCGTATTGTATGAGATTTCGATCCCACAAGGAATTAGTGAACTAATCGAATCCTAATATATCTAAGGCCTAAAAGTGTAATTACAATGACAATAAAAATGAGAAGAAAATTAAGCAATTGAATATGGATAGATTGAAAGTGAATTTGTAAAATTAATACAAAGAAATCAAAATTGAGCGCAACCAATTAACAATTGACAATTCACAAAAGGAGGATTAACCAATTATGAGAGAAGGGGATTTATCCTATCATCTAATGCTAACTTAATCACTTTTGAGTTAATCTGGTATTGGTCCTAGAATTTTAAATGGTGATTATTCTCTCTCGAGTTATAATCATTTAACCTTAAATCATAATTCCTAATTGAATTGCGTTATTGAATTTGCAATCTCTTAATTAATAAACAACCCACATATCTAATTAGATCTTAAGCACTCTAATAGACAATTGGGTCCTCACAGGAGATCTCTGTCTATATAAATTACCAATTTGATTATTTATGTAATCTACTATATTATTTTAACTCTCATTACCCAATCTAATCATTTTGCTATTGGTTCACTCTCTCGATTTATTACCAAAGCATGCAAATATAGCAAACAGTCATGAAACCCAACTCATTAACATCAAAAGTAATCAAATTAACATTGATTCAAAAACAAATCCCTAAAAGAGTTTAGAACATCGTTAAATCCAAATTCATCATCATCACTTCCAGTTTATACATCAAAATGAAAAAAATAATAAGATGCAAAGAGAAACATAATTTGGAGTGGACTAGTCTTAGACGCCTAAGTTTGAGATAGCATAATCGTACGGGCATTAGTGAGCCTTGACTAGTGTTTGACACACGAAACAATGGAACAAGGTGAGGACTTGCAAGGAGGCAATAAAGAAAGGGGACAATGTCAAGCGTTGGCATCCAATGGTGTACATTAGCAGAAATCTTCGACGAGATGCAAGATTCAGATGTGAGACCAAAAGAAGGCTTAAGGTGGACATCGAGTGGAAGGTTAGCTAGATCACATACATGACAGGAATATGTGAGCATTCCAAGGTGACTTAGCAATTAGATCAAGCATGGTATGAGTTTTGGGGGAGTTTTAGACCTTGTACGAACTGACTTAGCTAAGGCTAAGTTCTTGATAGACTAAGGACTTATTGTGTGCTTAAGTGGACAGACCACAGCTAATGAAGTTGGCATGGGTAAGCATTGGACGGACCAGTGTGCTATTGGCTTGGATGACTCATCATCAATGAATAGAGATGAGGAGATCTTGGATGATATGGTGGATAAAATCACAATGGATGAATATCAGCTTTAAGAGATAAAGATCACATGGAAGGATCATCTAAAGATAGAGGAGATCTTCATGGATATGGATAATAATTCCTAAATAGTGTAATCTTTTATCTTGTTATTATGATGTAGCTTAATCCTATTAGATAGAGTCCTAATTAGATGGGGATGTCATTTATTGGTTAGTATGATGTAATCTGATAAGGATAAGATTGTGATCTTAGCTAGTAGAGTTCTATTAGGGTTCTAACTTAGTCATCTAGAGGTGCCTATAAATAGTTCATTTGAGCCTTACCCTTTCCAGAAGAATGGAGTGTGAGAGAGACACTCTGAATAATGAGTGTGGGAGACACTTAGAGATTGAGAGAGTATTCCTTTGTATACTTTAAGGGAAGTAATGAAGATTAGTTTTTAGCTATATCTCTTTCTCGTGATCTTTTATTGTCATGATTATTTAGTTCTTTCATAGTTTTGTTGCAAGGGTGTAAGAGTGAAACACTACAAGGGTGTAGCACCCCACTCTTATAGTGTATATTCCTGTATATACCATTGGTATTCGGGAACAGACTCTACGAGGGTGGCATGCTAGGATAGTCAATCAATTATAATCATTGAAAAAATTTTCACGCATCACACTCATTTTTAGAAAATAAAAAAATTATTTCAATGAATTTTTTCAAAATATTTCCAATCACCAAGGTTACAAACAATATACATATCATTAGAATTTTAGTAATCATTTGGTCCCATTAAAAGTATAAAACACTTTTAGTTATAATGTCATTACATTTTAGAATCATTCACATACACATTGTAGAGTACTTGTGAATACACACTTTAATACAAAATAATGAAATACTTATGCAAAAGCAAACTGATCCTGACCTCTATCTCTTATTCGAATGTAATGGCTAGACTCCAATTTGTCTAATTGGAGATCTCCTCTGAGCCTGAAAGACAACGTTGCAATTTTGGTGAATTATCACATAACACAACAATTCATATAATCACATAATTCACATCACTTCATTAATTCATCATGTAGCACCATTAACACTTCATTCATTTATTTCACATTCAGAGCAGTCAAACAGTTCATTTTGATCATTTAAAAGATACATATCAATTATATATGAAATGCTAATGAGACTCACTTCTAGTTATCATTGTTGTGACTGAGTGCCTGTAACTGTCCCATATCTATTTTGAATATTATGCTCATCAATAATTGTCCTTTATCTGTTGGGGATACGGGGCTCATTATATATAGTGAGCCTGAGGCTCTTACCACATTATGAGCTTTAAGCTCTTTTTCACTTTCTGAGCTTTAAGCTCTTTTTCGATGGCTACCTTAGTCACAATAGCCTTTATCTGTTCATGCATTCATATAATAAAATGCATCACATTCACATATATTCAATAAGTCGCTTGATTTCAATTTCACATTCACATTCACATTTATCATTGGACCTTGGTTCGGCATTCAACAATAACGTTGAGTATCACTTATTTTGTCAAATTCACAAACAATAAGCACTTTTAATGATTTTCATGCATCAAATGCCTCGGACATTTAATGTACAGAATAAACACATTCACACCACATAATAATTTAACACAGAATTGAAATGAAACAATTAATTAAAAGGAGACCATTTAGGTCAACTCATAGTATGCTCTAGATTAGCATTTGCTTTCAAGATCTAGAAACGACTGGATGCTGACGTTTTATCCTGTGTATTAACATCATGCAATACTCATATTGCACATATATTACTATTTGCACAATCATATAAACATTCATTTCTACACATATATATGTGTAATGTATAATGCATACTCAATTTGACTATTCCGGGTATATTTCTTTAATTCACATCTTATGATCATTCATACTTCATAACTCATATATATCAAATATGAACTTAGGTTTACACCTCATTTGTCCAAGATTATTCTAAGTTCACCATTCAATTATTCACTAAGGTTATTCTAGCATTTTAAGAACATAAAACATCGTATTTATCATCCATATTTACTTAATAGACATCATTCATCTTCTTTGAATCACATTAGCTTTCATAGGATCACTTTCATTCCTCTAGTGTGTCTCATTTTCTAGATTTTGTCTCTTTGATATCAATCATTCATGCCTAAGTTATAAACTCAATTATCACCTCACACATATCACACATTTAGTCACTTATTCCAAGCATCATTCTAAGTTCAATTCAAGCTCCATTCAAGCCTAAATTAAGACCAAATGCATCATAGGTACTTCACCACAATCGTAACAGAAGTTGTTGCTTCAGTCCACATCCTTCTCCTACACCTTTTCCAGATTTTCTCAGGATAGCTTTTGGGGTCAGTTTTGCATGATCATTATGACATACAAAATGAGGTATTTAGGTAAAACCTTCTTCTAAACAAATTTTCCTCTATGTATTAAGTTTCTAATGACAAAATCTATGCAGTTTGGCTCAGTAATCTGCGAGTTATACCCAAAATATAGGCGAAAGCACCCAGTACTCCACTTCAAGTCAAATTTCAAAACCCTTAAGGATAGAATTCAAATTCAATTCCTTATGAAAATTGTAGCCATATGTCTCTAGTTTAATCTAAATTAAAAATCATCCCATTTGGATATCTACATATCAAGATATGGCCAAAATACAGATGCCTATTTAGTGAAAACACTCCATCTAACATATTCCAGCACACATTTAACTTCACTTTCATCCTAGTTCATCTTTTTTGCTTAGTCTATCATTTTTAGCTCATGTTGTTGGCCCATGATTTTTTTTAAGTTAAGTATGATTTAAATAAATTATGAGGTCATGATAGTAATTATTGGAGTTTAATTATTTATTACAGTGTTAGTAGGATTTTATTACACTGGTTAGCTAAATTAAAGCAATATCAATGTATTAAGGGCAATTGTGGTATGCCACTTAAGTATAAAAGCCATGAAGCATTAAAGGAAGGGTAAAGTGGACATTTAGCACTCATTAAGGGTAGAATTGTAAGAGGAAAAACGTTGTCTTGTACATTAAAGGAAGAAAAACATGAATAAAGGGAGAGAAGAAGATAAAAATGTGAAAAAGAAAGAGAAATGAGAGAGATTCGTCTATGAGAGAAAAAGAAAGAAGACAAAGTTAGGGTTTCATCTTTTCTTAGTTTTCAAGAGATATTTTGACGCTATTTAAGAAGAGAAAAAGAAAGAGGAAGAGAAGAACTTCCAATTGAGCCAAACATCTCTTTGTTTGGCAAAGATTCAGAGTAAGCCCATTTTTAATCCTTTGGATTTTCGGAAGGTTTTGGTTCATGAAGCTTAGGAAATACATGAGTTTAAGTATTCTAGAATCAATTTTTCGTGAATATGTTGTTTGGGTTCTCAATTTGTATTCCTATTGAATTGGATTTTTTTCAATGTTAAATGGAATCAAGTGAGGCAAGAGGAGGGGCATTTTTAAGTAAGTTTTTAAGCAAGGAATCCAGGTGGGTTACATGCTTATAGTTGAGTTAATGAGCCATGAGTATTTTTCCAAATCAATAGAGTTAAATGATTTAAATAGTTTTATAAATGTTGCACTTATTGCTTCTTAAATGATTTAAGTAATTGCTACATGTTTGGTACATAAATCTTGTTGATGATTTATAAAATGATGATGGAAATTGTGTTTGAAATATATCATGCTTACGGAAATCATGTTTCCAAAATGTGCCTTTTGTGCAATATTTTTACAAGTCATGAAATTCATGTTTGTGTGGGCTTGTGGTGGTGCATTATATTATGTCACGTGCATGCTGACCATGTGAAAGGCTTCTCCCCCCTACCCGCTAGTGGTATGGAGCTCCTTCACGGACTCCCTCATTTTTACTAGAGACTCGCAAGAACTCCCTATGTTTATTGGAGCTTCGCAAGAACTCCCTCATGTTTATGGACTATCCAAACCATTATGATTGCTTATGTGTTTATGATTTATTTGGCAAGGTGAGAAATACATGACTTATGTTGTTTATGAATTATTTGACAAGCTTGAGAATTTGAGAAATACGTCTTTTATGGTTTCAATGTAATTTACTATAGCAATGAATATTTTCAATGGTTTTGTTTGTTTCTCCGCTATAAACTTGTTACCCATGAGCTTTTAAGCTTACCCCCTAGTCCTCCCTATCTCCAGGTGAAGAGCAAGAGATCGAGTGATATAAAGTCAAGGTATCACTCCAAGTCTGCATATTTTTGTATTTAAGATAGTTTATGAAAACACAAGGCTTTAGCCGCATTTCAAGTAACACTCGTTCATGTATATTTTGTATTTTTGGATTATAAGACCAATGATGTATTTAGGTCTTGAAATGCCAATTAAATCTTTGTAAAACTATTTTCTTTTAATGTTAATAAAATATATTTATGTTTTACTCATGACTTTCCAAGTTTTTGCATTCTATTTTCAAGCATTCATAGGGGTAAAATCTATGTTTTGTCTTCAGAGGAAAAATTGTATTAGTCTAGGTTGATTTGGATAAGGTTGTCTCTTGGAATTTGTAGTTTATCCTCTTAGCTTTCTAATGATATAAAGTGTGTAATTTTTGGAGATCGAACTTGAAAGATAGGATTTTTACAAGTTAGTGATGCTGCACAGGGTGTATACTAGACACTTTATAGCCCATTTCCAACTTGATTTAATAAAAAAAAGTATTATGGTGTCTTGAAATGGGAAGAATTAGTGTGATAAATTAGAGATAAAATGAAGGTGATAAAGGGAGTTGAACATGTGCTGAAATTATGATGAATGTGTACAAGTTTGAATGTTATATTTTTGGGTTGATGACCAAACATAGATTATGTTTTGGTTGTATATGATATTGAGTTAAAATGAAAGTGATAATGAAGGGAAAATGATGAGGAAATAAGTTAGAAATGATAAATATGCATAAGAGGGGTCATAGGTAACCATAGGAGTTAGAAATCTAGAAATAGACCCGTAAATGTCTATTGGGCGGACCTTCTCGGGAATTCTAGCGTTCTAGCTCAGTTCCTGTCCGTTTGGAGGGATACATGTCCATTAGGCGGACATTCTCAGGACAGTTTTATAAATGTGCAATTTTTGACCCTCTAGAAGGCAAAATCTCTCTTTAGGGTCTTCATGGAAGTTGTAGAACTCAAAGTTCTCTTCGAAACCGTACTTGAATAACCTTGATCTAACATCCATAGTGAAAGTTATACTTTTTGTACCAACTCATGTGTATGTTTATGAGTTGTGGACTTATCAATGCTTTCCTAGGCTTAAATGGAGCTTGAGATGTACTTAGTTGGATACGGAAATTAGAGATAAAATGAGTGATATGTTTAGAGTGACGATTGAGGAGATAAACATAAGAATGGATTGTCATATATCAAGTGTTTAAAATATGGAATTTTGGGGTGTTATAAGAATGAAGATGAACCAATGATGGCTAGTGAGATTCCATTACAAGAACCCTTACAGAGGGATGCGCTCACGTTTTATTCACGAGTTAGACTTCGGAAATAGGGTCTAACATCTATTGGTATCAGAGCAACTAGGTTTTGGATTATCTTAGGTCTGAAATGGGTCACTTCAAAACGCGAAATGAATATGCATTGATTTAAAAGAACAACATGCATTGTTTTTGTATTATTTCATATGATTTGAAATTGTTTTACATGAAGCATGGTTTAAGAAGGTTTTACATGCACACATGCGAGTTTAAACCTGACATAAAACATAAACAAAAGATTTTAAATTGTTTTAAATTGAAGGACTGAGTATGCTGCCTCGAAAGAGAACTCAAGGAGCTATGACTCACTCTCACTCTTGCCAAGGAAGTATGGATGAATTCTATGTCCCATAAGATGCAGGGACACACTATGCTCATGATTCTGAGGCACCTAGTATGCAACATGAAGTGCCACCACCTCCTCCTTCTATACCCCAAGTAAACCCCATAGATCCACGTTTCTTTCAAGCCTTTGCTCAGACTTTTATGGATGCTATGGGCAAAGTGTCACAAGTTCCATTACAAGCTCCAGTAGAGAGGAGCGGATAGTATGATAAGCTCCACAAGTATAGGGTTGTAGACTTTAATGGAACTACGAATCTCGAAGAAGCTAAAGCATGGTTGAGAAGGACAGAGGAAGTCATGTTTCATATGAAGTGCTCCGATGAGGAGAAATTGGATTATGCAGTGATCTTGCTGCAAGGGGACACACTCCATTAGTGGGAATCAATGCCCTATAGTCAGGTCATACTGTCAGTATTGTCATGGAGAAATTTTTTGGAAGTCTTTAGGAATAAATACTTCTCAAAAGTCTATGTCTAAGAGAAGGCCAAAGAATTCCTAAATCTTACACAGAGGGACATGAGTGTGAGTGAATATGAACTGAAGTTCACCCAGCTTTCAAGGTATGCGGCCAACATTATTGAGGATGAGGAGGATAAGTGTCATAAATTTAAAGGAGGACTTCATTAGAGGATTAAGGAGAAATTATTGATCCACAGCTTTTGTCACTACCAGCTATTGGTAGATGCTGCACTCCAAGCTGAGAAACTGGAGAACATAAAGTATGAAGTAAACAGGAAGAGGAAGAATTGAGAACAGTCTTTCAAGAAGCGAATGAGTTCCACTATGCCTGAGAGGGGTATGAGGACTTTCCACACACAGAGAGAAGTGGGAAGTAGTGGCTTTGCTAAGAACAAACAAGCAAAGACAATTTCAATGCAAGCCTCAACTGTAGGAGGTAACAGAAGGATGGAGAGGAGTAGGTATACGAACCCCCAATGCGAGCATTGGGAAGTTTCATAGAGGAGAGTGCCTCAAGTTACTTAGAGTATTTTTCTAATGTAGAGAGTGTTAGGTCCCATTTCTGGAGTCTAACTCTCGTGCTCTCTCTGATACCATAAGACGGCGGACTCCCTTTCTGAAGACCCGCGATCGTATTCAGATAACATACATTCATCAACTATACTTGCATTCAAAACTCCCCTTTCTAAGCTTAGCTCCGCTCTTTGAATAGTCGACTAATCCATTTATCCAACTAACAGGTCTAATTATTAATAGTCGACTTACAGCTAAATAGTCGACTTCTCTAATGCTCCATTTCAACCCGAATACCTCAAGGAATAGCGTTGGTGAGTCCACCATTTTACACATGTACCTGCTTCGGGGCTACAAATATAACTTTTTTTATAGGCATCCAATTTAGGGTTTCTTTAGATAGTTTGAAAGAGGACTTCAAGAGCTACAACTTTC
>JANIIA010000008.1:26646140-26663691 GCA_027478495.1 Erythroxylum alaternifolium
AACCAGTCGACATTTACTGTTGGAATTTAAATTTTGTCAGTATTTAAATTCATCAATTATTTAACCAAGACGTCTTGCCACTTAATTTTACGACAGAAAACATTGTCCATCGATAAATAACAGACACTGATCCAAACTCACTGACGGAACAATTGCAGTCGGTAAACGTCCGAAGATATTTAATTGCGGGAAGCATTCTTATAATTTTTACCAACGGTAATAATTACGTCGTCGCTATATGTCTTCAGAGATTTTGCGTGAAATTACTTCCGTCCAGTTTTATCGACGATAATTGTTTCCATCGCTATATCTAAACTTTGACAACGTATTTACCAACATTCACTTGTAATCCATCAGTAAATAGCTACGGTTTTTATTCCGTCGATAAATTTCTGACGCTAATTTATCATTTTCTTGTAGTGATCCCAGTGGACTCATCCTTACACATCACAACATAATGGTGTGGCTAAAAGGAGAAATCGAACCTTGTTAGACATGGTAAGGTCGATAAAGGGCTTAGCAGATCTACCGAAATCTTTTTGGGGTTATGCACTTGAGACTGCTATTTATGTGACCAACAGAGTGCCTTCAAAGGTATTTGAAGTTACTCCATATGAGATATGGGCTAACAAAATGCCCTATCTTTCTCATATGAAAGTTTGGGGTTGTCCAACTTATGCGAAGCAGATTCAATCAGATAAACTTGAAGCAAAATCTAATAAATGCCTTATTATAAGATATCCTAAGGAAACAATTGGATATCAATTCTACAGTGCTTTAGAGCAAAAGGTTTTTATCTCAAAGCATGCTATCTTTTTAGAGAAAGACTTTCTTCTAAGAGAAGATAGTGAGAGAAAAGTTTATCTTGATGAAGTTCATGATGCTCAAACAGACGCAAATCAATTGCTTAAACTCAAAATTATTGTTCACAGAGATTAGACAAAAGTTAAACCTTCTGACACACAAAATATTCGAAGGTCAAGTAGGATTTCCAGAGAGATATGGATTTCTTGTAAGCGAACACAATGATGTGTTTCTCCTAAAGGATGCTAAGCCTGCGACCTATGAAGAGGCTCTGAAGAGTTCAGGATCTAAAAAATAGATTTAAGCCATAATGTTTGAAATGGATTCCATGTATAGAAACCAAGTATAGACTTTGGTTGAGTCACCTGAAGGGCTAAAACCCATATGGTGCAAGTGGATTTTTCAGAAGAAATTTGAAATGGAAGGTAATGTGATTACCTATAAAGCGAGGCTAGTCACTAAAGGTTATCATCAAAGACAAGGTATTGACTATGACAAGACATTTAGCCCCGTAGTTATGCTTAAATTCATTAGGATACTCCTAGCCATTGCTACTCATTATGATTATGAAATGTGATAGATGGAAGTGAAGACAACTTTCCTAAATGGAAACCTAGTTGAGGATGTATATATGATATAACCTGAGGGCTTCGTATCCGAAAATGGTAGAAAGGTATTCATGCTTCAAAAATCCATTTATGGATTGAAGCAAGCATCTAGGAGTTAGAATATCTAATTTGATGAGACAATCAAAGAGTTTGGTTTCTCACAAAATCCTGATGAAACCTTGTGTGTACAAGAAGGTTAGTGGGGGTGCTATCATACTCCTTGTATTATATGTGGATGACATATTACTAATGGGAAATGATGTCTTAAGTTTGCAATCAGTCAAAATTTGGTTGTCCTAGAATTTTTCCATGAAAGACCTTAGAGAAGCAACTTATATATTGGGAATAAAAATCTATAGAGATAGATCAAGGAAGTTACTAGTTCGTTCACAATCAATATACATAGATAAAATGCTAAATAGGTTTACCATGGAGCAGTCCAAGAGAGGGTTTCTTCTCATGACTCAGGGGATAAAACTCTCAAAATCTGTGTCCTAAAATGCAAGATGAGGGGAGTCACATGAGTATGATTTCGTATACTTCAATAATAGGATCAATCATGTATGCTATGTTATGTGCAAGACCTGATATATCGTATGCTCTAAGTGTCACGAGCAGATATCAATCAGATCCTGGTGATGATTACTAGGTGTCTGTCAAGAATATCTTAAAGTACTTGAGAAGGACTAAGGATGTATTCTTGATATATGGAAATGAAGATCTTCTAGTGAGTGGGAATATAGATCCCAGTTTTCAATCTGACCAAGATGACTCTAAATCCCAGTCAGGTTATGTTTTCACACTGAATGGTGGAGTAGTTAGTTAGAAGAGTTCCAAACAAGAGACAACTGCAGATTCGACGACCAAGTCAGAGTGCATTACAGCTGGGGAAGCGGTAAAAGAAGTTGTTTGGATCAAGAAGTTCGTCATAGAACTTAAAGTAGTTCCTAGTATAGTAGACCCAATATTATTGTAATGTGACAACAATGGGGCTATTGCTCAAGCTAAGAAAATAAGGTCTCATCAGAGGTCCAAGCACGTACTCAAGAGGTATCACCTGATCAAGGAGATAATTGAAAGAGGTGTTGTAAAGATAGAGAGAGTGCCCACATATCAGAACATCACTACTCCTTTGACTAAGCCACTTCTATAAATAAAATTTGATTCTTGTGTACTCGTCTGTGGTATTAAATATAAAGGCAATTGACTTTAATGCAAATGAGAGATTATTAGAGTAGTGCTTTAAAGGTAATCACCTTTAGCACTTTTGTAATGACTTTGTTTTGATTAATAAAACGAAAGGCATTTTTCATTAATTTGATATTTGTTTATATATGAATTGATATTGATCTTAAATCAAATTAATGTAGTCCATGATGCAAAAACATAGCATGACGAAAATCATGATGAGATCATGATAATGATATTCCTATCATATGCAATTATATTAGTATCTAAATAATCCCTAGTCATAGGACTAATAAGACAGGACGTTATTAATCCAGACAGACTAGCATATGTTATACTTATTGATTTGATCAAGTAGTGGATCTCACAAACTGTAAGCATGAGATGTTTAGAGTTAACATGTGGATGCTTACTAAAGATAGTAAGTACATTGGATGTCCCGCTAAGAGATTATTATATGGATGATCTATCAAATAATTGTGCAAATATCCTTAGACTTGAGGTACTTAAGGGTATCTTAGATACTATTCCTATTCTTTGACATCATTCCTTGTTACCTTAAGACGAGGTCGCTCTTAGGGTGGTGAATAGGTACAACTATTAGTATTCGAAGGTAATTAGTTAGCCAATAAAGGATTCACCACTCCTGATAGAAGGAGAGGATACCCACGGCCTCTTATCGGGGTCATTAATCAGGAGTCCCTAGTTAGAGCATTTATGTGTCATGAAGAGAGTCTTCAATGACACTTAGAGTAATGAGATACCAGGATAAGAACTAATATCACTTGGACTAAATGTGACGTATTCAGTCTAGTGGGAGTTGACACATAGCCCATACTCTGAACTAAGCGGGGTATAGTATGGTGAAAGGATGAATTGCACTATAATTGTCTATAGAAAGGTTCATAAGTTAGAGAATTAACTATCGAAGAGGTCGTGTGTTAATCCACTTACATTCCAGCAAATTGGCATCATGAAACCCTTCATGATTTTCTTGAATTAAGAGTTAATTCAAGTGCCTAAAATAATCGAAAACCTAAGGGTCATGCGTATAAAAGATCGGACAAAAACATAGTGTGTATAGTTAATTTTAAATAGACCACAATCGTGGCTCATAGGCCACGGTTGTGGTTGAAGGCAAGCCTAATTTTTTGAGTAGGCCACTATCGTGGCTCATTAGCCACGATTGTGATAGAGGGTAGGAAATGGTACATAAAAGGTCTTACCACTTCTTACACACTCAAGTGAGAGCATAAGGGCTCTAGAAGAGTTTTAGAGTGAGAAAGAGGTATCAAGAGCCTTGTTCTTGCAATTTATGCAATTATTACATGAATCAAAGTGCATGTAATAAGAGTCTTGATCTATCTTCTATCATTTTGAGCATCTACTAGAACTTATCTAGTTTGGTGCTCAAATCACCCATATGTATTGTTTCTTATTGATCTTTGCGTGTTCTTGGGTGATCAAGGAAGGGTTCGGTGTTCACAATAACCCAAACAAGGAGAAGAAACAAGAAAGGAGGAGAAACAAAAGGTAGAAATGTTTTATATTTCATGTTCTTTAAATATCTATGCATGCATGTATGATTCAATGTTTTTTGGGTTATCATGGTGTCGGAATCACTTCGCTACATTCTCATGCATGTGATGCATGCATCTATGGCAAACCCAACAGTATTCACCTATAAGATTCTGACACTTCGCTGCATTCTCATGCATGTAATGCATGCATTCACGACAAACCCAATAGTGTTCACCTATAAACTTTAAAAAAGCATTCGTATTCTCTGTGAAGAACTTCAAGATTGCATGTTTGTATTTGCATGTCATTTACAACAATTTTTATCTTGACAAATATATCATGTAAATCCAACATAGTTCACGAAATGCTTCTAAAATACACATTTATATATACATGAGTCACACTAAATATTAGAAAACAATAAATAATAACTTGTTACCATTAAAAGAAAGAAGCATTCACTACAATAAAAAGGACATTTGTCTACTTTTTTTTGGTGACAATTTCAAAATCATAGTCATAGGTCAGGCCATTTGCAACGTTTTATAAAATTGTTGCTAACGGGCACACTTTTGGCAACGATTTGCTAACATCATCCCCAAATGGTAGTTATATGGTGACATTTTATTTAAATTGTTGTGAAAGGCATGAACTTTGGCCACGATTTTTAAAATCGTCCAAAAGGCATAATTTTTTGTAAAGATTTCAATAAATCATTGCCAAAGTCATCACCTTTGGTGAAGATTTTTGAAATCGACACCAAATGCTTAAATAACAAAATAACTTTATCATTTTGTGACTGAACACCATATTGAGAAAAATCAAATTTAAAATTATTGACAATGATTCTAAGTGTAACAATAACTTTAGCCAAAACAAATCAAATCATTTCAATAATTAATGAAACTATAAAATTAAAATTAATTATCATTACATAGATTTATAATTTTTATTTTTCTTTTTTCAATTACATGATTTGACAATTTGATATGGTGTCACAAAATTTTCAAATAGTTTTAACAGGAAGAATGAATTATATAATGAAATATGATTCTTACAGAAAAAAACAATAAATAATGATATATAGTAAGTAATATATTATAATGATATGTGGTAAGTAATATAAGATTTTAATTAGAAGTTTAATAATTCTTATAAACAATAGTAAATAAAGTTTCACACCTATTCCATCAAAGAGAAAAAGATATAATTATTTTTCTGAATTTTAAGTGACATAAGACTCGGTAGATATGGTAAAGGAGTTTCCTATGTTTGGATTCCCAAGAAGGCTCCTTGAATATTCGAAGGCATCAATTGAAACAGACAAGAATCTTCCCCCAGGAGTTGGTTTATTGACACCCTCTTCCAATAACTTCTTAGCTTTAACTAAATAAGCGGAAGATATAGTGAATGATTTCCCAGATGCAGTACAAATCACTGAATTAGACTAACTGCACATACTATTCATTTCAACTAAGGAACAGACAATATAAAAAAATCACATTTGACAATTTTATTTCTAAAAACTAAAAAAGCTAAATCAACCGGTATGAGAAACCCAGATCTGAATGCATGCATACTCGATTTAATGACTCCATCATTGCCATCGCCTTCATTTCCATCTATGTTCTCTTGAAGATTTGAGGAAGCTTTATAGAACACATACTATAAACAATCAGATGTTCATGTAATAGCTTCCTAATAGAAAATGAGATATAGATAATAAAGAAAAAGAGCTAATTAGGATGATTATAAAAAACTTAAAAAAGATGATCGACCATTAAAGGTAAGGGTGATTAGACTTTGATGAGGAGATTTGTTGGCATCGATTTGTTCTTCATCGAGGAGAATTTTGCCACATTCCTCCTATAGAAACACATTTTTACCATCGAAAATCAGTCGCCACGTAGACATTTCGCGATGAATTTATGTTAACAATTTTATTCTGAAAAGTCAATAGAAAGAAAAACAAGTCATAAATATAATCAATATGGAAGCAAAGTATACAATTTAATAAGGAAACAAAAAATTATATGAAGTTATATGCAATTATTAAAATATTCATAGAAGAAGCAAAGATCATCGGAACTTATTTTGTTAAACATCCAAAAATCCCCTGCACAAGTACATTCTATACTTTCCAGTCACCATTAAAAATAAATAAATCCTAGAGCAGATGGGACAAATTAATAAAAGCTCTAAATCTTTAAGAATAGAAGACTTATTATTTGAAGTTCCAACACTCTAGCAATGTTAATTTTGTGATTTATTAACTGAGACTATTTTATATGATAAGGTTGTGAATGTTAACTTTGTATGTTAATAAGTGTGCTTTTCTTTAAAGTCACTATTATGATAAAATAGTTGGGACCCCTGAGGTCCCCCTCATATATGGAGAGAGCTACTGTGATGGAATTCAAAACATAATGAAGTACATAAACGTCCCTTGTAGAGGAACATTTTATGTTTGCCACTCATCGTTAATAAGTCAATATAACTGGTTGAAGTTGAGTTTACAACCTATTGAATATCACATTTCTTTAGATTTATGAATATCATATTTTTGAAATTGTTACTAAAAATAATCAAAAAGTATATATCATATTATTAGCTCCCCCAACCCTTATCTTTGTTTCTTTTGAAATTCAAGTTCAAATTAAGGTTAACTTCTTCAATTGAAATTAATTATGTGTTTACTTCAATAACCTCAACAAAAATATGTAATTTCTTACTATTATAGGATAATAGTAATAAGTTTAGCTTAAGGTTCTCATTATAAAAAAATGAATGATGGTGATGATCCATTAATCGAGAAGTTCACATGTAGAGTTCCTCAAATAAGCTCCACAATGCCTCAAAAGTATTGATGAACATAGTCTGAAGTTAAATATTCGAGCAGACCTTTCATCAAATAGTTAGCAGGCTTTTCTTAAATAAGCATGGAAGGTGGAAAAAAAGCATCAACCCATACATAACTAACATAGAAATACAATTCACCATCTTCCAAACACAAACAAAACAAAAACTCATACAATATAAGCATAAATACAAAACCCACATAAACTCCAAATAGTAGCATAAAAATAGAACATAACAAGTAAAAAATGGAATATTAATATCAAATATCAAATATTAATATCATATTCTTAAAAATCAAATTTAATATTATCAACAATAATTGTAAGTCTAAAAATAAATTTAGCTAACAACAATGTCGTTTAAAAAATTTATAAAACTAAAAACTAGAAATTAATTTATATTACATAAACTTATACTTTTATTAATCTCTTTTAAAATATATGATTCGAAAATTTTATGTGGTCACAAATCTCTATTTATTATATATAAATTCCATAGTATTTTATAAAAATCATATATTACAAAAATTTGATAAATATGAAAAATATATATGAAAATAATTTGCGATGATTTTATATTTGGCAACCTTAATGATGCTTATAAGAAAACTTAACTAAAGATTAGCACTTTGGCAGTGGTTTTATTAAATCATCACCAAAGGACAACCGCTTAGCGACATTTTTACTAATTCGTCACTAATGGTTTACCTTTAACGACGATTCCACGAGATCGTTGCTAAAGGGTAGTCTAGATTGGTGACGTTTATGGAAAATTGTCACCAATTGTCATCAATTGGTGATGTTTATAGAACGATGTTGTTTTTGTGTCATTTTAAACACAAAAAATGAAGCCTCCCTTGTTATTTTCCTCATCGTCTTCCCTCGTTTACGTCTATCCTCTTCCATTGTATGCCATCGTCATCTCATCTTCATTTCTTCATCTTTTTTGTTGCCTCCATTTAATCTTCGGTTGAGGTAAGTCGTCCATCTCTTTTTTCTCATGATGGTGACATTGATGTATTTGGGTTTTGTTTTCTGCTGGATTTTGTGTACTACTTTGATTATATAGGTTTTTGTTTATATTTTGCCTCATTTTTCAGTTGGGAAGATGGTGCTTTATGTTTTTGTTTTGGTCTAGAATGACATTTTGTTTTTTTTACCACCTTCGATGCTTGTTTGAGGACAATTTATCAACTGTTCGATGAAATGTCTGTTTAGAGACGTTCTTAATGAAAGGAATGCATGTTTGAACAATTGTGATTCATTTGGGTTGTTTAATGTATACGTATTTATCTTTTTGCCTTGCCACCTATTGCCCTATGGAACATTGCATTACTCATAATGGTTTGAGAATCTCCAAGAAAAAAAATCAAGTTAGAATTATTTACATTAAATAGTTCATCTCATTTAATAAATAATTAACTATTCCATACAAGAGTAAAAGATAGTCAAAATAATGTAATAGGTATGAGAAGTATTTAGAAATATTGTAGTTCATTTGAAAATTTTAAGATAATGTAAATTTGCTTTAAAAGAATAAATTGTAACTAAAAATGTCTAATACATTACATTTAAATAAAAATCATAATATACAATCAACTTTTGATGAACTAATTAAGAAAATTAATAAAAATTGCTCCTATTAAGACTTTTTTGTACCCTATTAGTCAATATCCAAGTGATTATAGATCTAATCTCACAGACATTGATATATAAAAAATAGAAAATTTAGTTTGTGAATTGCTCTCCACCTTAAACCTCCCAATAAAATGAAACCAAACACATTGTGGTTTTAAAAAAGCTAGGATTGTAAGCAAATTATCCGTCTAGGTAAGTTGTTCAACTTTTGTTCAGTTTTTATGTTTTGCTTTAATAGTTTAAGTATTTGTGTTTGGGTTCTGTGTGAATGGAAGTAGGGTCTCAGTTTTGTGTGTTGTTGTTTAGAATATTGTTATAATCATTGGTTAGTAGATGTATGAATTACATAAGTGTTTACTACAAGTAGAATGTGTTATAAAACATTTGGATGGTATATAGTAGAGATGGCAATAGGCTGGGCTGGGCCTGGGCAGCCTCGTCTCACAAGTTGATCGACCCATGGTTCGGTCCCTAGCTCGATAGGTCACGAACGGGCCGACCTAACTTTAATATTTAAAAAAATAAAAAATGACATTGTTTTTAACAAAACGACATCGTTTTGTACCTTTTTGTCTGGCCACGTGCTGGGCTCAAGCTTAGGCCACATTTTCCATAGGTGGGGAACCTAGGATGCAGCTCCGTTAAGGCTTATTAGTGAAATATTCCATAAGCCTAGGAGTCACTGCAAGAAGAGTCTTCTTTGATTCATTTGTAACAATGTCACGTATCTTGGTGATATTATAGTGACAAATTGAAAACTATAATTCATAATTTTGGACATAAAATATAATAAATCCATATATAACTATGGAAGATTTGTTTTATAAAAAACTTGGATGGTATATAGGCTAGAAACCTGTGATGCAGCTCCGTTGATGCTTATCAGTGAAATATTTCGTAGCCTAGAAGTCACAATGAGAAGAGCCTTTCTCGATTCATATGTTCTAGCAATGTCACATACCTTAGTGATGTTATAGTGACAAATTGAAAACTATAATTCATAATGTTGGACATAAAACATAGAAATCCATATATAATTATAGTTGATGTTTGAGTTATAGATATCTAATATAATGGCATCTGATAGAAACAAAGGGAAGAAGGTGGCAAGTATCGAAATTGTTCCTACCAAATAATAACCAAATCAATCAGTTTCTACTCAACACAACAATCGACCTTATCGACCAATGAAGTAAGTCAGTAATAACCTCCATTTGCCTTAACTAGTATAGAGGGATCTGCAGGTTTGTTAATCTTTAAGACCTACAAATGGACTTATGCTCAAATATATATTTACATGTTTAATGCTTATTTTCTTATCATTATTCGTTTACTGTCAGGTTCCAACACCAACATCAGAAAAAGAGGTAGAGGTATAACTAGAGATTGTGAGTTGCAATGAATGAATGTTGCAGTGAACAACAAGTTGTCAATATATATTGATACTTCACAAGGTCTTCCTCTAGACAAGACTCAATTATCAAAATTGTCTAGTGAGTTGGGGATAATTGTAGAACATAATTACCTTGCCTAAAGCATGCTAAGGAGTTGAAGTAAGACAAGAACACTTTGGAAAAGATTTCAGTAAATTTTCAATTTATTTAACTATATGCAATATTATTTTACTTATTTTAAGATTAATTACACTTTTACTATTGTTCACAGATGAAATTGAATATCGTCGAGATCAAAAACCCTAATGTTTCAAGCTGTGTCATTTCATTGTTGAAACAAAGGACCAAGGATCGTCGTTATATGCTGCATCAATATTAAAAGTCCTTTCCTTCTGATGTGGAGGCAAAGAGACATGTTCCGAAACGAATGTCTCCAAAAATAGGAACAATTTGTGTGATTATTGGGCCTTTCCCAACGTTCAGGTTTGTTTTCTTTCCCTTCACATTTACTCCCATTAATTTTGTTCGTTGATTTAAAGACTATCTTTTTTCTTTATTTAGGAAAAATGTGAAAAGGCCAAGGTAAACGAAGGACAAATGAAAACTCCTCACAACCAAGGCTCCAAATCAAAAACTCCTCACAACCAAGACTTTAAATCATTTGTTGTCGCATGAAATGAATATGTAAGATATTTGTTTACAAGTTATAATTATATCAATAAACATTATATTATTTATTGTGCATTGTATGCTTTTTTTTTCATAAAATAGAATAAGAAGAAACTAAATGGATAAGAGTATGATAAAATTATACTCTACAAACTTACTCGCTATAAAGAAGGTCAAGACTGGATGTCTGAAAAAGTGCAAAATAACTATGTAATTATAAATATTTGTTAAAATTTTAAGTTTATTTATTTTTGTAGTACTAGCTAATAATATTTGCATTAAATAATTAGTTTTGTTTTTTTCAATTTAGAATAAGAAGTAAGAGTTGCTACAAACACCAATGTCTGAGGCAAATGTAGATGACATTTGCAACAAAGTGTTAGGTACATGATCAAGATATATCAAAAGTCTTAGATTTGACTCTACGCTAACTCCTTCATCCTCATCATGACTATCATACGTTCAACATCTTAAAGAGGAAAACAAATTGTTTTAAAAAAAGTTGACTAAGCATGAAAAGTACCTCAAATTTAATGATATTTTATGTTTTATATACAATGCTTCAAATTATCAATTATTTTGTATAATTTTTATAATAAATTAACAATAAAAAATCTGAATATTATATACAATAATATGGATTAAAAATTTCATAAATAAATCTAATTCAACATGATTTATCATTTTGTCAAAATGTATAGTAAAAATTTGACTACATTTTACAAAACGTAGCAAAAAAATTTGGATATGCTTTCAAAAATGTAGGTAAAGCTTTTTGGTTACGTTTTTAAAATTATAGCTAAAAATCTTTGACTAGGTTTCTTAAAACGTAGCTAAAAATATTTAAAAACGTAGCTAAAAACTTTTTACTATGTTTCCCAAATCATAACTAATAATTTTTAGCTACGAAAAGTAAGGATAGCTAAAAGGTATTGGCAACAATTTCACGAAATGTTGCTAATAGTAGGAAAAAAATTATTAGCAACATTATGTGAAATCGTCGCCAATACCTTTGGCTACGTCTACTTTTTATAGCTAGAAATTATTAACTATATTTTGGGAAACGTTGCTAAAATATCTAGCTACGTTCTAGAAAAAGTTATTAGCGGCAATTAGTGAAAATGTTGCCTATAATTTTCAACTACGAAAATTTGACGTCGTTTTTTACGACGAATATAAATTGTCGCTAATTATTATCAGCTAGAATATTAGAACTTTTAGCGAAACTTTTGAAACTTTTAGCCAAATGTGATTTATGTTGTAGTGAATAATGTTTTGCACCTACCTCCACACAAGAAAGATGGTTTGTACGTGTCCCAAGTTCACCAAAAAATGACTTCGGCGGCATATCTGTCTGCGTTCCTTCACAATAAAACTTGGAACGGAGGGCAAATTTGAGAGTATTTCAAGATTTGGCAAACTTGAAAGAAACATGTTAACCCTTTCATGCCACCTACAATGCATACGGCCACCTCTGCACCTCAGCTGTAGATGTGGGAACTGGGACGATAAGATGCTCCCGCGAAGTGAACGATCAAACACGAAATAAAGCCAGCCAGCATAACTTGCAGGCAGGAAGCCTGAACACAGAAAACTCCCTTTGCATGAGGAAATGGACAACTCTTTTGAAATTTAAAAAGGCCTCGTAAACTTTGACCAAAGATACGTTGAGAAAAATCAAGGACATGATATTTAACACGAGTTAACGAAAGAGACACTTGCATCGTACAAACAATACTGAACAAGGAGACCGGAAATTTGTATCTAACTCTGTTCAGTTAATAAAATATCATTGTTTTTACTTAAATTTTAAATGATCCAGTCGTTTAAACATATGTCACGCCCTTGAAATACCCTATATTATTTAATTTTAATATGATTAACGTAATTTATTAGAAATTGGAGCAGTTTTCGAGAGTCTGTTGGGTATATATCCGAGCCATTTGAAACGAAAATGTTTCTTCACACAGGCCAGCCTACAAAACGACATGTCCCGCCGATTTTAGAAAATAAATAATAATTAATCATAGGAGTTGATCGTATCGTTGGAATCTCATTTTCGTATTCTCGTGACAATACCTTAGATTCAGTTCCTTTGTCCTTTCTCTCTTTAGTTAAGTGGGGTTGCTTTTAACTTGATAAATCGGCTCCATTTAATTCACTTTCCATTCTTTTGAGGGCCAATCACACGTTCAAATCGAACAACAAATCATAAACTGACTGAAATTTAAAGACAAGAGGACAAGAGAGGAAGAAAAAGATTTGTCAAACAATCCTTGTATAGTTTATTTTATTGGCAATTAACTGATAGCTAATTATATCAGCGAATTTGACAAATAGATAATATTAATTATTTATTAAAGATATTTGATAAAATTAATTGTTTAGTACTAACTACTTATGTATAAATTATATAATTTATAAATTAATTAAACGATTTTAATAAATTAATCAATTAAAATAAGTTGTTGAAATCAAAATAAATTATTCTACATATATAATAGTTATATAATTTATTTGCATTTCACAAATATTCTATGTAGAAAAAAACTTTATTATAAATATACAATACGTTTAATATTGCATTAATATGCATGCGAGCTAATATAATAGTAATAATAAAATTAATCAATTTTTAAATTTAATTTAATATTTTTTATAATTTATAAATTAATTAAAAAATTTTAATAAATTAATCAAATTTAAATATTTTATCTTAAAAATTTTATTAAAAATTAAAATAACAAAAACAATAAAAAATGTGTCATAGGCTTGACTTAGGTGTCACCCCTAAGTCATGCCTGTGACACAAATACAAACCTATTAATTTTGTTTTTGTTTTTATTTTTATTTTTATTTTAAGTTTTTATAAAATTAATAGTCGCATTATTAAAATTAAAATTATTTTTATTAAACTAGTAGTAGTATAATTAAAATTAAAATAATAAAAAATTCACATGGCGTGATACAAGTATACGGTCGTGTATGTAAGTCACGACAGTCAAGTTAAGTCATGACTTAAACTTACACAATCTCTAATAACGATGTTTTATTAACTGGATAGAGTTAAATAGAATAAGATTAGATAAAGAATTTCGACTCCTGAGCAAGAGGCATGTTCTAGCACTCTCTCTCTCTCCGAAAGAAATATCTTTGTTGATTTTGAAACCTGTATCAACCACCATAAAATAAACATAACATCTCTATGTTGGATTTCATCATCATCATCCAGTCCGAAATTTCACAATGAAGCGGGGTCTAGGAAAGTCCGATAGTACGCAGCGTTATCCCTACATAGTAGAGACGTTGTTTCCAGTAGACCCACATGCAAATGAAATAATATACAAATGATACAAGTTACAGAAACAAGTCATTAAAAACATAAAATAACTGAAAATACAAGTAATGGGGCATACCTGAAGGAGGCCAGATCGGCGAGAACCTAAATGGCTGCAACGTCCAATCCCTTCTTGTCTCCAAAAATAAAAACACTAAATAAAAATAATAATAAAAATACACAAATCTCAAGATATAGCTAAAATAAATTCAAGCAACACTAATAATACTAATAACAAAATAATAATAATAATATAATACTAATAAGAATAATAATAAAGACAAACTAAAGCTAGTAAGAGACTTAATAAATGCCTAATAATAGTAAAATAACAACAATACTAATATAATAATAATAATAATAATAATAATAATAATAACACACTAAATTACGAAAAAGAATAAAAATATTGGTAATAATGAAGAGAATGTGAATATTCTAATAACTTAAAAAAAATAATCAAAAAAGCTAAAGAAATAATAAGAATAAAAATAATAGCAATAAAGATCTAAATACTAGTAATAGGTTAAAAGTAATAAAAGTAAATAAATAGGTGAAGGCCTGAAACTGCTGCAGAGACATACACGTATAGGGAAAGAGAACTCCAAGTGAAGAGGTATGAAAGGTAAGGAGAAGGGAGGGAGGCTTTTATGAAAAGTGTTTGAGTCAAACTATAAATTGCAGATTTGTCAGTTGGCGCTCTACTATAGTAGAGTTGTCAATCGGCTCAAGGCAGGTGGCAAAGTTAACGTGTGGTGTGCCAGACACTATTCAAAAAGCGTCCATCCAAATTGAAGTGACTGTCCCATAACAACCTTCTTTGTTAGAGCTAACAAGAGCTACAAACTGAAATCTATAAGCAGAACCCACACCAGCTCGTTCTTTAGAAAAGTCGGGCATTACACACGAGCTTCACCTCTCTTAGACGACTAGATAGTACCAGTACATAAAATAAAATATAAAAAAATGTGCAATGAACAATTGGGACTGACACCCAAAACCACCACTAACATCCAGAGGACACACAAAGAGACAATTAATATAACAGCTTGCTAAACAAATTTGCATGGCAAAATAAAGAGGCATAAGATAAAAGCGTGCACTTGAAAATTGTGTGTTAGGGGCTGGGCTGTTGCTTCATGTCTTGGCATACTTTACCCAAACAATAAAAATACATGTTATGTTCACCCAAGCTGGCTTACTGATCTTTGATCCACATTGGCTGCAGATTTTAGCGACTCTTCTCCTTTGTTTTGTCTTGGCAGCAGCAATCTTCGCATTCCTAGCAGCAGCCTCACTTGCGGCAGCTCCAGCTCACACAAATCACATTAGATAAAGTTGAAAATACGAAGAAAGCACGAAACGATGAAAAAGCATCTTCAACAATACGAAATGATGAAAAAGAAAATTGAAAGACTTTGGATTTGAGAGCACTATATCTTACAACATGACGCGCTATCACTATGGCCGTGCTACCTCAGATATCTATAAAAGCCCACCATAGAGTAGGCATGTGTTTTCGTTTTTTCCCCTCCTAAATTACAGTAATGCCTTTTGTAACTAATGTACGCCAAATACATGTATACTCGGAGAAAACTTTCTTGTAGGTCCTAAGTCTTGCATTGCAGACTGACGAAGCCATTGAGTTCCATATATAAGGTGCAATTCAAAACAAATGGCAAATGGACCTAGATTTAGGCAACATATGCCCACAATTCTAGGTCTTATTTCTTCTAGAAAGCAACCCAGTCCAGGCCCTGATTTTTGATGAGCCGTAAACAGGTGAAGCTCGATGCATCTAAATTAGACATCCACTTCACCATCACTATACTTTCTCTCATACCAACAAATAAAATTCGACACCGTAAAATTCTACGTCTTGCGGAGTTGTAATAACTAATAAGAAACAATCAAAGATTCAAAAGCAAGTATTTACACCGAAACACACGAAGAAGACGTGTTGTATGCAATATAAGTCTCCTCTCCTTAATTGCTGCATTGCAGAGTACAGCTTCCTTCGAGGTGCCACACCAAATGCACCAGTCTCTTTAAGATCTCCAAGACTAAGAGAGGCAAAGCGTCATCATCCACTTCGTGCATCTCAAGCATATTTACCAAATCCTTGATCCTCTAACCATCTTGTGATATTATTCACATCATCAGTTCTTTCAAACTTCATACCATTTGAAACGTGACCAGGCATTGGAGACTGTTTTCTTCGAAACAAACATCCTCATTATCAACGGGGAAGACATCAAAACCAGCGGTATGATAGGAATCATGGAAGGCATTAGATGAGAAAAGCTCAGATTCCTTCGCACCACTTCGTTGCTAAATTGAGGGCTAAGCTTGGAACTTCGGACACTCCCGAAAACATCATTCTTCCCTACGCTGCTACGGCCTCGGCGCTTCATGACTATACACTTCCTGGATATGCCCCGAAATCCAATTCAGACTTCACCGTATCAAGTTCATCTGAACCGATTGTAAGCAAATCACGGTACAGCCAAAAAAATAATAATGATAAAATAAAAAAATTACAATTTCTAATCGAATTCTGATAATTAAATAACTTGAAAATACTAAACTCGAATTATAAAATATAAAATTGTATCTGATTTAATATTCTTATTAAAATCCTTTCAAAATTTTTTTGATGTATCAACTACAAATTATTCACGTGTCCATCCTCTAATAATATCTACATAGCAGTCGCTAAACTCTTTAGGAGGAATTAGGAAGAGCGCTATCTCCTTATGCTTATTCGTATTTATAGAAAAAACATTAAGGTTTTCAATTTCTATTAAAATTAAATACATTAATTATAATTGAAGTCCAACTCTAATTATAATTGATTTAATTTTAATAAAATAAAATATCTCACATTTGATTCGTAAAGTTTCTCAAACTTTATAATTAAGTCCAACTTAGTTGAAATTGAATTTTCTCTTTTAAACTCTTCTTTACGTGTGACTCATTAGGTTCCTAATATATTAACAATAATTATAAATTATAATTATAATTCATAATTAGAATTAAATAAATTAAAATGCCTTTTAATTTATCTTTCTCCAATGAAATAATTTATAATCATATATCAAGAATATGAAGTCTAGTAACATGTCATGACCACTTAAAAATTAGAAATGTCAAAGTGGTTCGACTTAATCTATCTATGCATGGTTATGATGTATAATTTAATCCTTTCGTCATCTAATATTTCAATTAGATAAAGTATGGATATAATATCTACTCTTTTGTATCTAATCATGTTTATTCTTGCTAATTAGTGATTGATTTATAATTGATATTTAAAAATAACTTTTCGAATGTTAATTCACTTTAGCTAAAGAATTCCTTAAATCACTACTAATCAAGAATAGTACACTACAAGAAAATAGTGAATTACATACGGCCATTACCGACGGAAAAAACCAATATACCGTCGGTAAATAAGATTACCGACGGAATAAACCGACGGCAGAAAACGTCGGTGATTCGGCCGTAGCTAAATTCACCGACGAACCTTTTACG
>JANIIA010000008.1:26668722-26697262 GCA_027478495.1 Erythroxylum alaternifolium
AACCTTAAGCAAAGAGGAGAAGTGAGAAGTGAACGCGCGAGGGAGAGGGGGGTCGGGCGGGTTAAATACCGCTGGTTTACCGACGGAATGATAAACTCCATCGAAATTATAGGTTTCTTTTACCGACGGACAACACCATTCCGTCGGTACGAGAGCAGGAATCGCCGACAGTTACCGACGACAACGATATACCGTCGGTAAAAGAGTGCCATGAACATTCCGGAAGAAACTCAAATAGCGACGGAACATCTCTTTCCGTCGGCGAAATAGGTTTTGCCTGCTGACAATTGCCGACGGTGAAATGTTACCGTCGGTATAGGCAGATAGAGATTCCGACGGACGAATCGCATCCGTCGGTAAAATTATAAATATATCTAAACTACTGACGGTTTTGAATTTCCGTCGGTAAATAAGGTTTGCTGCAAATATTTGCCGACGGTAATATAAAAGTCCGTCGGTATATAATTCAATATGCCGACGGTAACTTCTTACCGTCGGCAATATTTGACCGTCAACAATTCCCCGACGGAATATTTAAAGTCCGTCGGTATAGTTACCAACGGACAGTATACCGTCGGTAAATGGCGAAGCAATTAAATTGCGGGAACGATTCCCGCTTTTTTTACCGTCGCCAAGACATTTTCCGTCGCTATTGTCTGTCACAGATTTTGGGCTGAATTTTTTCCTACAATATTACCGACGGACTGAGAATTCGTCGGTAAAATTTTGTTTCCACCGACGGATTATTTATAGTCCGTCGGTAAAAGGTGGCGGAAGATGTGTCGTCGGTAATATTCCGACGCTAATTCGCAATTTTCTTGTAGTGATTTTTTCAAGCTTAGTTAGAGTGTCATTCTAGTCTTTTTACGCGAAGTCAAACATCTAGCGTTAATGTCCCTCGATTACACGGTTATATCATAACTCGCAGCTGGCTACCAGTTATATTCGTAAACCCAAATTTTCACGAAGGCTTAGTGAGAGAGGAAATTTATTTTAGCACATTTATTCAATTTTTTGTTTTTATATTCTAACCTACATTCATTTCTTCCTAGTCAATACATTCCCATAAAGGTTACTGATGATGCCTTCCAAATTAACTTCATTCAATCATAATTGCATTCAAATAAGTGTCATAAGATGAAAGAATAGGTGCAACATCCTAATTGAAATGTATATTTAGCTAAAAAAACACTGAAAACATAACTTCAAAAATTAAATGATCGTGGTCGTAATTAAGCTAATTCATTTCAATTCCATGCCATTAACAAATTCACACAAATACACACTTTACACAATGTAACGTCTTGCAACAAAAAAATTAACTCAATACAAAAAAATAAATAACTAATAAAATTTAAATACAAAATCACGTACAAATGATAATGAAAATACTATACATCCCAACACTTCAACAACACATTTTCCTCAATGTGGAAAACGAAACATAACTAAAAGTAATCATAAATAACAAATGTAACGAACAATAATAAAATAAATAAAAATAATGGCAAGAAAACTAATAGGGATTGTGGTGGTAATAGTGTTGGAAGGAACTTATATGCCTTACAAAACAAAATAATTCAATAAATTTTTTATTTGGTAGCATTGTTGTCTCACCACCTACTTCAACTATGACACTATTGCTTCCATTCTTCGCTCCAATGTTTTTTATTTTCTTCCATTTTGCTGAGAACCTTCTTCCAACCTTCTTCTTCCTCCTCAAAATTTTCTTTCAAAGTTTCATCATGATGCTACTGTTGTGGGGCTGAACTAGATTTTATCTATCCTCTCCTATGCTTAATAGTAGAATGAGAGCTTGGATTACGAAGTTCTATACCATGGGACTCTGTAATTTCTACCATCCTTAAATGTGTATTTTTAAAGAATTTAGGAGGAAAGGAGGTTAGCCTATTTACAAAAATATCAAGATACTGAGCCAAACGGGTAACCAAAAATCCCATACCTAAATAACTTCTTTTCTTATTAATCGAAGCAACTATTGTTTGGAAGATATGCGAAGAAGTACATAACTTAACCTTATTATCCATACATGAAAGTAAAAAATTTTTGGAACACTTATTGCTTTGACTCTTTGTAAAATGATATGAAACATAAATCTATACAAAAATAAGTGCTCTGAACTTTTAAGTAAATTACTTTGTGCATTATGTGGTTCAAACACTTCTTGTCCAATTAATTTCTTCCAATATGTCTTTGCAATAAAATCTTTAAGAGATAAAACAATTTTAGTTTTAAAGAAGCCAAACGTATTCTCCATAACATTATGATCTAATTGATATGGTTCCCCTTCTAATCTTCAAAAAATATCTAACTTATTTTGCTCAAAATTTAAATTAGTATAAAATTCCAAGGTAGGTTCTTCTTAATCAACATAATCACATTTAATGAACTTTTCCTAACTAATTTTTTTCACTAAAAGACTCCACCTTGTCCTGAAGCCCTAATTCTTTCAAGATTTGAAATTCAACGTATCTAGGTGCAGTAACAATCTTAGAGAAAAGTTTTTAAAATTTCTCACCTTCTGCTTATGAGAAAATTAGAATGGAATTCTAAAATCTGCATGTAAATCATATGCTTCACTTCTAGAAACCTTCATTTTTCCTTTGGGGTTGGACCTTTGGACTAGGATTTTTACTCTAGTTGTCATCTTGTATTTATTAGAACTTGTAAACTAACATATGAAGAACACAAAAAATAAGAAAAATGTAGGAAAAATATGCTCTCGAACACCCAGGAAAATTTGAGTTTTAGTGAAGCAATCACTAGATCTATAGTTAACCTGTGTAAAAATGGAAAAAAATTACAGTGAAGTGTGAAATTTACTTGAAAATCGAGCAAAATTTGTGTCAAAAAGGGTTGGAAGTGTCAATTAAAGAGAAAAGAAGTAAGGGAAAAAAGAAAGGAAAGAGAACAAAAAACTTTAATAGCGTTTGGAGGGTAGTATTCACACTTGCACAATCTTGGACATGTAACTTGTCTTTTATGATTATAAAAAAATACATGGTCATGGCAGAAGCTTTGGACTTGCGGACTTAGAAGATTGTGACAAAGAGTCTTATGCTCCAACTTGCACAATTATGTATATGCACAATCGTGACCCCTCTTGGAACTATTCCATAACAATTTTATACACTTAATGCTATGAACATCAATCAATCAAACTAACCAAAAAACCACAAAAATTTAATACAACAATCACATAAGAAATTATGAAAACCTATCTAAACAATAATATGCTAATTTTAACGTCATTAACTTGACCATTCCATCTTATTTTTTCAACCAAAGGAAAGCAAAGAAACTACTTCCCTTTTTTGATAGTATATTCCTTCAAAATATGGCTAGCATCTATAGCCATTAACCTTGAATGTTTCCTTTTTATCATTCTCCAATTCTAAAGCTCCATGTTGAACACTTGGGCAACCTTCAAAGGACTACTCTAACGTGACTTAAGCTTTCTTAGATATAACTTCAATCTTGAGTTAAATAACAAAACCAAATATCCTATCTTGAACTTTTTATTCTTAATATGAGAATTAAGCCATCTTTTCACTTCTTCCTTATACAACTTGGCATTCTTATAAGCATTAAATATTAACTCTTCTAGTTCATTAAGTTGTTGAAGTCTCACTAGTTGTCTTTCATTTAAAATTTAATACCTTAAACACCCAATATGCCCTATGTTCTAACTCCTCAGGTAAGTGTTAAGCTTTTCCATAAGCATCATCAAACTTTAATGCCCAATCCTTCCTCGAACCATTAAATATCTTCTCTAAGACTTTCTTTAGCTCTCAGTTAATAATCTCTACTTGATCACTTTTTTGTGGATGATAGGGCTTGGCCACTTGAAGATAGACTCTATACCTCAAAGAGATTCCAATGATTTATTAAAATAATATGCTCCTTCATCACTTATGATTACTTTTGGAACTCCAAATATACTAAATATCCTTTTGATAAAATTTTGCACCACTTTACCATCATTAGTTGGAGTTTCCATTGCTTCAAACTATCTTGAGAAATAATCTACCCTAACAGGTATGTATGTGTTCCCCATGGAAGATGGGAAAGGTTCTATGAAATCCAATCCCATTAGATCAAAGACTTTCAGCTCAAAAATATTAGAAAAGGGCATCTCATCCCTCCTTAATACTCCCCACTCTTTGGCATCTACCATATTGCATTAAGTACTCATGAGCATCTTTGAAAAAGTTAGGAAAATATAATATACATTCCAATATTCAAGCTACCATCTTATTCGCTCCATAATGCCCTATATAAGTAGAATTATGACAACGAATTAATATTTCTAACATCTCCTCCTCCGAAACATATCTCCTAATTAATCCGTTGACATAAATTTTATATAATAACGGTTCATCCCATAAATAATAAGTATACTCATATAAGAATCTCTTCTTTAGTTGTTAAGACAAATATAGGGGAAGGATACCACCTACATCATAATTTGCTATATTAGTATGCTATGGAACAAATAAGTAGTACACCATTATTAAAGAATCATTAGAAAATTACTCATTGATTTCTTCACGCTATTATATCTACCCTCTTTTAGGCAAGATAGGTGATCAACACCAAATGTTTTAATCCCTTCTTATCCCTAATCTCTATGTCAAATTCTTGTAGAAGCAACACCCATCACATAAGTCTCAATTTCACATCTTTCTTAGAAGAGAGGTATCTCAATACTATAGATATTCACTTTGGACCCTAAAAGATATGACCAAAATCGTATATGAATAACACTATTAACAATTCCTTTTAAGTAGTTTTGTAATTCCATTAGGCTCCCAATAAAGTCTTGCTTGAATAGTAGATAACATTTAACCTTTTGTCTTTCGGTTGCTCTAAAACACACCCTACCACTTGATTACTAGCATCGCACATAACCTTAAATGGTAAATATCAATTTGTTGATGTCAATATTGGTGCTAAAATGAGTGTCTCCTTTAAGCTATTAAAAGCAATCAAACATTTATTATCAAAATCAAAAGATACACATTTAACTAATAAATTAGTAAGAAGTCCAACAATAAGAGAGAAGTCCTTAATAAATCGAAAGTAAAATCATGTGTGTCCCAAAAATGCATGCACACCTTTGACATTATTTGATGGTAGAAGCTTCTTAATGACCATTGTTTTGGCTATATCCACTTCTGTACTTTTTCACCATATTTTATGTCCCAAAACTACACCCTTTTACACCATGAAATGGAATTCTTCCTAGTTTAGATATAATTTCTCACATATTTGAAGAACTCTATCCAAATTTGTCAAATAATGATCAAAGGAGTCTTTAATAACCAAAAAATCATTCATAAAAATCTTCATAATGTCTTAAATCATATATACAAAGATATCAACTTTAAAAAGTTATTAGTGCATTGCAAAGTCCAAATGACATCTGTCTACAAGCACATGTTCCATAAGGACATGTGAATGTGGTCTTCTCTTGATCTTCTGGATAGATAAAATTTTGATTATATCCTAAATATCCATCAAGGAAATAATAGACATTTGTGTCTAGCCACTCTCTCAGTCATTTGATCCACAAATGATAAAGGGAAGAGATCCTTCTTAGTCACCGTGTTGAGAAAATCAATACATACCATCCAAACTATTACTGTTTGAGTAGAGATTAACTCCCCTTTTTCACTTTTCGTCATTTTCATCCCTCCTTTCTTATGTACACATTGTACTAGACTCACTCATTCACTATCTAAAGTAGGCTAAATAATACTCGTATCTAAAAGCTTTACTATCTCCTTTTTAACCACTTCTTTCATACGAGGGTTTAATTTTCTTTGTTTCTCCTTTACCTTCTGACAAACTTCATCAAGATTAATTCTATTCATCACCGCATTATGACTTATGCCTCTTATATTTGAAAATTTTCGTCCTATAGCTCTCATCCTCTTTTTAATTGTCTCTATCACTCTCTTTTCTTATTCCCCATTTAACTTATTTGAAATTATGATGGGTAAAGTACAAATCTCACCTAGAAAGGTATCTCTAAGGTGTCTGGGTAAGGGTTTCAACTTTAAAGTTGTGGTTTCTCAATTGAAGGTAGCATGGGTGCTTCCATCCTTACTAAGATTTCTTGTTTTAATTTCTTACCCAACTCATTCTGCTTCTATAACTCTTCATCATCTTCCACATCTTTAATATCAGCATCTTGTTTATGGTTCTCCTCTTGCTCTTTTACACACTCATTAAATATAGCAATTTTCATACAAGCGTTGCCCTCTTTAAGATTCACAATACCTTACTTATCTTAAACTCAACCTATTCATCACCAATCTGAAGAATTAGTTTTCCTTTATTTGCATCCACTAATGATGTTCTTGTATTCATGAATGGTATACCAAGAATTAATGGAAAATTTTAATCCTCTTCAAAGTCTAGCACTACAAAATCCAAAGGAATAATAAATTTTTCCACTTTAACTAGCGTGTCCTTCATCATGCTGAATGGTTTCTTTATTAATCGATCGACCAACTAAATGAACATGGATGTTGGTTTCACATCTCTTAGCCCCAATTTTATAAAAATAGACAAAGGCATAAGATTAACACTTGTACCTAGGTCACATAAACACTCAAAAAATTCTAAATTACCTACTACGTAGGGTGTAGTAAAACTCTCTAGATCTTTCAATTTTAAGGCCATATGGCTAGTAATTATAAAGCTATAACTATCTATCAAAGAGACCATTTAATTGTCATCCTATATTGGGGAATCTTTGAGAAACTTCACATACTTAGATATGTTCTCCAAAGCTTCCATAAAGGAAAAGTTAATTTACAATTTCATTAACTTCTCTAAAAACTTTATAAATTGAGTATCCATATGATTCTTCTTTAGTTTTTTTAGGAATGGGATCTTTGGAACATATGGAGGGGGTGGGACATATCGTGGTTCCTCTTTTCCTTCTTATCCTCATTTTCTTGACTTCCTTTTTGGTAGGGTTATTGGTTCTTTAGATTAGACTTCGTATTGCTCAAGAGGCTCCCCACACTTCATGTAAACAATGCGTTTTCTAGTTGCTTAATATGAACCTCCAAATTATGGATATAAGAAACACGATTCCTTATAATCTGATAGGACTTTGCTTCTATCCTCTTTTAACTCTCATGTTGGCTCGTGAACTTGGAAGTTAGCAGATCCATTAGCTTGTCCATCTTTGGTTATAAAGACCTAAGCCTATCTTATTAAAATATTAATAGGCCTTTTGCTCTCATTTGATTTCCTGCATTATTAGACTAAAATAAATTTAGGTGGTTTTTCTACCCATGATTATAGGTACTTGGGTAATGTTATTACCACCTTAACCTAATTATGCTCTCATGAAATTTAACTTGCTTCATATTGTTGCTATCCACTAGGAAGCAATCAATTGTAACATGACATTCTCAACCGCACAATTCATATCCATATTATATCACCTTTAGTGGGATGGGAGAAGTAGATTTTAGGTTATTTATTTGTTTGGCCGAGCTTGTTACTTCAGCCTATAATGCTATCAATAAATCAATAACAAGCACTCCATTCTTATTTTTCAAGATTAGTTGTTGTTTGCTCAAATGATCTTTGTATAGTTTCTTGGCATCTTACTTTTCAAATTTCCCTCTCTTGTTTAGTGATGTTAGAAATTTGTGTACCTTTGAGTTTGTTAAAACTACTTACTGTTTTTGTATTCGTGTATCTACAATGAAATAAGAAATATGTTAAATTCCTTAAAGCAAAGTAACTCAAATTGCACCAGATTTTAAATTTACAACCCCATAATAATGTTAAAAACTTGTTTATTTAATTTTTTTAATCTATCTATATTGTAAATATATGGGCTGTCTCTTTATAATATAAACAATATCCTTCCCATAAGAATTGTTATTAGACACATACATTTTTTGTATCATTTTTAAAAATATAATAATTTTAGTTAGAAAATAAACTAAAATTAGAGAACATTTATAATTGAACAATTAACAAAGCAGTAGTGAACTTGTGATTAATTAGTGAAAACAACTTACAAATTACTTCTTTGTTTTGTTTTCACCTTACCTTTTTGATTTAACAGTACTTAACCCTAGATATCCAATATTTATGATTACCCTCAAGATGTAACCAAGTAATCCTAATTAAAATAGATAAGAATTGAATTGTGACCTCTTACTCTGTTAAAAATCTTTATAACTATCCATCTCAATTTGAAGCAATCCTATAGGAAACTAAAAAATTAAGATCTCCCTTCAATTGCCTATTAATTTGATTTTTCTATATCTATTATGGTACCAACTCTCGTTGTGTAACATAACACAAATATTTTAGTCTCATCTCCTGATTTAGATCAAAGATTAAAACAATAACCACCACAAAGTATGATTCCATTAAATCAAGAACATAAAAGTTTAACAAAAAAATTCAAGAGGAATTCCAAAAACATATTTAGGAATTCATAGATAAAATAAATCCACATTTGTTACATTCAAGAACAAAGAAAGAAAAAGAAAGAGTAAAATATTAAATCTTGGATGTATTTTTTTTCTTACCTTGAGCTAGAAAATTATACAACTTTGTTCTTCTGGAATTTTTACCTCTTTGATCTCCTTTTTAGATGTTCCAGCCACTTCTTTTGGTGTTTCTCTTTGCCTTAAATACTTTTTAACCCTTATAGGACTCTTTCTAGAGTTTTCTCACTTTTTTTGTTCCAAAAATGATCAAAAATTGCTAAAAATACAAAAATTTTGTAATTTGGAACGTCTCTCATGCACGATCGTGAACTGCTTCTTGTCTGCCTGCACTGTCACGATCATGCACATTTTCCATAATTGTGACAGAGGCTCCCCAATTGCTCCAACTTCAATCTTGCATGATTGTGTAGGTGCACGATTATGACATTTCTCTTCTTCAAACTTCTTCTTCAACTTTTTTTTGAAGTTCCTCGTCTTAACTAATTATCCAAGCATCCTAAATAACCCATAAAACATGCATTAAAATCAAGTTTTTCCCTAATCAATGATCATCAAACAAAACACTACCAAAAACATAAATTTAATTCCTAAACACAAGATTATCACTCAAGAAAACAATTTTAAAACACACTATATGTCCTAGAAAACACACTTTAAACATATGTGGAAGCTAAACTGACATCTATGGTATGTTGTCACATTTTTCAAGGAAACCAACCTAATCATGAATGTTATAAATTAATACTATATATGGGGGCATCCAATTTTCATGGATAATTGGCCTTAAGATACCTCATAGGGAATACTTGTAATCCTTAGTAGAGCAGTTATTATGATTTTGTATAGAAAAATTAGGTTAGTAGGGGGTATCAACTTATTCAGGTATAAATTTCTACAATAATAGCAGCAAGAGAAGTATCAAATTCTTGAAGATGCTCTTATGAAATTTATTGCATCAACTGATGCTACCTTTTATAAAACCAAAGTTTCAAGTATAAAACCAAAGTTTCAAGTGTTTTATCTAGGCACACTAAGCTAACTTTGAGGGAACATGTGAATATAATAAGATTATGGAGTGAAGAGGAGTTAGAGGATAAAGACATGAAGGAAGCTGCTATTCAAGAAGAAAAGGAAGATGAAATGGAAGAAGATGAAAAGGAAGAGCCAAATATCAAGGAATTATCAACAATTGTCTTAAGTACAGAGGCTCTTACTTCCCATAAAACAAAATGTTAGGATCAATTAAGGATTTAAAGATTTATATTATTCCTTATTATATTGACAGTTTGTTACTAAAAAGGGCAATGATGGATTTATTTGGTTTTATTAATATGATACCTTATATCTTTAATATCTTGCAGTATGTGGCCTATTTATAGGCTAGTGAACCTTTATGTGAGAAAACAAATGGAAACAAGCCACATATTATATATCCAAGTTTAAGAAATACTTGTTGAGAACTATAGCTACAAGATTCATAAAGAAGCACTAGATGGGAGGCAACCCAACAATTTAGTGTTTTTGTTTTAATTAGATAGTTTGTACAACTTTAATTAGTGGTTTAGATTATTTTAATAGTTTTAGTTTTATGGTATTAATTTTGTACTTGAGATTTGATGGAGTTCCATAGGTTATAAAGGCATCATTACCCTTTATGTTAAAGTAGATAAGATTTCACTATCATTAGATGGATGTTGATGAACTTGGCCAAAGCTAGAAGTCTGTTTCTATTAGGGAAATGCCAGTTATCCTCACCCCTTCTTTACTTTTTGTATTTTTTATTTTTTTGGCATGTTTTGTACATCAAGGACAATATACGACTTAACTAGGGGGATTTAGCAGTGATGGTTGTTAATTTTTTATAATTGTCTTAATAATGAATAATTAATATTTTTTTTAAAATGAATTTGATTAAAATGATTCATTATTAGTTTCTTTATGGTTGTGATTTGACTTATTTAGGTAAATAGTTATGAGCTTTGATGATTTAGTTGATTTCAATTTAGTTTATTAATTTTGAGAATGGACACTTGATTTGCTTTATGATACTTTATGTACAATTTGTACATATATTGAGTTAAATATGAATTCTTTTTTAGTTAAATATGAATTCTTTTTTAGCATTTTCAATACCTAAAATATAAAATAAAAATAAAAAATTAGTAGTATATGAATAAAAGAGCATAAATTATTTAAATTTGTTGGCTTTGTGCCAATAAAAAGGTCAAAGTTAAAAAGTGGTGTTAGTAACCATTTAAGATAGTGACCTAGTTAAGTAACTATGGGTATTCATGACAAGGTGTTTACTCTTGCATCAAAAGGCTTGGTGACTTTTCAAACAAGTTTCTAAATGCTCTTATATTGTTTAAAGTTTTGTGTTTCTAATAAAGGGTATCAAAATGTTTGAAGGTTCTAACAATTTTTCTTATGTATGTTCACTAAATGCATTAAGTGGAATGATGTGAATTAATTTAAAATTTGAAAATTTGTAGATTGAATTTAATTGATTTATAGTTTGATGCATGTAACTAAGTGCTTAAAAATTCAACGAACTTTATAGTTAAAAGAATCATGAAGAAATTTGATGGATATCTTCGATTTGTTTATTGTTTTCCCAGAGTTGTTTCTTATTAAGTTTATAGTAATGAAATTGATTTGTTTGAGGATAAAAAAAATGCTTAAGTGTATAGGTGTTTGATAAATGCTTAATAGACCATATTTCTACTCCCATGTTTAGAGTTTTTTATTTATTTACTTGAGAGTCATTTATTTATTTGAGAGTCTTTATTTATGTTTGACACTTAATTCATTCATATTATGTTTTTACGTCTTAATTGCTTTTATGGGTCTAAAGAGCATGAATTAGAGGGAATCAAGGTAGGAAATTAAAGGATTAAAGAGGGAGACGCTTGTGTGGAGGTAGACCTGACTGTGTCCTAGACCATATAGCTTTTCTGGAATTATGCTTTTACATGATTGTCAAAGAATTAAAGTGACACTAAGGGACATAGTCAAGCACATGGTCATATGGGTGATCATATCCACTTTAAAAACCCTAATTTTTGAGTTGTAAAAGGGAAAAATAAAAAGAAAAAGAAAGGTTGAATAGAGGATTGAAGGGAGGCTCAGGAAACACAAATTGACAGCCTAGGACGATAGAAAGAAAGAAAAACAAGTAATTAAAGTTGATTATCATAAATCTAAAGTGGATTTCATGAAGAATAAAGGTGATTTAATCATGTTTCTTTGGATTTTCTAGTTTTTGTTTAGTTTTGATGTTATGTCTTATATGATTAGGAGCTAAACATTTTTTGGTACTTGGATTAGATGAACCTCAGGACAGAATTTGTAGTAATTTTGTTTTAATTTTATTCATTCTTTAGTTTCATTAAGATTCAATTATATGTTCTTAATTATTTTTCAATTAATATTGCTTATATGTGATTTCGTGCCATTGAGATTGAGAAATCCAATGTATGAATAGATCTAGCATAATTGAAAAGCGTTACATACAAACCTAGAGATAAGTTGACATAAATATTTAAGATTAGTGTTAAACATAATAGAGAAATTCATAAATCGATTAGAACAATTTTACAGGTTTTAACTAGAAAGAGATTTTAGTTAATTAATTGAGGATAAGGTGTTAATAGTCTTAAGAAAGATATTAACACGTTAAGGAATTTCCATAGTCTAATAAACTATAGATTAAATTGATTAGTGAAATCATTATTAAATGAGAAATCTTAAGAGGGATTCGAAGTCCAAATACCACTATATTTTTTTGTTGTTTCTTAGTTTAATCTTTGTTCTAATTAGTCAATTGTGTTCATTTATTTTAGTTTATTATTTTAATTTTGAATTTGAATAATCACAAGCACCATAATTTGTTAAACTAGATAACAGAAAGATGGTAAGTACTAATAATTCTAGTATTAACAAGATTGATTGACTTCTTCTAAGTGTCAATTATGAAATAACTGTAAGTACACAGCGTAGTTATAGCTAGTACTGATAAGTACGGGTTGATCCCACGAAGATGATGAATACTAGTAGTTACCATTATCCTATTATCTAGCCTACAAATTTGATTATGATTTTTAGTTAAAGAAAATAAAACGTAAACAAATAAAATAAAATAGGCAGTAAGATTAAATAGAGAATTAAGAAATCACTTAAGAAACCACCGAGGTCAATAATTGGTGTCTAGGTTTCGAATCTTCCTAAATACCCTTAATAGATTTATCTTTTATTACACAATTGTTTTAATGATTTATTAGACCGTGGAGATTCCTATGGTATCCTAATAACTCACTCTTGACTCTAATAACAAGTAATCCTGTTGTTTCAACCGAATTACTTAAGTTAAAGTTTATAGGATTGCCTTACCGATTTGTGAATCCCACTATTAGGTTTGACCCTAATCTAGAGGATTTATGTTATCCTTCTAGGGTTGAAATCAACTCTTTCTAATTATGATAGATCTATTCACACACCTATTTCTCAATCTTTATGTTATGAAATCATATTATGCACCAATATTCTGGATCTATTAGAACATATAGTAAACATGTAATTGAATCACATTATATCAATCCAAAAAATTGCATTAGCTAAACAAACAAAATATGTTATTGCACAAAAATGGGGTTTATTTAACCTAGGCACTAAAAGAATTTAGTTAGACGTGATAGAACACGAAATCAAACATAAACAGAAATAAAAACGAATTGAAAACAACGAGTTCATAATTATAAATGTCTCTGATTATCTTCTGTCGAATATTCTTGCAAGGTAGAGGTTTGATCTTGTAGTCCAATGGATCTTTGAACAATTTCTTCATGTCTTCCACTTTTTGAACTCAAAATTGCCCCCTTTAAATGATCTTAGCCTCTGTAATCACCTCCTAATGTTTTCTCCCACATTTTACATCTAAGCATATATTTTTATAGTAAATTTTAGGGTTTTGAGAGATGCACATTCGTGCATCAAACTGTGCATAAACTAAAATCTCCAAAATTCACAAATTTGTACAACCTGAGATAAGGACACGGGCTTATACATTGTTGTGTATCCCTTTTATGCTTCAAATCTTTGTTTTATAATGCATTTTAATCCAAATTCTTCTCCTTTAAGTTTATGAAGGCAATTATAACCTATAAATGCACTTGGAACAAATTAAGTACCAAATATACAATATAAGTATAAAATATCAAGAAAAAATATATCGAATATGGAGTATAAATATGGTCAATTATGCATCTATCAAACATTCCTACATTTAAGCTTTTGCTTGTCCTCAAGTAAACCATAATCAAAATTATAAGGCTTACAGTATCTATCCTTCATCAATGTCAACTTGTCCATTCATACTCTAAATCATAATATCACGTTAATTAAATTAACATAGAATTGGAGTCAAATTATCTTAAAAATAGGTTCATAAATTAATATTAATAGTAATCACATCATAATCTCTTTGAAATAAAAGGCATAAATCTTTTCACCCTCAACAAGATTCCACTCAATGCAATCAAAATGTTTAGGGTGAAAAGTATCAAAACTCTTAATCAATGCATAGTAGAATTCTTACCATATGCTTGCAAGATTATCACATCTCCATCATTTATGTATAAACTAGAAACAAATATCAAAAGGTCTTTATACAGGTTGTAATGGGGCTAAGGTATGATATGGTTGGGATATAAAAAAAGGTTAAATTAAAGGAAATTTAAATATAAAAAAGGGTTAAATTAAAGGAAATTTACTAGAGAGAAATTACAAGAAACTTGTTTACAATTATATAGGTCCATTTATTATAAAACCAATGGTATTTTATACTTTTCTTCTTTCCTTTTTCTATGCTCCTTTTTTTTTTCACAACAATTTTGAGCATTCATATTGTACCAAAATTACAGAAATATTGAAGCTTTTAAGAATTTCAAGTTTCAAACAAACACAGAATGTAAATAACCTTCAAGGTTTAAAATAATTAAAAGGTTAAGGCTCAACTTGGTTACTTCTAAAGGATAAATTTTGGGTAAAGTAATAATTCAAAGAAATAAGCTAGTATAAATTGTTGAATCTAAGTGCCTTCATCATGTTAATGCTTCTAATTTAAAAAATATGGTCTCAATATGTATAACAAAAGTAAGTTCTAGATTTATTCTACTATACATGATAACACATATGAAAGAATAAAAAATCTTAAAAATTTTTAAATTTTGGCTCTAAGCTCAAAAGCTTACGGAAAAAAAAGGCTTATAGGTGTAAGTAATATGCAATTTCATTCAACTTGATTATTTCAATGATTATTAAAAATATGACTTATAAAAGCAATTTTATTCTAACTCTAATTCTTTTGCACACTAATTCAAATCAATATTCAATAATAAAGTAAAGTATTGATGGATAAATTTCAATTAATTCAAGATATTAGTTCATAAAACTTAATAATCAAGATTATAATAAGCTTAATAAAATCATTAAACTTGTTAACCCTTTCCCCACATCTAAATTAGTACATTGTCCTTAATATACATAGTATAAGGATATAAAATAAGTCAGAAGGTTAAATGGTACTTTCCTGAGTAAGACGAAGTTCTGATCTGATCCTTCCAATATTAGGTTACATCCTTACAAAATATAAAGACAAAGGAATAAAAAATAACAAAAAATAAAAATAACAATAAAGAAAATGAATATGAAATATAAAAATAGTATAAATTTCAAAATAAAACCTATCCTAATTAGTGGGTTGCCTCTCATGCAGTGCTTGTTTAACATCGGTAGCTCGATGTATCCTACACGTTTACCCTTATCCTGGGTTTATAATCAGTGCTTGCTTCTCATCGCTTCTCTGCTAGGGTTTTGTAGCCCATAAGTAAGCCACCTATTGCATGATAATAATAAGAGCATAATTTATCAAATTAATAAATCCTAGTAACCACAACAATGCTCTTTTCAAGGAAAAATTGTTAATAAAGTTGGGGATAATGAAACTTCCTAAGTATTTTATTGATGCAAGCAATTTGTAATGGAGGAAGTGGGAGCCCTCTACACTTAAGGTGACTACCAATGTCTTATTAGCAGTTTCCTTATTTGGTTCCTCTTACAGTTCTTCCTCAACCACCTTTTTCCATTCCTCTTCTTCTTCTTCGTCCTGAAGAAAGGTTTCAAGCTCATCTTCTTCAATTCTCTCCCGCCATTCCTGTAGCATCCCACTCCTATCTGACACGTGCTCGTACGTCCATCAAACATTCAAGCATATACTCGGTGGAAGCAATGTTTTAGAGCAATCACATCACTTATCATGGCATCATAATTAAAACACAATTACTCAATATCTAAAACTCAATTCCTCATTTTCATTTCATAAAACATAATGTAGATTGTAGCATTACATACATCATCTATGCATATACACAATTTCGAAAGTTTATTAGAGTCTACAGCTCTGTTTACAAAAATATGCCACATAAATGAGGAACTATGCAAAAATTCTATTTATCACTTCAGTTTAAACTGACCAACCTTTGAGACATTTCTTCTATCCAAGAACACAAGAAATATTCTTCTTCTAAAGCGTCTTAGCAATTAAGTCTCCTCTTTCGTACCTGAAAAGTTATGTTGCAATTTTGATGAGTTTTGCGAACTCAGTAAGCTAACCATCCTCAATGGCTCACTCATACCAAACACAAAATAGTTCACAATTCACGTTCAGTTTGTAGATAAGTATTAGCACATATAGCACATCACTTCACCAATTCATCATGTAGCATCAAATAACACTTTGTTCACTTATTTCACATTTTTTGTCCAGAACAAGTCAAATAATTCATTTCGATCATTTGAACATACATGTCAAATATATATGCAATGCACATGAGACTCACTTTCAATTGTTAAGTTATTATGACCGAGTGCCTTTTTAACTATCCCGTATCCATTGCGGATACTGGGCTCATTATTAGCTATCCCGTATCCTTTGGGGATACCAGACTCATTGCACATAGTGAGCCAGAGGCTTTTACCACATTTTAAGCTTTAAGCTCTTTTTCATTGGCGACTCTGGTCACAATTGCCTTTATCTTATCATGCATATTATGTAATAAATGCATCACATCACATATGTTCGATCAGTCACTTTGTTTCAGTATGCACATTCACTTTCACATATCATTGAACCTATGTTTGACATTCAACAAATATGTTGAGCACACTTATTTATGTCAAATTCACATACAATGAACACTTCCAATACGATTTTCATGCATCAAACTCCTCGGAAAAAAATTGTCCACAATTAACACATTTACATCAATAATAATTCAATACAGAAATTTAAAAAACAATTAATCAATGTGAGACCATCTAGGTTACTCACAATATGCTCTAGATAGCTATTGCCTCAACGTCCAGGCAATGTCTAATGCGGTCGCCTTATTTGCGCTTCTATATCATGCAACACATACACATTTACACTTTACTAAATTGCATAATCACATTAATACTCAATCATACACATATGTATATGTTTTATGGATAATTCATGCTCAATTTGACTATTCCGGGTATATTTCCTTAATTCACATCTTATGGTCATTCATACTTCAAAACTCATATATGTATAATTTGAACTTAGGCTTACACCTCATTTATATAAGATTGTTCTAAGTTCATTTAATCATTCACTAAGGTTATTATAGCATTATAAGATCACAAAATATCCAATTTCTCATTTACCTTTACTTAATACAGATTATTCATCTTCTTTGAATCACATTAGCCTTCATAGGATCACTTTCATTCTTATAACATCTCCAAATTTCCATATTTGAATACTTGATATTTAACAATCTATTCTTAAGTTATAACCTCAATTATCACCCTAAACATATCACTCATTTAATCTCTTATTCCACCATCAACCTAAGTTCATTTCAAGCTTTATTCAAGACTAAATACATCATAAGAAAGTACCTAAACATTTGTTGTTTCAAACCACACATAAAAGAATCATAATTTAAGTAACAACCATTCCCACGATCGTGGATGATTTCCCATAATCGTGGGTTTCGTTAATAGAAAGTTTTAACTCCTTTATGCATTCCCAAGATCTTGAATGTATTCCCACGATCGTGGGTTGCTCACATCCGAAAATCCCAGCAAAAGTTCTTCCTATTTTTCAGCTTTTCCATCTTCTTCAAGTTACATCTAACATATCTTATGCTTAGTCTATCATTTCTAGCCTAGTTTCTCATCATTTCCTTTTCATTCTTACCTCTATTTCAACTTAACATCAATCACAAACAAATCATACTCTATGGTTGATCATAAACAAAAAATAGAACATCCATAAAAATACTTTCATCATTAACGTATTAACACATATTCAACTCCATTATCACCTTCATTTCATTTCTATACTATCACCTTAATTCTTCTTATTTTAAGACACCACACTACTCCTTTTCCTTAGATTTAAAATCATTTTAGTTTACCTTAATTACAACTACCAAAATTCACATGATCATACATTAAAAATAGAACATTATTATCTCATCACTTCATGAAATTTCTGTATTCTTTGTACACCATTTTAATATACCCCTGTACAAAAACAAGACATTAATATACCCCTATTTCACATTCACATTTCAGCATATACTCTTCACCATTTTATGATCATTCAATCTCTAACTATCATCATAAAAGTTGCTATTTAACAATCCATAAAGAATAATGCTTTACACTTACTTATTTAACTTCAAGGTCTTTAGATCAAAACTTAACTCTAGCTTCCAAATATCATACGATCATCAGGAGGAGTAGGTTAGGTCTTTAGTGATAAAATGAAGAAGACAACAAAAATGGGAGTAGCACGTGAAGGGAGAGAGTAAGATTCAACATCGATGCTTAGAGAAGAGACTTTTATAGATGAAGAAAAATGAAGAAGGTGAAGAAGAAAGCATCAAATGAAGATGAAAAGCAAATTAGGATAGTCTTCCATTAAGTGAAATAATCTTGGGTGAGATGTGTGGCAAGTGGCATGACACTTGTCACTTACCACATGTCTCATTCTTATGGCTTCACTTAGACTCTTTTTAAATAACTATTCTATTTGTCTCCAATTTCTAATCCAATTGTCTCCAAATTTTCTATACCTTTTGTCATGAAATCCTAATGCCACTTATCCATAATTTCTACCACCATTTGACACTTATTTCTATTACCATATATCAGTTGTCTTACCACTTGGCATTTTTCCTAGTCTAAAAATACTCAAAATTTTAGAGATCTCCTAAATTTTCACCATAAATTTCAAATCAATACTTATACTCTCCAAATCAATTTTCAAGACATATATTCCAAAATTCACATCATAATCATTTAAAAATCAATCATACCTAGAAAATGTCAATTGAGTTCATGAACAGTCATTGTAATGTGTGCAAAAATTAAATTCACGTGTGTATATGCTATATGATGCGTGAGCATGAAGTGCACTACCTAATTTCTCAATAATATCTCTCATGTACAGCTATTCTAGGGTTCTAACCCTTTCCATGAGAAAATGGGATACTACAACTCCTTTACTTCCTCTTCTTAGATGAAGACTTCTTCTTCTTCCAAAAATTCTTCTTGGACTGTCACTCTATCATGAATCCAACTCTTGTCTTTTCTTCACTCTTAAATTTTCATAAATTAACTTTCATTTCAGAAAGGAGTTCCATTAATTTAATTGTAATACTTCCTTCCTTTTCCTTTTCCTCTTATTTTTTTACTGGGAGCTCTTTTTGTTACTAAGGGTAATTGTTGTTCCACATTTGGTAGGGTCTATTTCAGTAGTAATAGGTAAACTTCGTTACATCTTGTCAAATAATATCCTCATCAACTGATCAATCCAATTCACCATATTTTGCATTCAAGTGTCTGTTTGCTGATGTCTCATGTTTGATTCCTAAATAAAGTTAACCATCATATCTTTCAAAGGAGTGGTGACCTCCTCGCTTTCTTGAAATGTATCTTTATGTGAAATCAACCATCACCTCTTCTTCACTCTGAGATGTTAGGAGCTCAGATAGTTTGAAGTATTATGCTCATCATACCTAGGTAAAGAAAAGCTCGTCTCAAATTCATTTTGGTTAGCTACATTCTTAGCAAGATATTCTATTAGCTTATCTATAATACTTTCATATTGTTGCTCTTATGATATATATTTAGTTAGAGCATAGTCATTCTATCCATATGCATATCATTATATCCATATGCATAAGGGTTTTTCCATTTTAAATTACACATATTCTTGTATGATGGACCTTAAGGTTGGTTGTATATGTTTGGTTGCTCCTATATATAAGTCGGTGCTCGACATTCATGATTGTAAGAATTACTCCCACAAATGTTGCAACCACGACATAGACATCGATTGAGCCTTTGAAAACATATGAGGAGAGCTCTCTCTTCCATATGGTGATGTTACAAATTATGAAGACATATTCTGGCTCCTATAAAAGTATTGTCTGCTCCATCCTTTTATTATGAGTTGTGGCTATGTTAATAAATTTTAAATCCTACAATAAACCACAAACTTAAGATTAAGTAAAGAATTTCAAAAGATAATTAAATGAATAGGCTAATAATGCAACAAGATATAATAAAATAAAATTAAAAATAAAATAAATACAAAAATAATGACTAAAGTATTAACATTCAGGTGTCCCTGATATCAAAATTCCTGGAAACGATGCCAAAAATTTGTTTGAATTTTTATGGGTGTCAATTATGAAATAATCTCAAGTCCGTGGAGTAGTTATAGCTAGTACTGACAAGTACGAGTCAATCCTATGAAGACGATGAATACTAGTATTTACCATTATCCTATTATCTAGTCAACAAATTTGATTATGATTATTAATTAAAGAAAATAAAACTTAAGAAAATAAAATAAAAAGGCAATAAGATTAAACAGAGAATTAGGAAATCACTTAAGAAATTATTGATATCAATAATTAGTATCTAGGTTTCGGATCCCCCTAAATACCCCTAATTGATTGATTTTTAAGTATGCAACTATTTTATTGATTTATTGGACCGTAGAGATTCCTATGGTATTGTAATATCTCAATCTTGAGTTTAATAAAAACTAATCCTAATGTTTCAACCCAATTACTTAGGTTAAAGTTTATAGGATTGCCTTATTGATTTATGAATCCTGCTATTAGAGTTGACCCTAATCTAGAGGATTTATGTCATCCTATCTCTGGGATTGCAATCAACTCCTTCCAATTATGATAAATCCATTAACACAAAGGATTTCTTAATCTCTATATTATGAAATCAGACTATGCACTAATATTTCGGATCTATTAGACTGTATAATAAATATGTAAATGAATCCCAATATATCAATCTAAACAATTACATTATATAAAAGAATCAAAACATATTATAGCACGAAAATAGAGTTCATCTAACCTAGCAACTAAAAGAATTTAGTTAAACATGATAGAACATAAAATCAAATATAAACATAAAGAAAAATGAATTGAAAACAATAGGTTCATAATTCTAAATATCCCAGAGTGTCTCCTATCGAATATCTTACAAGGTAGAGGTTCGATCTTGTATTCCAATAGATTTTTCAATGATTTTTTGGTGTTTTTCACTTATCTTAATCAAAATTGTCCCTTATAAATGATCTCTACCTCTGTAATTGCCTTTTAATGTTTACTCCAAGATTTTGCCTCTGAACACATCTTTTTATAGTAAATTTTAGGGTTTTGGGAAATGCACAGTTTGATGCACCAAAATCTCTAGAATTCATAAAACTGTATAACCTAAGAGACCCTTCTATTCTTTAAATCTTCATTTTATTTTGCATTTTCATTTGAATTCTTCTCCTTTTAGTCCGTAAAGGAAATTATAACCTATAAACGCACTTAGAGTAAATTAAGTACCAAATAGACAATATAAGTATAAAATATAAAGCAAAAATACATCAAATATAGGGTATAAATGTGGTCAATTATACATCTACCAAGGATTAACGCATACACTCAAATTCTAGCTACAACTACATTGTATGCTTATGGTTAAAACATAAAATAACATCATTAGGCACCTAGATAAGATGAATTTCATGATGGATAGTGTAATGGTTTCAATTTAATTTAATTTATTCTTCAGTTTTAATTAGATTCAATTATGTTTCCTTTATTTTTCTTGAATTAATATTGCTAGTATATTAATTCATTTTTGATTTTATGCAATTGAGATTGAAAATTCTTTTCTATGAATTGATCTAACATAATTTAAAAGAGTTACATACAATCCTAGAGATAGGTTGACATAAATCTTTTATATTAGGATCAAACCTAACAACAAAATTTATAATCAGCTAATGCAATTTTAGGGGCTTTTATTAGAAAGATATTTTGATTAATCAATTTAACATTATTTGTTAATAATCCTGAGAAATATATTAGCATAATTGATGAATTGTTGTGGTGTAATAAACTATAGATTAAACTTGATATTTAAAGTCTTATTTACATAAGAATTCTTAGGGGGATTCACAATTTGACGACCACTATCTTTATTGATTATATTCTTAGTTTAATCTCTGCTCTAGTTAGCTAATTGTGTTAACATATTTTATCTTATTGCTTTAAATTTAAGTTTGATCAATCTCCATTGCCATAATTTGTTATACTAGATAACAGAAACATAGTTAATATTAGTAATTCTAGTCCTTATAAGATCAACTTATACTATGAGCTACTAATAAAATAACAATAAGAGGCATATGAGGCATAATTTAATAGCTCTAATACAGGTTTATAGTGAGAATGATGATCTCAATGCTAATTATGGTAATCTATCATTTGAGGTTCAAGGGTATAAATTTAAGGCCAAAAGATGAGTTAGGTATGATTGGGAACAAAAAACAGAGCTTAGACTTTAAGAGTGAATGGATGAAAATTCTGGCATAATTAAGATGACAAAACTTTTCTTTAACCTTAAAAATGATCATGAAGCTTATTTAGAGTGGGAGAGAAAGATAAAATTGATATTTGACTATAATAATTAATCTAAGGAGAAGAAAGTAAAGCTAAAAGTAGCAAAGTTTATCTATTATGTCATCATTTGTTGAATAATAAAAGAAGAGATTATGTAAAAATTGTAAAGACCTATAAAAATTGAAAGCTCTCATGAGAAGGAGATTTAGGCCACACCACTATTATAAAGATTTGTTTCAAAGGTTGCAAAGTCTTACTCAAGGATAGAAAGTATGGAAGAATATCATAAAGAGATAAAAGTTAAAGGAGGATAAAGAAGCAACTATGATAAGGTTCTTTAATGACTTAAATAGAGAAATAACCAATATAGTAGAGTTAATATTATATAGAACTAGAAGATATGACACATATGGCTATAGATGTGGAGAGAAAGTTAAAGTGTATATATTATTCATATGCTCCACTGGTACTAGTGATTTTTGGAGGCTCGATTGGAAAAAGGATTATAGGAGTTCTTCTAAAGGAAAAATTGGGTCATCTAAAGCTAAAAGATGATGTCTACAATCATAGCATAGGTAAAATTGATTCTCAAACCTTTTGAAATAGAGGCATTAAATGTTTTCATTGTTTAGGAATAGGCAATATCACTTTCTAACATCGAAATAAGAGGGTTACAGTCATAATGTGTAAATGATTTTGAAGAAAAGAAATCTAGGCCAACATTTAAGTATGCTATTAAGAGGGAGGGTTTGTCATACAAAGAAAATTACGCTTCAACTTAAAGAGAGAAAAAAATATTTTATATTAGATATCATATTTATGAAAAGGTATGTACTATAACTATTGATGGAGGAAGTTACAATAACTTAGATAACACTTCCCTTATAGATAAGTTTAGTTTTTACAGTAACTTAGATAACACTTCCCTTATAGATAAGTTTAGTTTTTCTACTATGAAACTTCTAAAGCTATGCAATTTCAATTCCTTAGTGAATATTAGGAGATCAAAGTTAATAAACATGTTTTGAATTATGTTTCTATTAGAAGCTATCAAGATGAGGTATTATATAATACCCATATAAACTGGTCACATCTTATTGGGAAGGTTAAATTAATATGACAAAATGTTTATATATAAAAGGTTTAAGAATATGTATACTTTTATGATGGACGATAAACCCATTACTCCTATACCTTTAACAACTAGGTAAGTTTATGATTAACAACCGATATTGAAAAGAGAGAATGAAGAAAAGAAGAGTTAGAGGGTGGAAAACGGAAGTAATATCACAAATTTTTTCATACTAATCAGCCTATAATTTTATCCTTCTATAAATTGGTGTGTTTCTATTTTGATATAGGTGATGATTTAAGACCGAATCCTTTTGAAGAATGGAATGATGTAATAAACCAAATATGGGATACATTTTATATAGGCTTAGATTAATTACAATAGCTATTATTAATAAAGATTTGAAGGAGAAACACTCAACTTTGGTTTAACCTAATCTCCAATACGGGTATGAATTAGACCATTTCCAACTTCATAAAGTTACAAAAGGATCCACAGTCCCAACCACATATATATTATAAATCCACATGTATATTATAAATTTCGTTTAACTTCATAAAGTTATGGAAGATCCATAGTCTCAAACATGGACATGTCTCGAACTGGGCCCATTGTTATTAAAAATTTTATAACCAACATGGCCTAACCTATAATTGTGTACTAGACTACACCACTCAAAACGCTCACTTTTTAATAACAGTATTTAAGGCATGTTTCTTTTGTTAACAATTTTCGATTTCTTTGTTATTTGAGACTCACTAAATTTGTTTTTACTTATTCTTTGTTAAACTTCAACCTTATCAAAAAATTCCTTCTTTTTGGTTTTGAAACATTTAAGTTTGATTCAAACTTGTTCACATGTTCTCTAGGGTTTATTCTTAGATGGGTTCACATCAATAAGGCCTTTGTTTAGTCATTTGACAAATAAAGTCCAAAAGATGCACTAAAACATCCAAGCTCTTATATTCAAATTGAAGGTTTTACTTAGGCTTTGTCTAAAATCCTAAATAAATAATGTGTTATGTTTTTATATTTTTCCTTTCAGATGTTAAAATTAAAATAAAAGCTCACTACATTTTACGTTAGTCTTTAGTTAATTAGGAAAATATAATCAGTTAGACCTTAACTCAAAAGAGTTAAAAACCAACTTACACTTTTTAAATCTAATTAGGTGATGAGATTAATCAAAAGAATCAAACTTAAGGAATCTTCTAGGATTTTCTTATTTGAGGGAAGAAAAATTCAATTTTAAATTTAGAAAGAAAGAGAGAGAGAGGGAGAGGGGAGAGAGAGAGGGAAATTAGAATTAGAGGGAAAAAGAAAGGAAAATATAAATATATTGAAATTTATCATCCATTGGATTTGAGGAAAGATCAAGACCCTTGGATGGCCAAGGTCTTTTGGTCTTTTCCTTTTTTATTTAATAAGCCCTGATTTCTTATACTTTTTCTTGTAATCTCCAAATGTAATAGCCCTAGACCACTCGCCCATAGTTATTGTCTCCTTTTAGGCCTTAGCCCAGCCAAGCCCTCACAGTTTTGCTCTTCCCACACCCGAGAAAACGCTTCTATAGGTGAGAGGTATCCATACCCTTATAAGGTGTACTTCGTTCCCCTCTCCAATCGATATGGGATCTCATATTCCACCCCCCTTTAGGACTCAGTGTCTGCACAGACATACCGATTCGGGTACTAGCTCTAATACCATTTATAATAGCCCTAGACCAACCGCTTTTATTGTCTGCTTTTGGGCCTTGGCCCAGCCAAGTGCTCACGGTTTTGCTCTTCTTACACCTGGAAAAATGCGTCTATGAGGGAGAGGTATCCATACCCTTATAAGGCATACTTCGTTCCCCTCTCCAATCGATATGGGATCTCACACCAAACCTATTCTCAAAATGGTTTTCTTCCTTCCTTCTCACGTTCTACTTCGTCTCCATAATCAAGTTACTTACTACAATCACAATTGAATCTCTCATTGATTTCCTCTCCTTTTACTATCTTTAATTATTTCATTTCCATGCTTATTTTCATCTTCATATTATATTTTAGTTTCATTTCCAGTAGTTTTATTTATCTTTCTTTAATAAAGTAGGGTGACAACTCCATTGGATGTATTTTTTCGATATTCAATCCCATCTTTATTAAAGTGTTTGAAAAATGTTAATAACACCTTATTTTTCATCTTTCATCTTAAAGTTTCATTTGCAGTTATTATTGATGGATTAGAAGGCTATAATGATTGGGTTGCAATTAGATTGGAAGGCTTGGATGCTTAACCTATTGTTGTTACTGATGGATTGGAAGGTTGAGAATATTCATATGCACTAGTATTTAATGGATGGAGGCCTGAGTTATAATAGTATTATGATTTTAGTGCTAAGAAACTTCAACTTTTCTTCCTCCTAATTGTTAGTAACACTAAAACAAATAATTATAACTATTTTATAAGCACCCTAAACCAAATATCTTTAATTAGTTCATAGTAAAGTAGTAAAACACAAAATTTGATTTTATTCTTAATTATAATAAGATCGTACATGGAATAGCATGAATTAGAACTTCATTCACACGCAAAAAGTTTAACTAAATGGCATAAACTCAACAATCGATAAAATAATCAAGATTGACATTAAGAGAATAAATAATAGAATGATTTCTCTTAGAAATATTGAAATCCATTACTAAGAGAATCAAAATTGCAACCATTATCCTATAATAAGTATTTTCTTTAACTCTAAAAATAAAATTATATCTTTGATAAGCCTAAGAAGAGAACATATGATTTTTAAGGTAATAAAAATCAAATATATTTTTTATAATGTAATTAACGTAAAATTAAAATATTAGAGAAGTTCTTTTTTTTTCTGCGAATTTTGTCATTACTGAGGTGAGCAGTACCATGCAATCTGTGGTTAAGGATATATATGGGCCTTGGATGCAGGTGACGAGACGTTGGATTCGGCAGAAATCAAAGGATGCCTCACGTGGTTATGGTCAGTCAGGGGAACGAGACGGGACGAGAGCGAATGCCACCACTAGAGGAAGAACTGATGAAGGCGAACAATGTGCTAAGGGATCTCGTTTTGCTATTTTAGCCACAGAAACCCTATATAAGACTGACCCTAATGAGAAGACAGCTTTAGCCCTAGATGTTAAAGAGGCTTCTCGTCCATCGAGTGCAATTCGTGCAGTGCTCAAACTGAATTCTGATGTGACCGAGACTACAGGTCCGATACAGTACTCTATTCAGATGTCGATGATAGGTTTGAATACGGCCTCTTCTGGATCAGGGATTCAGTGATACGAGGCATGCCGAGATGATTGCAGCTACTACGAATACCAATGCGGGCATTGATGGGATACTTGTTGTTCATGCCCAAGCGTATCAGTTGGTATCTGAGGAACCACCACCTGATGTAGAATAGGCACCATCGAAAGCGGTCCGTGCAACACCAGTAACCTTAGCAGATATACCTAAGGTGACGTTAGAAGGTACAGATGATTCTCACGGTGATACGTTCTCAATGAATGTGGAACATGTGCGTGTAGATGGTTCGGATACACATGATGGTGATCAGGGTACTGTTGTTTCATCAGATGGCTCTGATATGTTGATACCCTTCCAAGGTCGAGCCACACGATCTGGAAAGAGTAGGGTGATCCAGGAAAAACACCCGAATGTTGGGAAGAAGCCTGCGAAGGGTGGGAAGGATACAGATGCAGGTGGTCCTGTGGGTACTTGGTGACTATTTCTATCTCTATTGATAAGTCTGTTATTGTATGGAATTGTCGTGGGGCTGTAAGTCTAAAATTTCGTATTACAATTAAAGAGTTAGCACGGGTCCATAAGCCTGATGTTTTTATTGTTGTGGAGCCGCGTATAAGTGGTGATCGCATAAGGAAGATCATCAAATAGTTAGGCTGGCATTCTTCTTTTCGAGAGGAGGCACAAGATTTCTCTAGAGGTATATGGGTTCTCTGAAACCAGCACTCCAAGATTACAGTTTTGAAGCAGTCTCGTCAGTATGTTCACATGTTATGGGAGCAACCTGGTGTTAATGTGTTCTTCATTGCGGTGTATGCTAGTCCTTTGTCTTCGAATAGGGTCTCGTTATGGCAAGAGCTACTTCTTTTGCGTCAGTAAGTTATCGGACCTTGGGTGCTTATTAGTGATTTTAATTGCTTTATATCGGCAGATGAATGTATTGGTGGTTCCCGACAGCATGACCAACGTAGTGATGAGCTTCCCCGTTTCCTCCATGATGGTGAACTGGTTGATTTGGGATTTTTCAGATCTAAATATACTTGGTTTAGGGGTAATTTGCGTGTTCAGCTAGATAGAGCGGTAGTAAATGATGTTTGGATTCAACTGTTCTCGAACTCGGTGGTGCATCACTTGTCGCGATTTAAATCAGACCACTGTCTGATTTTGTTACGGTTTGTTATTCTGATCTTGAGTGCCTCACGTCTGTTCCGGTTCTAGGCTGCATGTTTAACTCATCCGGATTTTGTTCCTTTGATTCAAAAGTAGTGGTATGAAGGGTTATCCTGGAAGGATGCATATAATGCATTTCTTTCGGCAGTAAAGCGATGGAATAGAAGAGTTTTTGGAGATATTGTAAAGAGGAAAAGGAGTTTACAGGAACAACGGGCAACTCTTAAGCGACGAATGGATTTGAGCTGGTCGGACTCTCTTGATGCTATGCATATTGAGACACAGAAGGAGTATGAACTAGTACTAGCTCAGGAGGAACTGTTATGGCATTAGAAGTCTAGAGTAAATTGGACAAACTTTGGGGATAGGAATACTCATTACTTCCATATGGCTGCGTTGGCTCGGCGACGATGCAATAGTATCTTCGATTTTAAAGGATGCTTCGGGAGTTTTTCAAGATGACGAAACTGTATTGAAGGGCATGGATGTTT
>JANIIA010000008.1:26735936-26754695 GCA_027478495.1 Erythroxylum alaternifolium
AGCATGAGATGTGGTAATTTACCACATCTGGACCCGTTTCTCTGGTCCGACCCGTTCTCTGGAACCGGGATGTTACACTTAGTGGCATTAAGCCTACCTATCCCCTAGTGCCAACACGGCCTGGAAATCGGGTCGTGTCAATTGTACCACTTGATATTTTCCTAATCCAAATGTCCATTTTAGTACCTCAATTCTCTAATGGTAACAATTAATCCCAAGTTACTAGGTATGATCTATTAACCGAAATTCCAGATATATGTAATTTACAGTCATATCATAATTTTAACACCTATCACATATACTTTCATAAACATGTAACATTTCAACTAAGGTATAATTTGGGGCCTTACATTTTCAGTGGTCTATTCTTAGGTTAACTAAATACCTACCTAACAGTCTAACAATAAAATGTCCAGTCTAATACAAACATGGGCATACATCAAGCTATTTACCACACTAGAAGGAACATTATTCATTAAATCTTTCTTTGTATCATTCTGTGGACATTATAACAAAGATAACCTCTCACTATAAGAGATAGGTGCTGCAATAAGATTACAATCAACCATATTAAAACTTTAAGGCACTCACTCAATATATACACTTTGCGAGAGACCCAATAAATTTTGATATGTGTCCTAATGAATCTGAATACTTAGGATAAAAGATACTTCACCAAAATTCTTCATGTTAAAATACTTGGCCAAAAGGTGCTTAACCTCATGTTGCATAGTCAGGTCATTTAATGTGAGTAAGATATTAACCACATATGAAAGTATAAAGATAACCTTACTCCCTCTTACCTTGTAATAGAAATAACTTTTAACTTTATTTTTCACAAAACCAAATAAGGTAACAACCACATCAAACTTTAGGTATCATTGTCTAAATTTCCTCAATTTTTGAACCATACCAATCTTTTCTTAATCTTGAAATCCTTCAAGATGTTTGTTCCATATAGGCCTCCTATTAAAGGTTTTTATTCAAGAAAGCTATCTTAACATCCATTTGATGTACCTTCAAATAAGAAGTTAAAATTTTCATGATCACCCTAAATGCATCTTTAGAGGATATAGGAGAAAATGTGACATTAAAGCCAATCTCTTCTCTCTAAGTGAACCCTCTGGCAGCTAACTGAACTTTAAACTACTCAACTTTACTATGAGAGTCGTTGTTCTTGTAAATCTATTTATAACTAACAAGCTTATAGTTATAAAGTAAATCCATAAGATCCCATACCTGACTATGCTTCATGGACTACATGTCATCCTTCAAAGTATCGCACCATAAATTTGCATGAAGTCCAGAAACAGCTTCTATAGAAGTAATCGGTTATACCACATGTCCAATATCATAATCATGCTTACCCAAATAGATTATGTAATTAGATCATATTATAAGTCTCCTCTCTAAAGCGGATCTTCTTAATTGGACTAGTTCAATATGTTCACTTACCTTAGGAAACTCAATATGTACATATATAGGTTCTTGTCCTTATATTGGTATAATACTGAGACTTGAATCTTCTAGTTTTGACTGAATGGGTGGCTTATAAGATATAATTATAGTATCCATCCTTCTACCATCTAAAAGATGAGAAGGACCACCCTCATCATAGACATTATGTTCTAGATATGTAGTTGTTATGAATCCACTATTTTGGATCCTCCATCTATACACTATAATATGTATCCCTTAAAGTAGTCTGAATAATTTATAAAGTAACAATGAGTGGAACAGGAATGTAGCTTATCTTTATAATGATTACATAAGTGCACATAAGTAAGGTAGCCTTATACATAAAGATGAGTGAGGCTAAGTTTCCACTCTTTCCATATTTTGAAAGGTTTTTTTGGCACTCATTTGCTTGGGACCCTATTAAGTATATATAAGGCAGTCTTTATGGCTTCACCCCAAAGTGAATCAGATAGGTTAGTCCTACTTTACATCAATCTTATCATATCCCTTAAGGTGCGATTTCACCTTTTGGCCATACCATTTTGCTTAGGATTATCTAGCATAGTGAACTAAGCCACTATTCTGCATGACTCTAAGTATTTAGAAAACGAAACTTTTTCTTACCCAAAAACTTTATGTTTGCTATAATACTCTCCTCCATTGTTGGATCTGACAATCTTGATTGATCTTCCCATTTAGTTCTCATCCTCAATCTTAAACATCTTAAATTTATCAAGAATTTTAGACTTTTTATTCAATTAAGAGCACATAATCATAACAAGAATAATCATCAATAAATTTCAAAAGGTATCTTGAATTAAATATTATGGTTGTGTTAGGGCCACAAATATTAGTATGTATGAGTTCTAATAAGCCAAAAGCATAAGTAGATCCATTTTTTCTATTCTTTGGCCAAATTTTCCTTACAATAGCAATACATGTTTCCAGATCATCATAATCTAGATTTGAAAATATAATATTCTTTACCAATCTCTCAACTTTATCTCTGAAAATGTGGCTTAATCTCTGATGCCAAAACTTGTATGATTTCCCTTTATTAGGGTCTCTTCCTGATAATTTGTTCGACAATATACAAAGAAGCACATATCTTACTAAGTGTAAGACACATTCTATATAAACCATACAAAAAGAAGGCAGTACTAATAAGTTTTCTCAGTATACAAAAGGTTTTATATAATACAAGTTTTAACCATATATTAAGGTTCAAACACATCCCCTATAGAGACCACATCAACTTCTTTATTATTCCCCACTATCAGTTTTTCCTCCTCCCTATTCTGCTTTTTCTTTTGTATGAATCCATGCATTATGGAAGCAACATAATTAATGGATCTATTATCTTGCCACTAAGAAATTCATATGACTATATCAACATTAGACTCATGTATCATACAAGCCAAGGAGTGACCTAATAATTCTTACCTTTCTTTTCAAGTTTTATATTTATAGCACTTCAGCTTCTTATATCCCTTCTTCTTAAAAAACACTTTATACTTACACTCTTTAAGACATCTATAGGACCTTTAATAGCTCTGGATTGACCAACATCTATACATGGAAAAAAAATTTAGGTTGCTTACCTTAAAATTTATAGGGTTTTATCTTTGCCTTCACCTTAGTTAGTAATAAAGTTGTTTGACTAGTGCTTTTCAACTTTTCTTCCTTAGTAACACAAACGTGTGATCAGTGAATTTATTTCCTAAGCTTAATCCTGGGAGTTTTATATTGTGAAAAAATTACCAAACTCTGATGGAAGAGTATTCCAAGTTTGTTGAATAATACAAGCATCAAGAATATAAATGTTTAAAGCCTTTAGCTTGCTCTGAAGGTGGGCCATTTGGAAGCAGTCTCTCTACTATTTAGGGGTAAGGCTACGTATTACTAGACCTCCCTAAACCCCGCATATTAGCAGGATTTTTACTATATTGTTGTTATTGTAGCTTGCTCTAAATGTTGACCATTATAATTATGTATTCCCTCATTCCTTATGCTCCTATACATCTCATATAGACATTAGAAGATACCTTATACCTCTTAGAGACATTATTAAGGAAATCCCTTGCTATGTTTGTCTTTTGAAGTCCACTCAGCATATTGTCTATTATGGATCTCTTCATAGTCCTATTTAACCTTTCATATACTACATATGTGGCTCTTTTTGCCTCTGAACTGATAGATGTAGGTGCTGGCAATCTATCCTTAACCATAGCCATGTTGATATCAGTCATCTCTATTATAATCTCTATGTCTTATTTCCATTAGTTAAAATTAAAACTAGTGAGAGTTTCAATTATGACTTTGTGATTGTTTATAGAGAAGGTTACCATAAAATTAATAATGTAAATGATCGACACAAATGTAGGATAACAAAGATAAGCAAAGTCATAAGACTATGTCTGTAATCAACATCTTATCATATATTTTAGAAGCATAGGTGAGTTGAATGCATAATACATGCAGATAAGATATCCACATAAAAATGATGAGAGTACGCACCATTAACTCTTATGATTCTACCACCTATAGGTGAATAAATCACTCAAGCAATGGTTATTCTCCATCAAATGCCTTTATACATATTTCAAAATCTTAAATAAGGCCAACACTTACGGGGAAAATAACTAAATATAATACCAGAGACACCCTTAACATGCAAGCAGAATAATCCAAATATTAACTTAAAGGCTACTATGGTGACTACATTCTCGTTAGTACCTAAACTAATATATAAGAACAAGGGATACACTTGTTTATTATCCTCACAGTCATCTATATGGGAATAAATATCTAAAAAATTACCAAGAATTAATGCAAAATCCTATAGCACATTCTTATCGATACATATTAGTGCTAAAAGCATTATCAACAAACTTTATTTGACAATTTATCATGAAGAAAATCTCTACAAAGTGATAATCATGCAATACAGAATAACAAATGTACCATATAAGATATCAAAACCACAAGTATATCCTTTATTTTAAGTCAATTGTATGAAAAAAAATCACTTAATTATGACTTTACTAACCTTATTTAAATTTTTTTATAGTTAAACCTTACTTATTACCAATGTAATAGTTCTACAAAACTTAAAAGGAACTCACTTTATGAATTCACATAACCCTGAAAATGGACTCTAAATAACTTAAACGACCATTTTGTGAATTCTAAAAATTTACATTTTTGTCCTATAATGTGTTGATGTCAGCACTGCCTATGGTTGCAGGGTGTGTGCAACCTCATGTGGAAGTTGAATGCGTGAGGCGTTTGTAGGTTACGCGTCATATGTACACAAACACGTGCCACCCTTTACAGCAGGTGTTAAATACATGCCAATCATGCTCCAAACCAATGTTATGAATATAGATACCAAACAATACCGAGTATCGTTTCGAATAATTTTTAAAATTTATGAAATAGTCCCTGATTTTTTTCAAATTACCAAATAGTCCCTTAATATATTGGACTATATAATTTATAATTTTTTATCAACCATATCCCTAAAAATCATAATAATAAAAATTGAAATAATAACAATCTATTAATTTATATTAATATTACCTTTCAAATATTTGACATATAAATGATACCCACAATTAATATAAAAAGATCATACAAATATAAAATAAAGGACAATACAAAGTACTTAAAATATTACAATTTCATCATATAATGAATAATATTATATCAAAACATCAAATAAAAGAATAATAAATATTCATAACTCTCTAAGTACTATAATTTATAACAAGAGTTTGTACTGAAGAAACAATCAATTAAAAGTGATCCTAAAATAAAAACATTTACATTTATTTTTATATCGCATGTATAGAATTTAATATATACATTAGAAGTAACTGAAATTAAAAGGGAAGGAGAAATGAAAACCTAAAACTTTATTCTAATTCTAAAAAGAAAATCATTCTATTATTAAAAAATCATTAATCTTCATAAAACCAACGGTTACAATTTTAAACCTCTTACAAGTTATAGGTAATTAATATATCACTAACACCTAGAGAATTTAAATTATTATTAGTAATTATTTTCAGAAATTTTATCAAATCACTATATTTAAACCTTTGCTTTGTACAAATTTGAAATAAATTAAAGAAATAGAATTTTTTATTTTTGCAATGAATGAATGCAAGTATTTTAAATTGTGAAAATGTATTTAGAGGATGAACTAGTAAAGATACACTAGTTCATCCTCTAAATACATTATTTACAATTTAAATTTATCTTACTTAAAATTTTATGACAACTTAAAATTTTAAAAGATAACATTGTCATACAAATATATCATATTGTAATCAATACAATATAAAATTTCAAATTAATATTCAAAATTAAAATTTTAAGAAAATATTTTTCCTTGTATAATATATATAAATGTAGATATAATTATGTTATTAGACTTTTATTAAATATGAAATTTTATTTTTTTATCAAAAAAATCTTAACTATAAAGAAATTTTATATTAATATGAGTGAGAGCACAAGCAAAGTACTAATTTCTTATTCTTTTGTTAGTATTCTTAAAAGAATTTAAATATAAATGTGATATTTGATGAGAAATTCATAAAAGTCATATTGTTCCAAGCACAAGCATAAGCAAACCAACAATATTTTTCTTTTCGTTTACTGCTATAAAATATTACATTTTAATAAAATTTTTAAAGATAAATTGATATTAATAAGTAAAAGAGTATAAAGGGTGTAAGAAACAAAAAGAAAAGAATAGTGAAGATGTGTGTTGATGGAGTGTCTTTAACTCTAGGTTTTTCTTTTTTTTTCAATTTATTTTAACTTTTTTAAATTACAATTCAATCCTTAAAAATTTTAGTATTTCCGATACCGGCCAGTTGTAGTCGATACAGGACACATGTTTTGGGTACCGTTCCTTTGGCCAATACATTACGTACCAACTAGTACTAGCCGGTAAGGAACGATATCCATAAACATGCTCCAAATGTGTAGAACCATTATGACACATGCAACACGCATGCCTTATACACAACAATACGCCCGTCACCTCATAGCAGGTATAGAACACGCTTTAAACATGCAGACGTCCCAATCGTCTCAAACACATGCCCCATAAATGCCAAACATAGGTCCAATGCTTGGTCCCCACATGCACCAGTTGTCTGGCATGCATGTATCACACGCCAGACACTACCCAAAGCCTAGGCTTCACCTAGATGCTTCTTTATGTTGCATCCCGTGTATTAATTTTTTAAAGAAAAAAAAAAGACGTCATTTCGAGAGAAGTGAGCAGGCCACGGATCAAGCCAGGTCAAAAAACTGGCCGGGCCGAACCGAGCCATAATTATCATCCCTACAAAAAAAGGCAATTTTTATCAACTTTTTTAGTGATTTTTCTCCATATTTCGACAATTTTTGCTTAAAAAATCACCTAAAGTCCATTTTTTAGCTTGTTTTTTAAGGCAACGCTTGTTCAAAATCAATGCAAACAAAAAATATGCAGTTTATACAAGCAAAAATAGAATAATTTTTTCAATTTCCTTGTAGAGAAATTTGAAAATATCTATTCAAATTCATATAACCATGAAACTACTATGATACCACATGTTAAACATAATACGAATTTTAACTATAGGCTCATGATTAACCATGAGCTTGTATAAATGGAGAAAATGCGAAAATTTACATATTTTGTTATCTATTTCTCAATGAACAAGTTGCTCCATGTATGAACAAGTTGTTCAAACTTTTATGAAAGTTATATAATTTTATGTCGTTAACGTCATTTTATTTCCTTCTTAATGCGTGGGCTCTCAATGGGCCTGAGAAACCATACATCCACAAAATTACTTAAGCAAGTAGTAAGAAGTCTTAGCAATTATTTATAGTAATCTTATTGGACTTTTCCATCACAGACCCAATAAATAACTAGTTCACATTGATTATGGATCATTTTGTTCACTGGACTTCGATCTATTTAACTATATCTTTTATTGAGTTTCTTTATTATCATTAATTTGGATTAAATTCTATTTTCTTAACCTTAATTTTATAAAACTTGTGATTAATAATTGTCCAAGATAAATTTTTAAAATTCAAACATCTTGAGGGGGTAAAAACCTAAGTTTCTTAAAATTGGTGCTATCCTTGACACTTAGACTCTAAATTTTTCTAATTATAGGAAGAGAAAAATAAGAATCAGAAAAAAAAAAAAGAAGACAGGTTCTAGAACTTGAGCAGACCTGAGTTATGTCAAGGTTGAAAGTAGAGGAGAGATAAGAGTTTTTAAGATAGGGGAGTTCAGATATTGTAGTTAAAGTAGAGACATCAAAAAAGAGAAGGAAGAAATGGAAATGAACTACTCCGAGATAATCAACAGAAGAGTACACAGGAGCAAGCATATAGCCTCCTTTCCCTGACGAAAAGTAGGAAGGCAGAAAATTACTGCACTCATACAATGGTCACTAAAAAGATGAGGTTTTTTTTTTTTAAGGAAGAAAAAACAGAAACTAGAAAAAAACTTGGTTTAGAAAGAAGCATGAGATCAGCCGTAAGTTCTTAAACCTACACGCGCTCTCAAGTCTCAAACAACAGGTTAAAAGCAATGCATTAAGAATCTATGGTCACAATTCCTCGAATGTTGACAATCCGCCATTTCTTAAGAAGTGTCTTTTCTTATGTCCTTGTGCTAGTCCAATAAAGATTTCATAACCATCTTTTCTAATTTGTATGGAGCGATAAGTGACCTGGATGTGCCACCATCTGACAAACACCAAACAACCACAGCAAAGAAGACTCTGCTGACCGACAGTCATCTTAGAATTTGCCTTTCTCGGATCTCAGCTACAACTGTGAATTTAACAAGGAAGCAGTCATTATGCAACAACCTCTAGAAGTTTTTCCTTTAACTATTTTCATTCTTTATGTTGTTTAAACAAATAAAATTTAGCATACAAATTGATGAAAGTTTAATGTCTGAAAACAAAGGTTTGTATCTTTATATTTGTATTTTGTAAACAGCGTTACGATCTAAGTATTAATTTCATTCAATAGAAAGATGACATATGGCTATCTTTTATGCAGGTAGAGCGACCCATCGATTTGTTGAAATGTAATTTCTATCTGAAGAGACTTCCTAGGAGACAGGTTCGGTTGGATTTTATGGAACTCATTAAAGTCTACAGTACCATCTCTTTCTCCGTGAGATTTGCATAAAGATGACGAGTCTGGAATACTTAATGCTTCCTGTTCAACTCGTACAGGAGTAAGAGTTGAACAGGAGTAAGAATATAGTAATATACCTTCTGTATGCAAACATGACTAAGGCTCATTGAATGCAATCGTGATATGGAATGTTACTGAATAGCTGAGGTTACGGTTAACTTACAAGTCAAGCTTCTAACCAACAAAATAGACGAAACCGTGTGGTGGTGATTGAATTGTCGGACTAAATCAATCTAAAGATTAATAACTTCAACATGTAATAAAAAAATTGTAGTTTACATAAAATTTAAAAAAATACATAGATGATTGAAAATGTATATCAAATTTATTAATTAATTTTAAAAATAAAATCATATAATTCAAATATTGCAAGGGTAATAAAATTTTCCAATCTCACTAAATTTTTTATTTAAAATTTCAAGCGTCCATCTTTTCAAAAATGGAAATAAATAAATTTTGATTAATTTATACACAAAAATTATGTTTTACTTGTAATTTTTGAAAATCTAAATAAAAAAAACCCATCCTATTAACTTTCTATTAGGGTTGGTAATAGTACGAGATCAATTCCAATTACATGCATGCTCTTTTATTTTATTTTGCAGAAAATGTTGATAAGAGGTGACACCTGCGTGGCACATCAATATCAATATATGTTAGGCACGATGGTGCTATTGGTGTGTCACCATTTTTGTTTAAGTTGCATTGTTTTGACCACACAACATTAATTGGTATTGATGATCATAATTCACGTCCTGACCACATCGATTTCTTCGATTTCATTTTCAAATTAGAATATCAAAATGACAGCTATGAAGTATCACCGACGTCTCTCAATTCAATTCGTGAGATTCTCCCACATCTTGGTTCAATTATTGGCTACATTTAATAAAGATCTTCAACATTGGGAACTTGATATACTAACCAATATATCTACCAATCATTTTAATTACAACAGTAGTTTGCTCCTTTTAATTACAATAGTAGTTTGCCAATGAATTATATGCTCACCATCATTTTATTAATAAGAAGAGTTCTAAGTGAACGATTCAAAAATTTTACAGAGGAAAATAATCAGTTTAACTTATTCATGACAATAAATTGAAACTTTTTGCAGTTCAGAAAAAGGAGCATACCGATTTGCCAAATAATTTAAGACATGCATACCATTCTAATGGATAGATAATAAAAATCAGTATTTATCATTGCTCGTTATTGTATTACGTAGCCGTTTATCTTCTTTGCTAATAGCGAACATCATCTATCACGTAACAAGTTGTTCATTTCAATTTCCATTTCCATTTCCTCCTTCCCATTATTTGTTACAAATGAGAGTTCCAAACATCTAAACTACATATATTTTGTCTCTCTTAATTTACTATTAATATTAGTCACCTTTAATTTGTCTCTTACCATTACATTCCCAACCTTATTTCTTCTAGTAAAGTAGCACATCCAATGGAGCATCCTCATATTCGTCACCAATAGCTTATGACTATGCACCTAATTGATGGGCTAATATTCCACCCCATAGAGCATAGTTGACCTAATCATTAAACGTTAAAATTTACCTTTAAGCTTAAGTGATATCTTCTTGTCATATAAAACTCTTGATACGCTTCTCTATTTAAGTCACCTTGATCTAATACGGTAAAATATATCTTCATCAATCTCTCTATTGCTTTGAAGGATAAATATTAGATATGTCAAACGCTCTTTTGTTGTATAACTTTTGAACCAATTAACTTCTAAATCAATCTTTACCTCTACATTAGACTCTACCCTGTAACCCGAAAAGTTACACTCAAAGTACTGAGTCTTAATCATGTTCAGTTTAAAGTCTTTTGACTCTAACGTATCTCTCCAAAGTTCTAGCTTGGCATTGACACCCTCTTTTGTCTTATCCACTAAAATAATGTCATCAGCAAACAAAATGCACTAAGGCATATCCCCATGGATCTTCTTGATGATCTCATCCATTACTACTGTAAACAAAAAGGGACTCAATGAGAAACCTTGGCGCAATCTAATATCAATAAAAAATATACTTTGTATCTCCTCCTATCATCCTAACACTAGTCTTTACGCCTAGATACATATCCCTAATAACCCGTATATATGTCATAGGAACTCCCTTAACTTCTAAAAACCTCCATATAATTTCCTTAGGTACCCTATCATACACATTTTCTAAATCATGTGTAGGTTACATTGTCTTTCCCTATAATATTCCATTAATCTTTTAAGGAAATGTAATGCTTTTGTCGTGGACCTTCGTAACATAAAGCTAAACTGCTTCTCTGAGATAGTAACATCCTTTCTCTCTCTCTCTCTTCTCAATCACCTTCTCCCATAACTTCATATTGTGACTAAGAATTTTGATTCCTTTATAGTTGTTACAACTTTGGCTATCCCCTTTTTTCTTGGATAGAGGAATTAGTATACTAAGTCTCCATTCATCTAGTAATTTTACAGACTTAAGGAACACTTTAAAAACCTAGGCTCTTCTCCTAAGCTCTTTCACACCTCTATTGGTATCTCAGCTGGTCCTACTGTCCTTCCAGTCTTCATCTCCCTCAAAGCCCTTTTCATTTCTTCCTTTATAATTTGTCAGCCACAAGTAAAGTCACAATACCTCTCAGACTTGCTAAGGTCCCCTAGAGTGATATTATCCTCTACATCTTCATTAAAAGGTTATAGAAGTATCTTTATCAACTTCTCTTGATGTGATTTTCAGCCACAAGCGCCCACCCTACTTCATCTTTTATACAGAGAACTTGATCCAAGTCTTTCGCTTTCCGTAAGCCCTTCACTTTCCATTCTCTAGCCCTCACCAACTTAAAAAAAAACCTTTTCACCATCTTTAGTTTCCAGACTTTGATATAAATTCTTGTAAGCATTGTTTTTTGCTACTGAGACTATCTTCTTCACCTTTTTCTTTTCCAGTTTATGACTTTCTCTATTAACTACTCTTTCTACCTTTGTGGTGCTATCCAATATAGCTTTATAGACACCTTTCTTGATTTTAATCTTTTATTGTGAGGTGTACTTATCATTTCCATGTTCAACCTAAGTGAATTATAGTTAGAGATGAATGATAAATATAAATACATAAATGATAAATGATAAAGTACACCATGCAATATAGATGTATATTTATGTTAATTTGTTAGAACTTTATTAAGAGGTCTTATAAGATGATTACATCTTATGGTTAGTTTGTAATCATATTTTCTATGGTAATATAGTCAAATCATGACCACTTATGTGTCATGCAATGATTTAAAAATTGAACCGGTCAACGTTTTGATTTGGTTTATTTTCATAACTTTTATTTCTAAAAATCGACCAGTATATTAATTAATCTACCGTCTTTCGTAAATTAACTAATTTTTATAATCCAGAATAAATTAGTTGGTTTTTTTAACTATCTCCTTCTTTAATTAAACTTTAACTTCTTTGATAGGCAAGAATAGTCTCCTTCTTTAATCCTATTTCAGATTCTTCAAATTTGTTCAATATTTACTTTATATTAGTTTTATGATAGTTGACTACAAGTTAAACCTTAAATCTCTTATCTTATTGGTTTAATTTTTTGTTTGATTTTTAAAACATTAGTTCCTTTTATTCATAGTTTATACATTTTTTAGGGTTTTCAATGATAAACCAAACACATGCAAGAGGAGGTGAATTGTGTGTAATTTTTTGCAAGTTATTTTAGTTCAAAAGGAAATGATAGGAACCTATCTATAATTAATACAGTAGGAGCCTATTGTGCGATAGGATCCTGTTTAAAAGAAAGGAGCTTGTTAAACGATAAAACCTTTAAACGACAGTAGCCTGCTATACAAAAAGTCTTGTTAAAAATAATTTAAAATAGAAGGCATTTGTTAAAATGAAAGAAACCTTTAACAAGTTGAAAACAGAAGGAGCCTACTATAATAGTGAAGGAGCCTCTTTGTAATATTCAGTTTTCCAAAACATATGTAGGGTTCAACCCTAAATCATTGTGAATGAATATTAACTTGGTGAGCACTGCATATACATGCATAACATTAGCATATACACACAAATATTGATAATTTGTACACATTACAAGTTAGCATATACACTCAACTAATATGTCCTAAGGTATGAAAGATTTTAAATGACTATGATGTGAATTGTAGATTGATATGTCTTGAATTTTAGTATGATTAAATTACAATTGGTAATTTGGAATTAATTGTGATTAATTGGGAGATTGATGAAATAATATGTACATTTGGACTAGGACAAATGCCTAGTGATAGGATAAATTGATACATGAAAAATTAGGAGGATTAAGCTTATAATTGTGTGACATTTGGCATAGTTAAATGAGTGACAAATAGACAAGTAATCAATTGACAAATGGATCAATTATTGTGTAACATCTGGACTAATCATTTAATGACAAGTGGTAACTTATGGAGTGTAACAGTCCGAGACCACTCGCCCACAAATATTGTCCGCTTTGAGCCTTGGCCTAGCCAAGCCCTACGGTTTTGCTCTTCTCGCACCAAGAAAAATGTATTTATGAGGGAGAGGTATTTATACTCTTATAAGGCATACTTCGTTCCCTCTCCAACCAATATAGAAATCTCACAATTCACCCCCTTTAGGGCTCAGCACCCTTATTGACACACCGATCTGGGTACTGGCTCTGATACCATTTGTAACAGCCCGAGATCACCTGCCCACAGATATTGTCCACTTTGATCCGTGGCCCAACCAAGCCCTCATGGTTTTTCTCTTCCCACACCCAAAAAAACGCGTCTATGAGAGAGAGGTATCCATACCCTTATAGAGGGTTCACCATTGATTAAGAGTGTATAAAAGACAGTTGAGATATAAGCTCTAACCCAAAGCACAAATGTTGTAGGAAAACTAGGAAATGTTAAAGAGTTAAGAATAAATTGCTAGCTAAAAGAATCAAAAGCTTTTGTAAAGTTAATTTTAAAGACACATTTTTGCTAGCTAAAAGAATCAAAGACTTTTGTGAAGTTAATTTTAAAGACACATTTTCTAATGGCTTTATTTAAGGTATAACCCTTTAAAAGTTCCTGAGCCAATCAAATATTGTCTCTAATGTTCCTTTCTTTAACACAAACTCCCTGATTTGGATTAATAAAAAAAGCTTAGGAGGGTCTCGCTGAATCTATTTGCTAGGATCTTGGAGATCACCTTGTACATAGTATCACAACATGAAATAGGGTTGTAATCTCTAAAATTCCCAGGATTAGGAACCTTATATACTAGGAATACAAAAGTTTTATTTAAGATTATTAATATGTAACTTTCCTTAAAGATGTCAAGTACAGTATGCATAATTAAACAACCTGTGAGATCCCAATTAGTTTGAAAGAATCCAAGATTAAATCCATCTAGGCTAGGTTCCTTAGCAGGAATAATAAAAAAAGGTGGATTTAATTTCCTCCTGTGTGACCATTTTATTAAGAGCATCGACTTCATGTTCAAAAATAGATCCCTTTAAGGAATTGAACACCTCTAAAGGCAATTCCTTAATTGCATTGCTTTTTCCCACTAATTGAGAGTAGTAGTTACTTGCCATCTCTTTGAGTTTCTTTTAGTTGATATTCCCATCAGAGTCAATAAGTGAGGGGATTTTGGCTTTGTTCCTTCCTCCTTAAATAACCCTGTAAAAAATTTAAATTCCTTTCACCCTCTCTTAACCTCATTAATCTAGCCTTTTGCCTAAATTAAGAGTAGTAAGCTTCTAAGGATCAGCAATATTGTTTCAATTCGTCAGTCTCTTTTATTTGAGTATGGGGTCATTTAGGTGATCTCTAATGGCTTCTTATATAAAGTTGAGGGATATTATTATTTTCTTCTTATCTATTAATATAAGATCCCAATTATTCCTCAGTAATAGCTTACATTCCTCTTTAAGGAGAGTTAAGTACTTTGCCAAACTTTGAGCATTTATTTCATCTTCAATTGAGTTTAATATGGTTAGATTTAACATAGGATACTTTAAAAAGACTTAAAGAATCGAAAGGGAGCTTTCCTCTTATGAGATAAATGACCAATCCCTACCTCAATCATAGATTGATATAATATCAGTTTGTTACCAAAATGAGCATAGCTGTATTGGAATTCATTAAGCCAGAGATCATTCACAAGAAATCTTTCTAGTTTCCTTCTTATAAATTTATCCCCAAGTTGCTTGTTACACTAAGTGAGGAGGGACCAAATGAACCTGAGATTAGTTAGTCTCAGCCTTGAAGTTAGAACAACTAATTCATGGTATCTATCCATGAGAGGTATGTTACTTTCTGTTTCAAAATGATACATTGTATATTTGCAGTCTCCTGTTAATAGCCATGAAATCTGTGAGCTAGGTGCCAGTATATAGAGCTCATTCCATAATTTAATATGTTGATATTTCCACTTCCTTACATATACCACAGTAATAGCTAGCCTCCTACCTGTTTAAGTCATCAACATCTCACAATGTATGTATTGATCAGAATAACTGACATTAATAAGCTTTAATTATGCAGAATCAAAAGCTATAATCATTCTTTCATTTAGGTGAGACTCAAAATGTAAAACTAAAGACCGTTTCTGAATGTGTCTTCCTTTATTTTGGTCTCAATGAGACCAATAAAAATAGGCTTCTTGAAGGTTAGCACATCCTTAAGAGCCATCTATCTATTAGGGAAATTTATCCCTTTTACATTCCATATTGGAAAATTCATAGTCATCTCTTAGTTTTGGGTTTTTTCTTTCTATTTCTAGGATTACTAGTACTACGATCCATATTTATAGCTACCTTTTATCTAGAGTTAGGATTAATTTTCGAGAGAGGGTGTATATGATTTCCCTTAGTTGTAACTGATTTTTTCTTATCCTCAGGAGTTGTATATGGTAATTCCTGTCCTCCATCATCTGGGATGTTAGATTCTGAAGGGGAGTAGTGCCTTTTAGGGATGAATATTTAATTATTCAACCTGTTCTCTTGCAACTAGATCCGAGTATTTCCTTCCACCTTTGTTACATCTACTTATAATGGGGCATTCATTAAGGATTGATCACTCATAACTTGCTTACCCTGCTCTTTGGTTCCAATTATTGCAGTAGTTAATTTTGGCTTCCACACTTTGGTCATTCCTTTCTTTAAGGGTCTCAATGAGTAAGTAACCTTTACTGAATACTTTATCAGCTCAAATCCATCATTTAGTTTCATTATTTGTATAATATTCGGGAGTTCTTTTTCTATCATTATCTCCATGAATATTCTTGCAAAGACAATCCTCTTAAGGTTAGTTATATTATCATATATGGTGATGGGCCTTCCTAGCACATTAGCCAAGTAACTTATGCTTTATAAGGACTAGTATTCAAGGGGAACATGATGAAAGTCTACCCATATTGGAATGGTCTGAAGCTCAATTCTATTTAAAGTGAACCCTAGCTTCCATTTTCTCAATATAAGTGATTTACCATGAATATACCAAGGGCTTGTCTTCAGTACTTTCATTGCCTATTCTTTAGTGGCAAACATGAAGATAAATAGGTCATCTTTGGTTATAAAATAGTTCTCCACATCTAGCTTCCTTCAATTGGAGTTTGCCTACTAGTTTACCATTAAGAAGGCTAGTCTTCTATCAAGGAAACTTGTAACTAGTACTATGCTCTATTTCTTCACACCCTTGTTTAAGATATCAATTGGAGGAGCCATTAGGTTATCTTTTGAAGATGGAGGAATGAAGTGTAGAGTGCTAAAGGAGTTAGGATCTCCAACAACTTTGTTCCATGCCTTTTTTTCCAAGGTAATGTTAGTAGTAGGTGATCTTTGGAGCCAGGTAGTGGTGGAAATTCAGGGCTTAAAGTTTTAGGAGTTGGATCTATAGCGTTTTCGATAATATTAATAGTAGATGGATCCTTGGAGCCAGATTGTGGTGGAAAGTCAGGGTTTAAGTTTTTGGGAGATAGATTTATAGGGTTGATTTTGGTCGGAGAAGAAGTGGAAGTGAGTCAAGGAAGCTGAGGCAAAGAACCAAAGCTTTCCATTAACAGTAAACTATCAGATATGATGCCTTGGAGGAGAAGGTTTGGCTAGTTCAGGTTGCTCAAACAAGAAAAAAGAGGGGCGGTTTAATGGTCGGTTTAAGTTGTTTTAAAAGAAGGCGTAGGTTAGAAAAAAGCTAAAGTTTCTTTTTCTAACCCATTATGTGATTCAAATATTAAACAATATATGTCCATCATGTGATTAAAATATTTAACAATATTTGTCATAACTTGCAATATGTGAGTTTTGAAACATTTTATTCTGGATAATAAATGAACAATCAGTATATTTGAACTAACATATGTACAGTATTTTATGAATGAAAGACATTCATATAAAGATAATATGAGTCAATGCCTTAACACATAACTCGTACCATGTGTCAAAATACAACCATGAATGGATTAATGTAAGATATAAGATCTTTGCTTGCATTGTGTGAGACCTTTGAGGTTACTCTTATTTAATTTTTGAGAATTAAATTTAAGATTTGCTACTTTAGAATGTTACTGGTAGATCATATATGATGTGATCTTATAAAACGATTATAGGAAAACAGATTAAAATTTATTTGAAGAAATTCATAATAGAGGAAGGTCATTGCATTTAAAGACTCGCATAATTAGATATAAGATCTTTTCTTACATTGTGTGAGACCTTTGAGGTTACTCTTGTTTAATTTTTTAGAATTAAATTTAAGGTTCGCTACTTAAAATGTTACTAGCATATCATATATGATTATAGAACGATTCTAGGAAAGCAAATTAAATTTGATTTGAATAAATTCATAATAGAGGAAGGTCATTACATTTAAAGACTCACACAAAACATATTCAAAGGTGGCCTCCACTTTTTAGTATGGTAATTGAAAACAATTGTAATGTGATGAAACAAATGAGATCAAAAGAGATTAATGCGAGATATGACTTAGGGTATACTATATAATATCTACTCAAAAAAATATTGGTCCCAAGATCAATTCATTAATGGAGATTACATACTACCAATAAATATGTGACAACGGGCTCTCGATGGTCGTATAGGTTAGTAGATAAGTATGAAAAATTCAAATTTTCAATTGATTAAACTTATTCATGTGTGTATGGACGATGATAGTCACTTAAACACCTTTGAACGAGTTTAATGTTATCTGTAAATAACTATTTAAAAAGAAGTTATATTTTCATTCCAATGTAAACGATAAATTTTGAAAGTTCGAATGGATATTCCCTTTTTTGTTTTCAAAAATGTTGGCATTGGAAAGAGCCTGTGATTCAAATTATATATAATATCCAAATAAGTGGTATTATTCATAATTATGCACATCTAGTGATCTGATCCTTTAATCTATGTGATTTCCTACAGATTTTTTGGCATCCCTTAATTAGTTGAGCAGTTCTATGCATTCATTCTTTACCGTAACCAGCATAGAGGTGGATAAACTATTACTGTCGTTCCATGGAGATTCTATATATATTGTGTTTTGGGGTCCCAGACGAGCGAGAATGACATTTGGAAAGCAATAATATATATAGATTCTGCAATAGATTGCTTTCCATATATATAAATATATATATATATAATAGATTGCTTTCCAAATGTTATTCTCGCAAATAATTCCACCATCTTTTAATTTCTAATGCTTTTAATACTTCCCTCGATGTTCGATTTTTTATCTTCTCACTAAGGTATTTTACAAAAAAGATAATCAACACAAACTAGACAACATATCTCGGAAGATTCACAGTTATACAATTTAATAGTTTTAGGGGGTGCTTGATTTATAGAAAGTAACGAGAATGAGAATAAAAATGAAAATAAGAAAAAATAGGAATGAATATAATCATTATAATTATGATAGTTAGTTAAGATGAAGGAATGATTACCATTACTATTGATAGTGGTTGGTTTGTAAAAAATATTGTAATTAATTAGTTACAAAATGAATTATATTTTAATTAATAAATGAATTATATTTTAATTAATTACAATATTTTAATTAATGAATGAAT
>JANIIA010000008.1:26759076-26779115 GCA_027478495.1 Erythroxylum alaternifolium
TGTATACAACATGAAAACTATACACATACTCTAAGCAGGAAAATAAGGATCAACGTGAACTTTTCAGTTTTTCATGAACAATCTGGGGTAGGAGTTACGTCCCTTAAAACCTGCAACCTGTTTTTCCTCTTCGTGTTTGTGTCCTCTCCCTTGAAACGTAAAGAACGTCTGTCTTTATCATTTTTAAAAATGTTTAAGTTCTGTATAGATGAAAAATATAACAGGGATATAACTCTATCAAATTTTTACTAAATTTGATAAAAATTATAAATTATCTTGTCTTACATATTTATGATTAATTAATATACAAGAAAATATACATTAATAATTAAATTAGTGATATGAAATGAAAAAATAATTGAAAGATGACATTTTATCAATTTAATAAATAAATTCTTAGGTTAGTAAATAAAAGATATTTTTAGTTGAATTTTTAAGCCAAAAAAAAACAATATATGTTCGATATTTTAACAAACAAAATTTTGATATATTATAGTACTATAACTTAATTTTACTTTAGTTTACCTAATTTTCCTTTTGTATTTTTACAGAGAGGGTTGATTCCGTGACTTCAACCTATGACAATATGAGCAACTTTACCCATTATTCTATGGCTCATCTCTTATTATTAATTTTAATTATCTTACTAAATTTTGGTGATGTCTTTGCTCATGTTTTAAGTTATAAAATTAAGTTGTTGTGTACAATTATTTAGGTCACACTTGCAGTGAGGCCATGAATTAATAAAGCCAAGATTCTTTTGAATGAAAAGGCTAAGCGATTAAGATGAGATTTAACAGAATCTTTTGAATGAAAATGGACAAAACTGCTACAACTCGTGTTATGGTTTTAAATTCAAAGAAGAAGACAGAGGAATAAAGAGGAAGATGAAAATGACGAAAGATGGGGGAATAAAGAGATGAAGAAGATGACGACAAGCTCACCTAAAAGATAAATTTAATTGTAACACTTGTATCTAAATACAATTTTTGTTAATTTTTTGCAGTATTTAAATTAAATTTTATTATTTTACATTAAAAAACTATAGTAGAGATATGACTCAATTTTCTGTCACATTATCAATAATGTGACAAAAATATATTATCATATGATCTACGAGACTCAATTCTCTTTTACAAATATTTAAAATTAAATAATTAGTTAATATATCTAAAATAATTTTAATGTACCTTAAATACATTAATTAAACTAATAAAATAATTTAATTAAACATTAATTAAACCCCTAATTTTACCCTTTTTTAACTTTAAAATTCTTAATCTCTCTAACAAAACTCCTAATTTTATCTCTCTTCACCATCCGTATATTCACCTATTGTCAATCTTACTTTAATATATAACCCTTCTTCAGAAGTAAATATATCATAAAATTGCCTTCTAAACTTTAATGTGTAACCTTTCACACAAATATGAAAAAGAGAAATAGTTAAACGATTTTTTTCACCACAGGACCAAAAGAAAAGAATGATTTGATGGAAAATGGGAAAAAATATTGCCTAAAAGATAGCTTGAGAAGAGGAAATATAGTGGAAGCATACTTGAATCTATGAGCGGAAAAAGGAAGAGTTTTAGTGTAAAGGCGAAATAGTTTTATGAACGTAATCTTCTGAATGAACATATTCACAAAAAACATATATAAGAACCAATGTAAAAATAAATAAAAATTATTTTTGAACGTCAATTAGGGACCACACATGTTTATAAAACCTAATGGGTGTAATTACCAAATTGGGCCTTATTAACTTGTTAGTTACACCTTAAGAATTCTACACGTATTTATATATTAATCCTCACGCTTTTATATTAGTTGAGATGTACCCCTAAATAAAATTCAATCACTTCAATTATGTATGCATATAGTGTACAGTCTAAAATTGTAACAATCTCTCACTTGGATTGCATTATCATATGCTCACACAACAAAACTACCAATTATATACCAATCTCGTCTAAACCAATAATATCCATTAGCTTCACTAACATAAGGACCAAAGGAGCAGTCGTTGGCATTTTTGCAACTAAACTCACAATGATTTCACAGATCAACTCAACTAAATGACATAGATTAAGTGTGGATTTATAGCATGGAAATTATATATAATGTCATATATATATGCCTATTTCCAATTAGTCCAAACCAAACCAAATGAGGGCAGAGAGTAGAGTAAAATATAGGAAATTGAAAAAATAACTGAATATTTCGTTAATGTCACGACATCAAGTATAGTACCAAGCATAAAACACATAACATGAACCCCCACTAAATCAAATGGCATCAAACGTAACAACATCCATATAAGTAATATGCTCATGAAAGGCATGAGTTCCTTTGTGATCATAGAGTTTGTTCCTATAACCTTAATACTTGAGACTCTTTTGGCTATTACCTAATATTCTCTTGCTAAACTGCTTTGGTATCTACCAAGCATTCCAACAACATATGTAAGGTCAAGACAAGTGTAGACCTATGTGTGCATCAAATTCCTCATTACTGATGTATAGGGAAATTCTGCATAAACTTGGATTCTGTTTCATTCTTTAGACACTACTTTAAAATAAATTTATCTCATTGAGAAATGGGCTTATCATGAGATCTACAATTTTGCATGCCAAATAGTTGCAATACCTTTTAGAGATAACCCTTCTGTGACAATACTAGGATTTCACGTGAACGATTACGGTGAATTTGGATCCTTAATATGAAAGATGCCTCATTAAGATATTTAATTTTAAATTGCTATAAAAGAAATTTCTTAGTTTCCCTAAGCAGTTCCATGTTGCTACTGGCAACCAAAATATCATTTACATATAGGACCAAGAAAATAAATATACTCCTACTAAAATTATGTTACACACAATCTTAAACAATATTCGCTTTAAATCCACATGAGAGAATAAGTTGATGAAACTTTTGGTACTATTCAAGAGAAATTTGCTTGGACCCATATATGTATTTCCTAAGTTTAGATACCAATTGGTTAGTTTCCTTGAAAGCAAACCCCTCTATTTGTTTCACATAAATTGTTTTTTCAATGTCTCTATTGAGAAAAGTTGTCTTTACATCCATTTATATAACTCAATATCAAAATGTAATCCAAGTGCCATAATGGTCTTAAAAGAGTCTTTCGATAAAATTAGAGGGAAAGTCTCTTTATAGTTAATGCTTTCCATCTGAGTAAATCCTTTGGTGAAAAAATGAGCCTTATATCTCTCCATATTACCTTGCGAGTCATGTTTGGTATTAAAAATACATTCAGAATTAATAGGTCTCATACATTCAGGCAATGGGATAAAATCCTAAATGTCATTGCCTCTTATAAGTGGATTTCCTCACCTATGGCATTAATTCACTTATGAGAGCTAGAACTTTTAATGTCTTCATAGAAGGTGAGTGAATCATCTCTTACTAAGTCAACATTTTTCTTATGTTCTTGGGTAAATACAACATAATTATTTGGAATTGCACTTCTCCTTTCCCTCATAGATCTTCTTAAACTGATCCTATTTGAATTTGAGTTTGTTGAGTTTCATCTTCATGCTCCTTATAAACAATGGATTAAAGAATGATTGAATGATCCTGATGGGTAGAAAGTTTGACATTGTCATATATTTGTACTAGATGTCAATTATCATGATTAATAACAATTGTAGGAAGAGGAACATTAACCAACTCCTCTTTAAAGATAAAGTTATTACCCTTATACTGGGCATTTTTTGTCTCAAAGAATGTTCTTATTTTGGGATCGTAGAATTTAAATCTATGTAATCTTTCAGAGTATCTTATAAAATAACTAATCTCAATTCCTGTATCTAGTTTCTTTGCATTTAGCTTATAGAGACTTTCCTCAACTAGATATCCTCAAACATATAAATTCTTTAAGAAAAGTTTCCTCCCTATCTATAACTCGTAAGAGATTTTATTTGTAGTTGTTTTAGGAACTTTATTAAGTATGTAAATTGCAGCCTTTAATGCATCTCCTCATAATGAGGGAAGTAAAGTTGTTTAACAAATAATATTTTATATCATATCCTTAAGGGTTCTATTTCATCTTTCTACTGCACCATTCATATTTGGAGAACCTAGCATATATGACATATTAAGGGATAATACCACACTCACTTGGGAATTGAGCAAATGTACCTAGACATAGTTCACTTGATCTATCGTACCTACTCTAGTATTCATCACCATGATCGAATCTTAGGGCCTTAATAATTTTACCAAGTATATTTTAAACTTTAGCTTTAAAGAACTTCGAAGAATCAGATACTTATGATTTCTCTAGAAACGTGATAAAATATTGAAATGGACCACAAATATCTATATGTATTAACGATAAGACATTGTTAACTCTCTCAACTTCTATTTTTCTCTTGTTTGTAGTTTTTCCCTTTATGCACTCAACACAAATATCATAATTTGATTCCTCAAATGTTTTCAAAATCCCTTCTAACACAATATGTCATTTCTCTTTTTAGAGATATAACCGAGAAACTTATAAAGAATTATTGTTTGAAATTTTGTGTTTAATGCCTTTGATTTCAACATTATGGGACTCACTATATAAATTGAATGTATCAAGCAAATATCAATTGTCATAATCAAATAAATTATTGGTTCCGACAAGCATAGAATTAAAATGAACATAACATGTTCTGTTTCTAAATGGGTAAATAAGTCCTTTGTGGAATACAAAAATTGAAACCAAAATTTTCTTGAAAGGAGATATATTAAATGTGATTTTTAATTCTAAATAGAAACCAATGCATAATAACAGTTGAAAAGTCCTTATGTTTAAAAATTCCACTGAATTTCTAACCCCATATATATGTACTTCTCATCATCGCTAGGACTTTAATAGTTCAAGCAACTTATGTGAGTTGTAGCACCAAAATCCATCCACCAAGTATATCTTGATACTGAAACCAAATTAACTTTAGTACAAACAAGAGTGAAAGAGATACCTTTCTATACTTGCCAAGTGTAAAATTTAGCACAATCTTTCTTTATATGAGAAGAGTCCTTGCAAAAGAAGCATTTCTTCTCCTTATGTCCCTTAGATGTACCTTTATGCTTTTTCTGTGTTTCCAATATCGTAATCTCTTTGCCTTTCCCCTTCTTACCACATCCAAAAGTGGGTGATGCCAAATGAGTGCTCTTAATATTATGTTGTCTCATCCTATCTTCTTTTTGCACCAAAGAAGATATGAGCTCATTCATTGACCATATTATAACTCACCTTAAACTGGCTGAAATGTGGAGGAAAAGATGTCAACACTAAATGAACAAGCAATTCTTCTTATAGGTGTAATTACCAAATTGGGACTTATTAACTTGTTAGTTACATCTTAAGAATTCTACACATTTTTATATATTAATCCTCACACTTTTATATTAGTTAAGATGACCCCCTGAATAAAATTCAATAACTTCAATTAGGTTACAAAACTTTATAATTGATATATGTATATAATTATTTACTGCAATATATGTGCATTTACATGTCCATATGCATTTATAATTACGTATGCATATAGTGTACAGTCCAAAATTTTAACAATCTCTCACTTGAATTGCAGTATCATATGCTCACACAACAAAACTACCAATCATATACAAATCTCATCTAAATCAATAATATCTATTAGCTTCACTAACATAAGGACCAAAGGAGCAATCATTGCCATTTTTGCAACTAAACCTATAATGATCTCACGAATCAACTCAACTAAATGACATAGATTAAATGTGGATTTATATCGTGGAAATTATATGTAATGTGATCTATACATGTCTATTTCCAAGTAGTCTAAACCTAGCCAAATGAGATCTAAGTTTAGAGTAAATTATAGGAAACTGAAGAAATAACTGAATATTTCATTGTCATGACATCAAGTATAGTATCAAGCATAAAAAATATAACATGAACTCCCACTAAATCAAATGACATGAAATGTAACAACATCCATATGAGTAATATGCTCATGAAAGGCATTGGGTGTTAATTCCTTTGTAATCATGGAGTTTGTTCTTATAAGCTTAATACTAACAAAACCACTTAAACTCTTTCTTTCACAACAAGGAACTTAATGTCTACATTTTTAGATTTAGAAAAGCTTTTATTGCTATCTGAATACAAGGTTATTCGTCTATTATCACATTATAAGTTGAGTGGCCTTTCAATACTATTAACTAGTTGCAATATTGTAATGAAGTTGCACAACTATATATTATGATTGGATGTCTCATAATATGCAATAAATTCAGCCTCTATAATGGAATATGTAATTAGTGTTAGTTTCCTTGAAAGCAAACCCCTCTATTTGTTTCACATAAATTGTTTTTTCAATGCATCCATTGAGAAAAGTTGTCTTTACATCCATCCACATAGCTCAATATCAAAATGCAATCCAAGTGTCATAATGGTCTTAAAAGAGACTTTTGATAAAATTGGAGGAAAAGTCTCTTTATAGTTAATACCTTCCATTTGAGTAAATCCTTCGGTGAAAAAACGAGCCTTATATCTCTCTTATTACCTTGTGAGTCCTTTTTGGTATTAAAAATACATTTTGAATTAATAGGTCTCATACATTCAGGCAATGGGATAAGATCTTAAATGTCATTGCCTCTTATGAATGCATTTCCTCACCTGTGACATTAATCCACTTATAAGAGTTAGAACTTTTAATTTCTTTATGGAAGGTGAGTGAATCATCTCCTACTAAGTCAACATTTTTCTTATGTTCTTGGGTAAATACAACCTAATCATTTGGAATTACACTTCTTCTTTCCCTTGTAGATCTTCTTAAAGGCACTAATTCTATTTGAATTTGAGTTTGCTGAGTTTGATCCTCATGCTCCTTATAAACAATGGATTAAAGAATGATTGAATGATCTTGATGGGCAGAAAGTTTGACATTGTCATATATTTGGAAGAGGAACATTAACCAACTCCTCTTTAAAGATAAAGTTATTACCCATATACTGGGCATTTTATGTCTTAAAGAATGTTCTTATTTTGGGATCGTAGAATTTAAATCTATGTGATCTTTCAGAGTATCCTATAAAATAACTAATTTCAATTCTTGTATCTAGTTTCTTTGCATTTGGCTTATAGGGACTTTACTCAACTGGACATCCTCAATCACATAAATTCTTTAAGAAAGGTTTCCTCCCTATCTATAACTCGTAAGGGTTTTTATTTGTAGCTTTTTTAGGAACTTTATTAAGTATGTAAATTGTAGTCTTTAATGCATCTCCTCATAATGAGTGAGGTAAAGTTGTTTAACAAATAATATTTTATACCATATCCTTAAGGGTTCTATTTCATCTTTTTGCTACACCATTCATATTTGGAGAACCTAATATATATGTTATATTAAAGGATAATACCACAGTTACTTAGGAATTGAGAAAATGTACCTAGACATAGTTCACTTAATCTATCGTACCTACTGTAGTATCCACCACTATGATCGGATCTTAAGGCCTTAATAGTTTTACCAAGTTGATTTTAAACTTTAGCTTTAAAGAACTTAAAAACATCCAATACTTATGACTTGTCTACAAACATGATAAAATATTGAAATGGACCACAAATATCTATATGTATTAACGTTAAGACATTTTTAACTCTCTCAACTTCTATTTTTCTCTTATTTGTGGTTTTCCCCTTTATGCACTCAACACAAACATTATAATTTGATTCCTCAAATGTTTTAAGAATCCATGCTAACACAATATGCATTTCTCTTTTTATAGATATAACCCAGAAACTTTTGTCATAATGATAAAGAATTCTTTTTTGAAATTTTGTGTTTAATGCCTTTGGTTTCAACATTCTGGGACTCACTATATAAATTGAATGTATCAAGTAAATAAAGATTATCATAATCAAATAAATTATTGGTTCTGACAAGCATATAATTAAAATAAACATAACATTTTCTGTTTCCAAACGGGTAAATAAGTCCTCTGTCAAATAAAAAAATTGAAACCAAATTTTTCTTGAAAGGGGATATATTAAATGTGATTTTTAATTCTAAATAGAAACCAGTACATAATAACAATCGAAAAGTCCTTATACTTAAAAATTCCACTAAATTTTTAGCCCCCATATATATGTACTTCTCATCATCGCCAGGCCTTCAGTAGTTTAAGCAACTTATGTAAGTTGTAGCACCAAAATCTATCCACCAAGTATATCTTGATACTGAAACCAAATTAACTTTTAGTACAAACAAAAGTGAAAGACATAGCTTTCCTTACTTGCCAAATGCAAAATTTCGTACAATCTTTCTTTCTATGAGAAGGGTCTTTGTAAAGGAAGCATTTATTTTCCTTATGTCCCTTATATATACCTTTATGCTTTTTCTACATCTCCAATATCGTAATCTCTTTGCCTTTCCCCTTCTTACCACATCCCAAAAAGGGTGATGCCAAATGAGCACTTTTAATATTATGTTGTCTCATCCTATCTTCTTTTTGCACCAAATAAGATATGATCTCATTCAATGTCCATATTATAACTCACCTCAAACTAGCTGAAATGTGGAGGAAGAGATTTCAACACTAAATGAATGAGCAATTCTTTCGATAGCTCTATCTTTGGTGTCTAGTTTTCTTGCTAGATGAAACATTTCAATTATTTACTTATGTATGTTCTCATTACTCTTATACAAGTATCCTTAAAGCTACACTTATCTGTGCTTTATCGCTTTCAATGAAGAGCTTTTCAAGGGTATCAAGGAACATGTTAGCATCCGTTTCTGTAGACAAAACGTCTCGAAATATCTCTGAGACAACATTCTTCGTAATCATGAAACTCAAATGGTTAGATGATCCCATCTCTAAAAAATTCCTTCGATCCTTAAGAGGTGTTTTAATTTTCTGTAAGAGGTGCAGGACATAACTCTCTCAATGCGAGGTCAATATCCATACATCCCAAAACTATAATCATCTTATATTTCTAAGTCTTAAATTTGCTACCACTAAACACTAAAATGATGTTAATATTGGTAGTGATAGAAGAAGCATCAATAATACCAAATGTATAGAGAACCACATATAAAATACAATCATCTCATGATATATGTAACCGTAACTAAGTAATGATTTATTATATCAATAACATCCCATCTCAAAATACATGAAATGAAATCAAATCTAGTCTTTAAATAAAGAATCGAGTCATAGATGGTTTTTTTGATAGAGATGAGAATGCTTTATTGATTGTATAACCTTACAAGAAGATATAAGGTCAGAAATATGATGGTAAGAGACAAGTTGGGGGTGGCTAACATTGAAAGTAAATTAAGAGAGACAAGATTTGGGTGGTTTAGACATCTTAGGAGGAGACATCTTAGCATCCTAGTAAGAAGATACGAGAAGATTGCACTTAGAAATTAAAAGAAAAGAAGAGGAAGACCTAAGAAGATTTGGAGAAAGGTGATAAGAAATGATATGACCCTACTAAAGATTATAAAGGACTTAGCTCATAATAATTACGAATTAGGATATTGGTAGAGAATCCTATATAGAGAGGTCCTTCTCTTTTCATATGTCTTTTGAACCTCTTATGTCAATTCTTATGTCTTTTAATTAGCTTAAATGATTTTGTTTATAACACTTGCTCCTTTAGTTATTTTATTTCTTTCTTTCTTTATTTCATATTTTTTACAATGCTTGGTTTTTATTTACTTATTCGGTTTCTTTATTGTCTGTTTATTTATTTACTTACTTTTATCTTTATCTTTACTTTCTTTTTAATTTTAATTTTAATTTATACAATTGTTTGTTTATGTATTTGGCTGTTGTTTTTGTGCAACTTTTTTTAAAAACTTTTTTTCTAGTCTATCAGAAGTAGTCTTTTTATTAGTTAGGAGTTAGGATGTGTATTTTTAGACCTCCCAAGTCTCAATTCTTGGTGAAAATCCTATTGGAATGTTGTTGTTGATGTTGTAGTAATTGAGTATTGATGATAAGATCCAGTCACATGCTTAGCCTTCCTTTAGACCAGCTTGGCACTCATAATAGACACCTAATAACCATCACACACTCCTTATCACATATGCATGTAAGTTTCTACCAAACAATAGTCTTTCTTTGGCCGACATATTGTCTGTGTGGAGAAAAACACACCACCACCTTAATAATTCATAATCAAAAAGTTTCCACAACAAAGGTCACTTCAATAACTATACTACTTCAACCAATTGAAGTGAAGAATTAAGAATACTTAATTTTAAAGTTATTTGAATTTAATCACTGACCATAAGAAAACATGATATATGCAACACCAAATGCACATAAAATAGGCATAATTAATCCATATAAACAAAAACAAAAACATTAATCACTTTTATAATTAACATGAAATTCGAGTGTGTCATAAAGGAATTCTCTAAAAAATATGCCTTACTTCTAACAGTGATATAAATGGACTTCAGAAAACTCAAATAATAAAATTTTAAGTTACCAAGTTGCTAAATGCTAAAGAGTGTTAGGGTTTAAAACTTAAATTAAAAGGATAATTTTATTTTAGTAATGAATGAGTACAAAATGTCAAGAAAGCTAAAATAATGATAAGGTTTTTTTGTCTAGGTAGCATCTGTGATTGTGGATGTGTGCCCTTCGTTATGATATTGGTATGTTTATATAACCTTCTCAAATTCAATCACCTCAAGTAGTTTTCCTATAACTGCTCAACTTCTAAGTATCTTCTAATTACGACCATGTCTTGATTAACCGCCTACCACATGTTAAACATGTTTTCAACCTTCTTGACTCATAAAATGTTAGACATCTTTATTAATTCCCATGCCTAAGAATTTTCTAAGCAATTTAGTTTACTTATAGAAATCTTAACAACTGGGTCTTTTCTCTTTTAGTCCAACTGTGTTGAATCCTATATTCTGGTGGCAAAGTAATAAACTTCTCTTACAATAAGAAATAAAAAATTTTCTTCTATTTTGGAGATATCAAAAGTGTATTGCATTTGAGTAGTTGGTGTTTATACTTTTCTTTGGCTTCGAGTGATTTTTGTTTTAGAATAAGGCAACTACAAGTTCTTGGGATATTAGCCTCAGTCACTACTGAGTCATATGAACTTGTTTCCATAAAATAAGTACCTCGTGAACTCCTTTTCTAATATCCTTACTCCTTAAAATGTTCTTCATATTTAGACACTTTTACTGCTAATTTATAAAAGTAATGAAATTCCATACCTTGGAAATTTTTTTTTTAAGTTCAATATCGAGGGCCCTATAAGCTAGCTTTATATGCTCAATCTCTAGGAGCACAATTCGACATCTAACTTCTCATTCCCCTAAATTAAGCGATAAACATATCTATATTCTCACTACTTTTCTAATTAACTCTACAAAACTCAATTATACTAACTTTTAGTTGGACAGAATCCCTAGGAAACAAAGCATTCCAAGAAAAAAATTACTTGTCAATGAAATTGGAAGTAGCCTAAATTTGAAATTGTTGAAATTTTCGTAATTAGTCAATTCACTAAATTGAATACTAAGTTTGGAAATATACGAAATAATTGATTAGTAATTTTTATCCAAAAAAAAGTAAAATCAAGAATTTTTAAACCATGGGAATAAAGATTCTTATAGTCAATATGCTCTAGATAAGGCTTATAGAATTCGGAGTGGTCAATATGTCTCAAGATAGGCATATATAGTTCTTGAACAACTTCTCTAACAACTTCCATATCAACTCAAAACCTCCTATATGGAGGAGCATAACAGGAATAAAAATTCGGTCTATACCCAAAAAGTTGCCCCTTAGGTCGTAATTTGGCCCATTATCTTCAACTTCAAAACTAAATCCTTATCTTCTGAGAGCTTGGGGCCTAACAATCTTAGCCATTTCTAGAATTAGCATGCGAAGGCACCACAAGACTATCCCTCTATTTTATGAGTAAGAACATATCTTTCTTCTACGGAGGAATAAATTGGAAGACCACTATATTCAATAACTTCCAATGCATTTGGTGCAAGCTGTCTCTTGAACCTTTTAAAAATCTGTCTTGTTAAAGAAGGAGAATTCTGCCCAACGACCTGTTCCAAAATGGAAAAAAGTTTTTTCATCTTCTCTATTAACATTTTGATCGCTTCAACAGTAGTGACTAAATTGGACTTAAACTCTGAGATACTATTTGCATAAACAAGATCGTTTCTTGTTGATAACTATGGCGATTTTGAATCCTAGCTAGTTCGAGACTTAGTTAAAGGTGATGTTACCTTCTCTAAATTTTTATTCATTTGAGATACAAAACTTTCATTCCCTACTATAGTAGGGACTTCTTCCTCTAGGGTTGAAGGTATAACAACTTCTTTTTCATTTCTTATATGTGGCATTGTTGTCTTTCTATTGTGCCAAATGGTAATCAAATGTTTAGTTTCATGATAATTATAATTATTAATAATTTTGGATGTCGTCATCGTCATCATCATCATCATCATCATCATCATCATCATCATCATCATCATCATCATAATAATAATAATAATAATAATAATAATAATTTTATTTTTGTTTTTGTTTTTTATTAGAAGAAGAAGAAGAATATTAGTAAATAAGAACGAATATCTAATTTGCTAAATATTTTATTAGAAAGTTATAATGAAATAAGAATTGGTATCAAAATAATTTTTGAATTGGTAATAAAATAAATTTATTTTAAACTTGAATAAATTCAAGTATTTTAATTTTTCTATATTACAATTTCGTTATAAAGTCATTATAACATGCAAACAAAATAAAATTATTAAAAAGTGTCAGGTCAGCGACGTCATTAAGTTGTTAGTAATTTAGCTATAACGAGGTTAAATTTTAACAATTTTTAAAAGTTAAGGTCTTAAGTATTCTCTTTGAAATGTTAGTGTTAAACTTGTCGAATGATGTACAACGTAGGATCAAAATTGACCAATTTGTCAAAAAATTTTAAAAAATTTGGGTCCCCTTTGCCACATCAGTAATGACATGGCACTGGAGGCCCACAAAAAATAAAAATATTTTAAAAAATTGCCAAGTTCGCACTAACCTCGCACTTAATAGATGAAGTTAAACGGTAGAATTCAATATTAACACTTTCTAAACGTTATAATTAAGTCTTTTAGCTACATTATTTTATTATGGTGTACTTGGCATTGTGTTTTAAGCACATATTCCTTTCTTTTCAATAAATTTAGCAATTGGACTAGGACATTATATCTCCCATAATATTCACAACCCTTGCAAGATTTGATAATTTTCACCTTTTTATCTATCTTACTACCTCATTAAGGAACACCTTTAAGGCGTCTATCAATTACATTTATTCAACAAATAAATATAGTCATAATGTGAAGATTCATCAATTAAAGTTATGAAAAAATTTTCTTCACTAAATAAAAAAGAACATTGAAAGACCTATACTTATCAATGTGTATAATTTTAAGGAGTTATGTGTTTCTTGTAACTTCTTTCTTAATTGTGTATTATATATATTTTCATTTAATGCAATCCATATAAATGCCCAGATCAGTAAATATAAAACTAGAAGTATTTCATTCTTTACTAATATGACCATTCTTTCTTTAGATATATGATTCAAATATTTATGCCACAAGTAAGTTAAAGTTTCACTTATAAAACCTTGTTTAGTACTAACATTATAATACAAGGTCAATAGAGTTTCAAAAAAAAGATTATCAAGTTTTACTTTATATAATCTATTTTAAATGACACCAAAACCATTAAGGCAAATATATTTGAACAAATTGAAAATTCCATTATCAAGTTTAAAAGAATATCTAACAATATCAAGTTTTGACAAAGAATTTTTTTAGAAATAGTAAGAACATAAAGAGTTTGGAAAATGTCTAAATGATATCTAATATCTAAAATCAAACAATAGGTTCCAACATTTTTAACTGGAGCTTTAACTTAGTTTCCTATAGAGATAAACTTTTTATTTGGATTTATAGTTTGGATTTTAAGTAATTCTTACAACGAATTGGTAAATGAGTAGTACATCCAGAATCAATCCACCAAGTAATATAAGGAATTTTCACTAAATTTAATTTGAAATATACTAAAGCACTAAGCCTACCTTTCTTTTAACTTTCTTTCCTTTTTACTAATTACAGTTAATGATATATTAACCTTATGCAATATATGCTTTCCCTTCCCTTTATCCTTTTTTAATTTCTTTCTAACTCCTAGATGACTCATAAAATTAATCGAATGAATTCCTTATTTCTTAAGCCTAACTTCCTCCTAAATAAGCATACTTTACAATTCATTTATATTCCATTTATTCTTTATAGTATTATAACTCATTTAGAATAGACACATTCAGAAGGCAAGGAGTTAATAATAAATTGCAAAAAGAAACCTTCACTCACTTCCATTCCTATAGATCTTAATCTTGCTATTGTATTTGTCATTTTAATGATATGCTCATGCATAGTATGAGAACCATTAAACTCTATAGTAGTTTATTAACAAAGTTAGACTAAGAAATATGTTCAACAAACTTAAGATATTCCTTGGCATTTTTAGTTATAAGAATTATAGCCTTAATGTTTCTAGTTATCGTCATTTGCATAAACGTTAAGCTTATTATATTTTATTATTCCCATAGTATTTAGTAAGAGCAACAACATCTTGGTTTGGAGTGCTAAGTCAACACCTAGGATTCTTAGGTTGTACTAAACTTATTCACACCTTTTAGTAAAATTAAGCCCATCAAACTTCGTAATAGATGAAGCTTTCCAATGAATGGCAATATAATTAGATGTTGTAAAATATATTAATGCATATGCATCAATTCTTTGAGTCATAATTTAAATGCATAAATAGAATCAACTCTCATATTAGCAATTTGTATACTGTGGTTCTCTTTTGGTTAAGAAACATACAAAATAAAAGAAACTAATGATTAGTATTATGTTTACATTATTGATAATTACATATACTATAATTATATGTTTGTTATTTTTGGGTATACAAATCATATCTAACAAAGTATACCAATTAATGGAGATAGATAAGTAGTAATAATAATAATTATTATTATTTAATTTATTTATAAAACTTTATAATTTGATTACCTTGATTACTAACAAATTATTCATTACATAAATGTCAAAGTAAATAAATTAAATTATCATTAAATATAATATCTCACTAGTTGATTATTAATATAAAATAATTACATATTTAATAATATTATTTAACCTTTTATTATAAATGTTGAATTACAATTGGCACATCAAAAACAGAGAAATCTGTTGGGGCACAAGGGAATGTTTGGAACAAATATTTTTTAGTTGCTGTTGCCACGGGGTCATGTTTAATTTTTTAGAGATTATATTTATATTTCTTGAACGGAATATTACTTTATTAATTACGCAGCTTGAATTGCATGTGAAGTAAATTATATTTATACTAAAAATAGAAAGCAAGATGCTAAAATTGTTTTCCACTTTATCCCTTTGATTGTCGCTTTTTAGTGTATTTGTTAAAAAAAAAAGAGTCGTTTTATCTAAAAAAACATAACGTTTACAAAATAAATAATTTAGGCAGCCACAAATGATTCCTATCTAACTATCATTATTTGACACTATAATGGCACCATCACCAACTTAATTTGACCAACCTAGGAAATTTCTCTTATTAATTGCGGCGAAACTATCGCAACTTATCGCGATATATTGTCGGCGTGTCGACGTAGAGTAAAGCTGTATGAAACATCGACGTGTCTGCAATCCACGTAGCACGAAGGATTTACTCCAGTGGTCCCGGCTATCTGCGTTTGAAGCTGGCACTCATGAATTGCAAAATTCACCCCTCCAAGCATTTAAAAGTAACCATGGTTAATTTAAAACAAAATTACTTGTAAAACTCAAAAACATCCGAATGCGAGGGGCGTGATGACAGACGGTGTCTGGTTTCGCAATTCACACCCATTCATTAGCCTTTTTATTTCCCCTCTTATAACGACCACGTCGCCACCATTGTTGGTGTTTTTGTAATAAATTCCCCAACTTCTCTCTCTCTCTTTCTTTCTCCTCTTCTTCTCTAGTTTTGATCACATGGTTTGGTAGCCGCCGGCGGGAGTTTCCGGCGAGTTGTGATTCGATTGTCTCGCCGGGAATTTTTTAAGAGATCGTGGGGAATTGAGGTGTATGATATTTTGAATAATGAGAGAGCGAAGTGGGGTTTTCGTGAATTGCGTATGAAGTGAACATTTTCAACTTTTGGGGATTGTTTTGTTAATTTTCTTCCCGCGATCCGAATTAAAATTGGCTTATTCTCGGTGCCATTTTTGGGAGGTTCTATATTTGGGAATTTTTTTAGTGTTGGGATCTTGAAGATTCTGAATAGGGGAAACAGGGCAAGGAAGGGAAGTCTTGATCTTTTTTGGGTTATAGTTTGGTGCCAGGTGTAGTTTGGTTGAAGCCTGGGCTTTTATTTAAGCCTACATTGATTCAGAGAAATTGGGAAAACAGCTGGTAATGTGCATGTGTGTATTATGCCAATGTGCAGATTAGAGAGGGGTGAAAGAGATAACGAGAATAGATGGGGTTGGTGAAAGGTGCGGAGAAGGTGAAGACTATATCACGATCCAAAATGAAGCTTTGGATGATACGAGCCACCACGTCGGTGCTATTGTGGACTTGCATCGTTCAGTTGACGACGATCGGTGAGATGTGGGGCCCGAGGGTTTTGAAGGGTTGGCCTTCTTGTTTCTCTCATGAAGTATCCGCCATCTCCGCCTTGCAAGAAAAAATCCCCGCCGTGCCCGCCCTCGTTTTGCCACCAAAGAGTGAGTGGTCATTCGTGTTCAGATCAAGAATAAAAATTTTATTTTTGTTTTTTTTTATTACGTGGGGCGTGATGCCCCAAATTGGTGTTTTTGGGTAGATTGCTTTTGGAGCTGGATAAAATCCTTTTTCATTTTGACAAGTGTTCATTTTAACAAAGCGACGGTATTGCAAACTGTCTCTCGAGTTTAACTAATACATATTGCATTTAATCAGAGCGTTTCAAACTCGTTGGCTTCCTTTTTTTTTTTTTTGCATTGAATTACTTGGTTATTTTCTCTCTTTGTTTCTGGTGATGAATCGGATTGTTGGCTTGTTTTTTCTAGGGGTGTATAAGAACAATGGATATCTGATGGTTTCATGCAATGGAGGTCTCAATCAAATGAGGGCAGCGGTGAGTCATTTGCTAAGCTTAATTTGCCATGGGTTCCACATCGTCTTAATGGATGGTTGGACCGTTTGATACTTTTCAATCTTTGTAAGGTTCTTATCTAATGATTGGTACAGATTTGCGATATGGTAGCCATTGCCAGATATCTAAACGTCACTCTTATAGTCCCAGAACTTGATAAAACCTCATTTTGGGCTGATCCAAGGTGCGTCAACTTATCTTTTCATGAATTTTTGCGGCTAGAGAATATTTCATTATCTATCAACGTTGCAAAACTGAAAATTTCACGATTCCTGTCTTGCTAAAAGGTTTCATAAGAGGTCAATTTCGATAACATGTCTGTTTAAATTGAAATATTATCTCTGATTTTGAATTTTTGTAATTTTCTTACCTTTGTCTCATAACTCGCCCTTTTGTTTTTACCACATCGCAGTGAATTCCAAGACATATTTGATGTGGATCATTTTATCTCGTCATTGAGAGATGAGGTCCGAATATTGAAAGAATTGCCTCCTAGACTGAAGAGAAGAGTGGAACTAGGGATGACTTATACCATGGCACCAGTTAGTTGGTCAGATATTTCGTACTATCATAATCTGGTTGGTTCTTTTATGAAAAGTCCTTCTTTCTATTCCACAAATGCCGAGCATCACTGCTACCATTTTGCATCTACTTTCTCGACATTAATTAAACCTATAACCTGTGGTGCCACTTCAGCCACTTTAGCCTTTTGACATATCTAGGGTTGTTATAATCTCTTACATATTTATTTGTCTCATTTTGATTTTTTTCTTTTTGGTCCCTTTTCATTATGCACATAGATTCTTCCTTTGATACGGAAGTACAAAGTTGTGCATCTAAATAGAACTGATGCTCGATTAGCCAATAATCATCAACCACTGGAGATTCAGAAGCTGCGTTGTCGTGTAAACTTTAGTGCTCTGAGATTCACTTCTCAGATTGAGGAATTGGGTAAGAGAGTAATTAGACTTTTGAGGCAAAATGGTCCTTTCCTGGTGCTTCACCTTAGATATGAAATGGACATGTTGGCATTTTCTGGATGTACTCAAGGTTGCAACAAGGATGAAGTAGAAGAATTGACAAGAATGAGGTGAGCTTTGTGTATTTCTTTCTTCACTATCAATACCAATTGCATGAAGTATTATCTCAATGTTATGTTGAATTGGTAATTTACTTATTTCAACAGATATGCTTATCCCTGGTGGAAGGAGAAAATAATAAATTCTGACTTGAAAAGGAAGGATGGATTATGCCCCTTAACACCAGAAGAGACAGCCCTTACATTGAGGGCTTTGGACATTGACTCAACTATGCAGATCTATATAGCCGCTGGTGAGATATATGGCGGAGAAAGGAGAATGGCTAGCCTTGCTGCAGATTTTCCCAGACTGGTTAGTAACTTGGACTTGTATTTAACTGTTTATAACATGTGCAAATTGTCGATGCTTACCTTTGTTAACTAGTTGCTTTTGAATTGTCGTGAAACAGGTCAGGAAGGAAACACTATTGGAGCCGTCAGACCTTAGTTTCTTCCAGAACCATTCCTCCCAGATGGCAGCACTAGATTATCTGGTTTCTTTAGAAAGTGATATATTTGTTCCCACCTATGATGGAAACATGGCTAAAGTTGTTGAAGGGCACCGTAGGTACATTTCCACCAATAAGTCAATATGTTGTTGCATGTGATTTTTTCAGCTATGGTCAAACTGATCTGTGTTTTTCTTTTGACTTCAGATAAATGATCTTTGCGATTCATTTCCTTCCAGTTTTAACGTTCTATCTCAGTCAGAGGACAAAAACTTTTGTATGCCCCTAATTCCAGACAGAGTTCATTATTCTGGCTGTGAAATATATATTTAACCTAAAGCTTTTTCGATTTCAACACTTTTCAGATAGTTTTTGGAACTAATGTATTGATGAGGAGGTTTTTAATGTGTCTCACGATGTGCTAGCCATCTGGTTTTCTTCTTTGTAATGAGGAATTTAACAGTGATTTTCCCTTGCATATCTGACAATCGGGATAATACTTACCTTGTTTCTGTTGTCTTAACGAGCATCAGATTCCTTGGCTTCAAAAAGACAATTCTACTCGACAGAAGGCTTTTGGTTGATCTAATAGACAGATACAGTAACGGATCATTGACCTGGGATGAATTCTCCTTTTCTGTAAAACAAGCTCATGCAGAGCGAATGGGGAGCTCAACTGAAAGGTTGGTCATTCCAGACAGGCCAAAAGAAGAGGATTATTTCTATGCCAATCCAGAAGAGTGTTTGCGGTCATCAGAATATGGATGGAGTAGTACATGATAGTCTAGGAGGTTGTGCCATTCGTCCAAGTATTCTGCCCTTGGGCTTTGTATTTTACACACAAACCATAACGCAGTTCTTTACCAGGAGATGCATAATCATTATTGAGGCAATCAAAAGGACTGTAGAGGTTTTTAAACTTGAAGAAGAATGCCTGAGAAGATCAAATGAAGAAGCCTGGGGGACGTTGTCATCTCTAGTATATGCTAATAATAGAGTTCTCATGTATAGAAGCTACCCTGCCATTGCTGGGGTGATGTCAGTCAAACTAAACTGCCGTTGTACGCTGGGTGGATCCAAATATGGATGAGATTTACCAGAAATCTAGCTTCATGGAAGGTTGAGTCCTCGTCCTTCCATTTGTACGTTTTTTGTTTAATTTGGAATATCAGTGGATCTTTTGAGTCCCAGGGAATGTCACACTCCTCAAGTTTATCCCGTTGGCATCGCTTTTCCTTGACATGCATTTT
>JANIIA010000008.1:26779215-26794799 GCA_027478495.1 Erythroxylum alaternifolium
CTTTTGACCTCTGAATTTAGAATTCTGAAGATGAAGATGGTTCTTTATTTTCTAGAGGCCTCCTCCAATGGCTGCCGACTGCTGAGCCGTTGATGATGTTGGTGGAAGTGGAATCCAAAAACAAATTATATAATAGTAGGGAATGATTGACCACCATTACACTTAATTAAAACATTCCGCACTTTAAGACTCCGCTTTGTCTTTTACTGCTCCAACGTTTTGGTTAGTAGTACACAACTGACAAAAATCTTAATAAAATACTTAGAATAATTTTGGAAAAATTAAAAATATTTTATAAAACGAGCAAAACGGCATAAAAAACTTGTATCGTTTAGAGTTCAATAGTTGAGTTGAAACACCGGATAAGCCAAGTTGACATTTTTTTAACAGTTGACACTGAGTAGGAGTATTTTAGGTACAACAGGTACAACAGACCTTATTACGTACCCAGAATCAGTCGTAAAAGGATTAAAAACAAAGAAATGTAAAATACTTGATTTCGATTCCATCCCATGTTCTGAAGCTGATTTTGGCTGCCAAATGAGCTCAAATCTCTCTGGGATCTCTATAGAAAACGTTCACCAACATATGGTCTAGGCCTTTCTGTAGTTTTCTTAAAACATGAGCCCTCTTAACGGGTCAAAGTTCTGAATGCTCGTGAATAATCTTAGCAACTGCAGGAGACCATAACCTATTTATGTAGCTTTCATATCGAGCTTCTCCATCACAAGGCCGATATGAACTAGATCTACAATAAAGAGACCTATTTTTCACCCGGACATCGACCCATTAATCTAGATCATTTATTGGGCTACTGTATTACCCTTATCTGGAACAAATTACGTAATTTAACCGGTAATTTATTGAAAAACTAAAATGACAATTAATAACTGTCCATCATAAGGGAAAATCACGAAATTGCCACTAAGGGCAAAATTATCTTTCAATCTCCCCCTTGGACAATTATTAATTGCAGTTTTAATTAAGTTTCAAAACAGTTTGAAAAAAAACCGTTTAAGTCACGCTAATGTAATGGTGCCAAAAGTTTTAAAAACATTTGATCCAAAGGTAATGAAAGTCCTACATTCTGTCCTGCAAGACTTTCGATATCAAAAAATATCAGACACATGTGTCATGTGTGACATAGGTCCAATACAATCACAAGTACCTAATACCTCACTAATATGAACGGGAAAATGGAGTGTGGCAAACTACAATGATACCTTTATTATGCATCATCTTCGTCTATAGGTCTTGATTTCTCTAACTTGATGCTAAACCACATTGCTAAACTGCAGTAGAGAAATCTCGCTTTCTCTCACTGAATGCTAAACAACATTAAAGAAAATTGTTTCCTCTCACCAGATGTTAAACAACATTAGAGGAAACGTTTATGTTCTCCAACCGAATGCTAAATAGCATTAAAGAACCTTTATAGGATTAAAAACAAAACTTATATTCCCCTATGTCATATGAAACTTTAAGGATATCCGTATAAACTTTATGTGTTTAATGACATAGGCTCAAGATCAATCTTTATAAATGCCCAATGACCTTTAAAATGCTTAAGATCAACACAAATCTTAAGACTTCTACATGTATTATGACTATATGCAAAATAGCTATTACTGAAGAAAAATATGATCATCTTTATTAATAAAAACCATAATGTCATAATACAACAAATATACAATTATCTAAGGAGCAAAATACGGTGATCTCTAACTACTGTTGCCTAAGGACTTTAACACGCTTATACTGGATACATGTCTAGCAAACACTAGTGGGCGAAGTCCTTTAGTCAGCAGATCAGCTAACATATCCTCAATCTTGATGTGCTCCACTTCAACGTCACCCTTCTGAATCAGCTCCTTTATGGTCAAATACTTGACCTCCAAATGCTTAGACCCATGATACTCTTGTTGTTGTTACTGAACAACGCTGCAGCAAGATTATCACAATACAACTGCATAGGTCTAGCAATCTAATCCACCACATAAATCAAGTTTCTAAGCCAAACTGCCTGTGTAGTAGCTCCATAACATGCAACAAATTCTGCATGCATGGTCGAGCAAGTAACCAGTGTCTGCTTAACACTATTCCATCATACTGCACCATCTGCCAACATAAAAATGTATCCTGTTATGGATTTGTGATCATCTGGACACATAACAAAATCGGAGTCCATATACCCTGTGAGGCTCAAATCATTTACTTTCCTATATGTCAACGTATAATCCTTGGTACCCTTCAAGTGTCTCAACACCCGCTTGACTGCATTCCAATAGCCTACACTTGGGTTCGCCAGATATCAACCTAACAGTTCAACAACAAATGCAATGTCCGGTCTAGTGCACATCTGGGCATACATCAGGCTACCAATAGTACTAGAGTACGGAACATTCCTCATAGCCTCTCTCTTAACCTCATTCTTTGGACACTATGCCAAAGATAATCTCTCTCCATAAGAGATAGGTACTACAACAGGTCTACACTCAGCCATATTAAATCTTTGTAGCACTTGCTCGATGTATGCGCTTTGCGAGAGGCTTAACGAATGTTGAGATCTGTCCTGATGAATCTGTATACCGAGAACAAAAGATGCTTCACCTAAATCCTTCATATCAAAATGTTTGGCCAAAAGTTGCTTAACTTCATGCAACATGGTTAAATCATTTGACGCGAGCAAGATATCATCAACATACAGAAGTATGAAGATGACCTTGCTCCCCCTGACCTTATAGTATAAGCAACTTTCAACTTTGTTCTCCACAAAGCCGAATGAGGTCAAAACCTCATCAAACTTTAGATACCACTGTCTGGAAGCGTGCTTTAAACCATATATTGACTTGTTCAACTTGCATACCTTGTCAGTTGTATCCTGATCCTGAAATCCTTCAGGCTGCTCCATATAGACCTCCTTATAAAGGTCATCATTCAGGAAAGCGATTTTCACATCCATCTAATGTAGTTCTATATCATAATGAGTTACTAATGTCATGATCGCTCTAAATGCATCGTTCGAGGACATAGGAAAGAAGGTGACATTGAAGTCAACTCTTTCTCTCAGAGTGAAACCTCTGGCAACTAGATGCTCCTTAAATCGCTCAACTTAGCCCTGTGTGTCCTTCTTAGTCTTAAATAGCCACTTACAACTAACAGGTCTGTAATGTTGAGGTAAATCAACTAGCTTTCATACCTTATTATACCTCATGGATTGCATCTCGTCCTGCATTGCTTCCCACCATATATCTGCATGGAGTCCAAAAACGGACTCTGAAAAAATAGTTAGATCTTTAACATATCCAATATCATAGTCTTGCTCATCCAGATAAACTATGTAGTCTGATGAGATAGCAGGTCGTCTTTCTCTGGTAAATCTGTGTAACTGCACAGGCTCATGTACCTCAGAAACCTCCTCTTGAATAGGCATAGGTTCCTGTGCCTGCATGGGCATGGTACTGGGGCCCACATCTACCGAAGCTGACTGTATAAGAGGCTGATACAACACGATTGCAGTATCAGTCCTGCTTACTTCTGGAGGATGTGAGGATCCTCCCTCGTCATAGACATCTAATTCCAGGAACTTCGTCGTCTACGATTCTACAATTCTAACCCCTCCCTCTCTACAGCAAAATTTGTAGCCCTTAGAGTGATCGGGACAACGCACTAAATAGCAAAGAGTTGAACGAAGTTGCAATTACTCTCATTAGGATTATATAACCTCTCCCCAACAGGGCAGCCCCACACACGAATGTGTGCAAAGCTTGGCTTCCTTCCAATCCAAAGCTCAAAAGACGTCTTTGACACTAAGTTGCTCGGGACTTTATTCAAGATATATAATGTCGTCTTGATGGCTTCACCCTAAAGGTATTCGGGTAGGTTAGTCCTGCTCTGCATTGACCTCATCATGTCCTTTAAGGTGCGATTGCGCCTTTCGACCACACTATTTTATTCAGTACTACCTGACATAATGAACTGAGTCACTATTCCAACCGATTCTAAATACCTGGCAAATGGACCATTTTCCTGTCCTGCAATCCCATGTCTGTCATAGTATTCCCCTCCTCCGTTAGATTTGACAATCTTTATTGATCTTCCCAATTGATTCTCAACTTCAGTCTTGAATATCTTGAATTTATCAAAAACTTCAAACTTCTCTTTAAACAAGAACATTTAACTATATCAGAAATAATCATCTATATATGTCATGAAATATCTCTCATTTGTACCTTTTTTGTACCAAATATGGATGCGATTTACCGTAAATCTAGCTTCATGGAAGGTTGAGTCCTCGTCCTTCCATTTTTACCTTTTTTGTTTAATTTGGAATATCAGAGGATCTTTTGAGTCCCAGGGAATGTCACACTCCTCAAGTTTATCCCGTTGGCATCGCTTTTCCTTGACATGCATTTTACAGATTGGTGTACAAGTGTCACAAATGTGCTTTACTTTAGTTTCACAAGTTAAAATTGTGGTTGACATAACCATGGAATTTTCATTGATTCATTGGTTCTGACTTACTAATAATGAAAATAGAACATCCGGCATTGGTAAACTATGTTCGGTTTCCTGTCTGTGGACAATCAAATATAAGACTCCCCTAGTAAGTAATTGGATCTCGACTAGTCGTAGTACTTGCTGATATGATACGACGAACTACATGTATGAGCGTATCGCGAAAGCTGACAATAACTTCTGCATAACATTCTCGGTACGTGCGCCAATATAAGCAGGGCAGAGTTTTATGGAATGATTCCGATGTGTCAAAGTTTCGTCGCAGGCATAGCTGACTGGTTGCTTGTAAGTCTCACGTATGAGAATGTTTTTAAATGGAAGAAAATGGTTGGAGAAGTTGAGGTCATCCAACACAGAAAGGCCATGGGTTGTTGGCCTTTTGACCTCTGAATTTAGAATTCTGAAGATGAAGATGGTTCTTTATTTTCTAAAGGCCTCCTCCAATGGCTGCTGACTGCTGAGCTGTTGGTGATGTTGGTGGAAATGGAATCCAAACACAAATTATACAATACTAGGGAATGATTGACCACCATTATAAAAACATTAATGCGGATGTTCTCTTCCTTTAAGACTCAGCTTTGTCTTTTACTGACACGTTAGACCCCATGCCTGCTCCATCCGTGTATCCGTTAGAGTTAATAGTTGAGTTGAAACACCGGATAAGCCAAGTTGACATTTTTTTAACCTTTCACACTGAGTAGGAGTAGTTTAGGTACAAATTTGCGCAAGTGTAGGTGGGATATAGTTTCAACTTTGGCTCTCCAATCTTTTAACTATGTATATCATAGAGTCTGAAAAACCATCCACATAATGTAGGCCAATTTTAGATTGATCCTTTCAGATTCATTAAGAGATTCGAGTACAGCTATTATGACATTGCGATTAAATTTTACTCTTGATAACTATATCCATTATCGTCTTTGTTGTAATAATTTATAATTACATCATCTCTGAATTTGTGATTTATCCTTGAAACATCGGATTAGGGATCAAAACAATAAACTAAGACCAACTTATATTTTTAAATATGATTAAGTATAAAATTGAACACTAAAATAGCACAAGAGAAGTCGTTGAATTAATTGTTGATGCTTATGAGTTAGGAAACATAAGTTAAGAGGTGAGCTGTCACCAACAGGTTGGTTTGGTACCGGCTAACGTGAAAAGAATGATCACCAGACATGCTGAAACTCAAAGCATTATAGGACAGTATTAATATGATCCGAGATCGGTGATTGGTCCTCCGCTTATCACCTCATCCTAAGCATACGTACGCAGAAAGCTAGTGAGTTTTTGCACTATATACATCATCTTCTGATAAAAATTATTGGAAAAAGATGGGTTGATAATGCATAAAATCATTTTTTTATTTTTTATGTTTTAAAATGAATAATAATACAAAAATAAGTAGAATCTATATTCAAATTTTTACGTTAAAAACTTTTCAATACAAAGGAAAAAACTATAATACCGTAGATTTAAAAAATACTTCCCGGATAATATACTAAGATTACAGCAACATCTCTTGTAATTAGATTAGAAGATCAAACACAATTTTTCACCTTATTAGTGTTGGTGGCCAAGAGCATTTAATACTCTGCCCTATAAGAAAAAATTGTCACGCACATTTCCTTCAAATCTTGCTAATAAGTAAAACTTTCTCTTGACAACCCGTTGAAGATTTGAAGATGACAAGGAGCAAAATTCTTCTCCTCATTTAATACACCACATGGATATTTGGCATAGAGTGAGAGCTTGAGCTCTATAAATAGAGCCCTTTATCCATTCGACAATTGAAAAACAGAGAGGAAGAGAAGCAACGGGGGGAGTGAGAGTGAGCAGGAGAGTGTATGAGAGAGTGAAGAAAAATCAGAATGATATTGTACTCTACAAAGAGACTGCAGAGCAGGTATATATTGTAATTGAGAAGAGTGTTTCAGGATGTGAGGTATATTAATCATAGAGAATTAATATATTGGGTCTTTAAGTAGAGAGGGGTAGTTCCTGAAAATAAGTTCGTGTCCCATTACTGTCGATGTCCATGCAACAAGTTGATTACATAGTGGATTTCTTGCCGATCAGCCCTCGTGGTTTTTTACCCTCTGCACTCTGAGGGTTTTTCAAGTAAAATCTGGGTGTTTTTTTATCCTTCATTTTTATTTCTGTCTCATTTATATTTTCGGATTATATTAACGTTATTATTTGCCAAGTTCATAACTCGATAATTAATGGGTTTTAATCTCAGGGCCCCAACAATTGGTATCAGAGCCCAAGTTTTTGTTTTTTGGCTATTATGGATAAATCTCACTTGGAGATGGAAAAGTTTGATAGCAGGAAGGATTTCAAGTTGTAGAAGATCAAGATTCGTGATTTCCTTATTCAGCGGGGACAACACAAAACATTACTTGACAAGGAAAAGAAGTCGTAGACCATGGCGGATGAGGAATGGGACGAGTTAGATGAGAAAGCGGTGTCGACGATCTGCTTGTGCCTAGCAATTGAAGTTATCTTCAATATGAAGGAAGAAAATATCACTGCCGGTTTATGGAAGAAGCTGGAAAGCTTATACCAGACAAAGTCACTCCTAAACCAGATCTTGTTGAAGTAGTGATTATACTCCTTAAAGATGAAGGAAGCCACCAAGGTGTCTGTAACAGCCCAGACCACTCCGCTTACAGATATTGTCCACTTTGGGCCTTGGCCCAGCCAAGTCCTCACAGTTTTGCTCTTCCCGCTCGGGAAAACACATCTTGTGAGGGAAAGGTACCCATAGTCTTATAAAGCCTACTTTTCCCTCACTAATCAACATATGAATCCAACATTCCACCCTCCTTAGAGGCCCAGCCTCCTCTCTGGCCCACAGACCTAGATCTATCCCCTTGGAGGCCCAGCGTCCTTGCTGGCATACCGATCCGGGTACTGGCTTTAATGCCTTTTGTAACAGTCCTAGACCACCCCCTCACAGATATTGTCCGCTTTGGACCTTGACCCAGCCAAGCCCTTACGGTTTTGCTCTTGCCGCACACTCGCTCAAGAAAATATGTCTTGTGAGGAAGAGGTATCCATAGTCTTATAAGGCCTACTTTTGCCTCTCCAATCAATATGGGAATCTTATAGTGTCAGAGCACCTCAATGTATTCAACAGCAACATAAGTTAACTCAAAAGTGTTGGTGAGAAGATGGGGGACGAAGACAAAGTGGTAACATTATTATGTACCTTACCTGATAGTTATGATAATTTGGTAACGACTCTGAGTTGCAACAAAGTCGAGAGACTTCAAGTTGATGAAGTTGCGAATGCATTGTTCTCGGAAGAGCTACGAAGAAAAGTTTCTTTGGAGAACTCAGAGAGTGCCCTCGTCACGGAGAACAACAGCAGAAGTCATAACAAAGGATGGAAGGGACGAGACAAATCAAAGGGGAGATCTAAGTCTCGGAGCAAGGTAAAATGTTACCATTGTGGTATGCTTGGTCACTTGAAAGAAATTACAGGTTGCTTAAACAAGAACAGAGTAATGATAAGAAGGCGGATGGTCGGAATACCGCATCCACTGCATCTATATAATGTAAATAGTGAAACGTTACTCTGTGCAAGTGGAGATTGTGATAATGTCAGAGATCCAATTATTGAGTGGATAGTCTCGGCTGCATCACATCATTGCACTCCCAGACGTGAGCTCTTCACAATGTATAAGGCTGGAGACCTTGGCATTGTGAAGATGGGCAATGAAAGCATTGCAAAGATTGTGGGAATTGGATATATCATCTTACGGACCAATGTAGGGTGTACGATGACTTTGAAGGATGTGTGCCACATATTGGAGTTATGACTCAACTTGTTGTCTTCTATGGTACTCGACAGAAAAGGTATACTCAGCAACTTAGTAGGAGGACGTGAAAGCTAACTAGAGGATCGTTGCTAGTCGTGAGAGGCAGCTTGTGTTGCACACTGTACAAGACAACTGTGAAGGTGTGCAAGTCCGAGGTGAATGCAGTTGAAGATGGTGCATCCCCAAACTTGTGGTATAAAAGGCTGACTCATATGAGTGAGAAAGGGTTGCAGATTTTGGCAAGGAAGTCCTTTGTTCCCTTAGCCAAAGGTTCGTCACTCAACTCTTGTGATAATTGTTTATTGGGGAAGCAACATAGAGTTTCTTTTTGTACACAGCATAAACGGAAAGAAAATTAATTAGATTTAATTCATTTTGACGTTTGTGGTCCCATAGAGGTAGAGTCTTTATGTGGCAATAAATATCTTGTCACGTTTATTGATGATGCAATAAGGAAAACCTGGGTTATTTGTTGCCGTCCAAGGACGAGGTGTTTCAATATTTTCAAAATTTTGATGCCATGGTGAAAACACAGACGGGGCGACGTCTGAAGTGTATGCGAACTGACAATGGCAGGGAATACACCTCAAGAGAATTCAAGGAATACTGCGCACAGTAAGGGATTTGGAACGAAAGGATCAAGCCAAGTACTCCACAACATAATGGTGTAGCTGAGAGGATAAACCGGACCATCCTAGAGAAAGTCAGGTGTATGCTCAGAATGGCAAAGTTGCCTAAGCCATTTTAGGGTGGGGTGAGGCAGTCAACAAAACCTACTACCTGATACATCAATCTCCATCTGTTCCTTTGTAGTATGACATCCCACAAAGGGTGTGGACAGGTAAGAAAATGTCTTACTCTCATTTGAAAATATTTGTTTGCAAAGCTTTTATGCATGTACCAAAAGAACAGAGATCAAAGCTGGACCACAAAGCCAAAGTATGCATTTTTGTTGGGTATGGAGATGAGGAGTATAGCTACAGATTATGAGATCTTGAGAAGAAGAAAGTTGTCAGAAGTAGAGATGTGGTTTTTCACGAGCAAGAGTCCATGGAAGAAGAAAATCATACACAAGCTCCAGATAATGTTCCTGATGTGACACGGATTCCTACTCCAGAAGAAGATGCCATTGGAGTAGACCCCCATGAAGCAGAACTATGGGATGATGAGGAGTCAGCTACAGACATGGATGGTGCAGTTGAGCTAGACTAATGGGGCACTGAGCAGGGGGAGCTAACTCCTCTGATACTTGAGACAAGGAGATCTCAGAGGGAGCGTCGACCATCCACAAGATATCCTAGTTCTGAGTTTACTTTAATTACTGATGAGGGGAAGCATAAAGATTTTCATGATGTGTAGGAGTGTCAACACAAGGAGGGTTAGATTCAGGTTATGCAAGAGGAAATGAGTTCCTTGCAAAAGAACAACACTTATGAATTGGGGGAGCTACCAAAAGGTAGGAAGGCCTGCAGAATAAGTGGGTGTTCAAGTTAAAGAAAGATAGTGATAAGCCAGTGAAGTACAAGGCTCGATTGGTGGTCAAAGGCTTTGCATAAAGACAAGGTGTTGACTTTGATGAGATTTTCTCTCCATTCGTGAAGATGAGCTCAATCAGAGTTGTACTTGGTTTGGCGGCTAGCTTAAACTTAGAACTTGAACAACTAGACGTGAAGACTATATTCCTGCATGGTGATTTGCAGGAGGAGATTCATATGAAGCAGCCGGAAGGATTTGAAGTGAAAGAGAAGGAACGCATAGTTTGCAGGTTAAAGAAGAGCCTGTATGGTCTAAAACAAGCACTGAGGCAGTGGTACAAGAAGTTTGATTCGTTTATGGACATGCAGAGTTATAAACGATTAGAGACAAACCCATGTGCATATGTCGAGCAGTTCTCTGATGGTAACTTCATTATCCTACTACTGTATGTAGATGATATGTTAATTGTTGGACAAGATAAGCTAATGATTCGCATGCTAAAAGAGGAGCTGTCAAGTCTTTTGATATGAAGGAGAAGGGCCTACGAAGCAAATTCTAGGCATGGAGATTTTCTGTGATAGGGAAGAAGGAAAGTTGTGGTTGTCGCAAGAGAAGTATGTTGAACCTCAATGGATACTTGAGAGGTTCAACATAAATCACGCAAAGTCGGTAGAACTCCTCTTACTAACCACTTCAAGCTGAGCAAACAATCTTGTCCAACCATAGAAGAAGCAAAGGAGGTCATGGCAAATATCCCTTATTCCTCTGCATTCGATTCACTTATGTATGTCATGGTATGTACTCGACCTAATATTAGTCATACAGTTGGTGTTGTGAGCAGGTATATTTCGAATCCCGGCAAGACTTATTGGGAAGCGGTAAAGTGGATCTTCAGATACTTGAGAGGCACTTCAAAGTTGTGCCTGTGTTTTGACAATATAAAGCCAGTTCTTGAAGGATTTGTTGATGCAGATATGATAGGAGACCTTGATAGTAGGAAATCTACTTTTGGGGTATTTATTCAATTTTCTAGGGGGACCCATCTTGTGGCAGATCCGCCACTGAAGCAGAGTACATCGCAACAAATGAAGCAGGAAAGGAAATGTTGTGGATGAAAAGATTTCTTCGAGAGTTGTGCTTGAAGCAGGAGAAGTACATGGTATATTGCGACAGTCAGTATGTAATAGACTTAAGTAAGAACTCCATGTAGCATGCAAAGACAAAACACATTAATGTGAGATATCATAGGTTGAGATCGGTGATAGAGGATCAACAGATGCAGCTGAGAAAGATCCATACAAACAAGAACACTGCAGATATGCTTACGATGGTCATTTCCAAAAAGAAGTTGGAGCTCTATGTGAAGCAGGCCGGGATGGACTCCAAGTAAGGAGTCGGGCGAAGAATCTCCTCCTCTTAGGGCTAGAGGGGAGAGATTTGTTTGTGGCCAAGAGCATTTAATGCTTTGGCTCCACAAGGGAAAATTGTCAAGCACATTTCCCTCAAATCTTGCTAATAAGCAAGACTTTCTCTTGAAAACCCGTGGAAGATTTGGATATGGCATGGAGCAAAATTCTTCTCCTCATTTAATGCACCACATGGATATTTGATAGGGAGTGAGCGCTTGAGCTCTATAAATAGAGCCCTTTCCCCATTCGGCAAATGAAAAATATAGAGGAAGAGAAGCAATGTGGGGAGTAAGAGTGAGCAGGAGAATGAGTGAGAGATTAAGGAAAATCAAAGTGAAAGTGTACTCCACAGAGAGACTAAGGGGCAAGTATATATTGTAATTGGGAAGAGTGTTTCTGGGTGTGAGGTATATTAATCACAGAGAATTAATATACCGAGTCTCCAAGTAGAGAGTGGTAGTCCCTGATAATAAGTTCGTGTCCAGTTATTGTCGGTGTCTATGCAACAGGTTGATTACATTGTGGATTTCTTGTCGATCGGCCCCCGTGGTTTTTTACCCTATGCACTCTAATGGTTTTCCATGTAAACTTCAGGTGTTCTTCTATCCTTCATTTATATTTCCGGATTATATTTGCGTTATTATTTTCCAAGTCTATAACTCGATAAATAGTGGGTTTTAATCCCGGGGCCCCAACAATTAGATGGATTTCAATACTCAAAATTTCTTCATGCATTTGTGGTGGATCACTCTAACTTGAAAATTTAGGAATTACCCCAAGTTCCTTACCTCTAAAATGGCTCTCTCGCTCTCTTTTAAAGAGAATATCTTGATTGTGTTATGGATGCTAAATCCCTCATTGAGGTCCACTATTTATAGAAGGTTAAATGAAAATGCTAGGTGGTATAATTGTCCAAATTCATCTCTCAACTACTATAATTAAGTATAGAAAATTTTGAAATTAGTGAGAGATAGTGCTTACTAAAATTTGTAGTGTCCCACCAATTATAAAGAGACCCTAATAAATCTCTCCTTTTCTAACATAATTAAGGGCACCACCACACTAACTCTTTGAAAATAATCATCAAATTTATTAGTCAGTATCACCTTGGTTATTATATTTAAATAATTATCATTAATATGAACTTCTTCGAGTTGTAGAAGCTTCTCTTCTATTATATGTTGTATTTAATAATAACATACATTAATATGCTTCGAACAAAAATGAAAAGTTAAATTCTTGGCTAAATGTATTGCACTTTAATTGCTATATTATACTACATGTTTCTTTTGTTCATGGTCCAATTTACAGAGAAAATTTTTCATCCATAATATCTCCTTACATGCTTTCGTAACTACAATGTTTTCAATATTGGTAGAAAGTGTCACACTTGTTCGAAGCTTTGATTGCAAAGACACAATTCCCATTATAAAGGTAATCAAATATCATGAAGTTGACTTTTTCAAATCAATATCCGCGGCTAGACAAGTGTTTATATACCCTTCTAATATAGGCTTTCCATGCTAAAGTATAAGCACCTTTTAGATGGTCCCTGAAGGTATCGAAGTATCCATTTTATAGTAGCCTAATGTTCTTTCATAGGGATTGGACAAAAATCAACTTACAATGCTGACTACATGAGCAAGATCGGGCCTAATGCATACCATAACATATATGAGACTGTTAACAACAAATGAAAATATGATACTTTTTTTCATATCTTCTTTTTCTTTATCACTTGTTGGATTTTGTTCTTACTCATTTTAAAATGTCTGTCAATTGGAACACTGACTGGTTTGGCTTTGTCCATGTTGAATTTCTTAAGTACTTTCCTAATGTATCACTCATAAGATAGCCATAATAACTTTTTAGAGCAATCTCTAGTGATCTGCATTCTAAGGATTTGCTTTATTAGTCCTAATTCCTTTATGAAGAAGGATTTATTCAACGACTTATTAAGGGTAACAATTTTCTTCTTATCATGTCCTATAATTAGCATATCATCAACATAAAGTAGAAGTATTATAAAATCACGACCAACGTACCTCTTTATAAAGACAAAATGGTCAGTGTGAGTCTTTTTGAAGTAGTGTTGAGCTATAAAATAGTCAAACTTTTTGTATCATTGACTTGGTACTTGTTATAGTCCATAAAGGCTCGTTTGAGTAGACATATTAAATGTTCTTTACCTATAATTGTACAATTCGATATTTTTACAATTTTAGGTAAAGAACACTTATATCTTCTTCTAGGTATTCAAGTCGGAATATTGTCTTCACATTGAACTGTTCAATCTCTAAAACTAGGCTAATGGCTAAACCTAGAACTACTCAAATAGATGACATATTGACCACGAGAGAGAAGATTTCTTCAAAATCAACATTCTTTTTCTAGTTACACTCTTTCAAAATGATCCTGGCCTTGTACCTCAACTGCGGGTTGTTCTTATTAATTTTCAGCTTCTGGACCTATTTATTTGGCAAAGGTTGTCTCCATTTGGCTAGCTCCACTAAATTGTAAGTATGGTTCTCATACAAAGATTATATGTCTTCTTACATGGGTTTCAACCATTCATCTTTTTTAACATCAAAAATTACCTCTTTGTAACTTTAAGGGCGCCCCCCAATGGTGAGTGCATACTCATTTGAAAGATATCTAGTAAAAAGTCATCTCTCTTGAGTTGATCTCCATAGACGAAGTTTTTCCACAAGTTTTGGCTCAACAATTCAATAGGCTCTTTATTATTTTTTCTTATTGAGTCCTCCATTTATGACTCCTCAATTGAAGACCCACTGTAATCAAACAAATCATTGCTTCATTACTATTTGTCTCCCCAATTTGTCTTTCAAAGTCATCATGTATTATAGGAGATGAATCATTGTTGTTGGCATTGGGCTTAGGTTTCTTTAGTCGCTCAAAATCTTCAATTTTCTAATCCTCGAAGAACATAACATCTTTCCTTTTAACAATCTTGTTTATTGGATCCCACAATCGATACCAATTTTCATCTCATAGTGAACCAAGGTAGATACACTACTTTGTTTTGGAGTTGAGTTTGGATAATTCATCCTTTGAAATGTGAAAACTTGCTCAAAAACTAAACACTTTGAAATGGCCATATAAAACCTTCTTTCCTATCTATATTTCTCATAGAATATCTCTATCTAAAGGACTAGAGGAGTATGATTGATGATGTTGACAGTTGTCTTCACTACCTTCCCTTAATATGACTTAGGGAGTTTGGCATAAGAGAGCATGCATAAGACTATTTCTTTAATGGCACGATTCATTCTTCAAGTTATATTGTTCAATTGTTGTGTCTTCTTGAGTTTGATATCATATGTCTTACAATATACTTCAAAAGGGAAACGACGCTCTCCACCTTTATTAGCTTGGACACACTTTAGCCTTCTGTCAATCTCTCATTCCACCTTGATATTGAACTCCTTAAAAGCCTCAAATACCTGGTCTTTATTTTTTAACAAAGACACTTAAACCTTTCTCGAGTAGTCATCGATGAAAGTAACAAAATATAATACATTTTTATGGATTTTTCAGTCATATAGTAGACATCAGTATACACCAAATCAAGAAAATGTTTAGTCCTAGTGGATAACTAGTTCTACAAAATGAAACTCTATATTATTTGTCACCCAAAAAATAAGTGTAGGGCTCAAATGTTTTATCTTTCACCTCATAAAGAAGTTCTTTACGACAAGAATTTGTAATCCTTTCTCATTCATGTGCCCTAATGTTTTGTGCCACAGCTTCAAGCATAAGTTATTATAGGAATATTAGCTTCTTCTTTGAATAACTTAGCTTATGTTTAATACAATGATCACTCTTTTCTTGTTGTAGCAAGGATTATGTTATTTCCTGAGAGTTTCCACCATTGAGCATCCCAACTAGCATATGATTGAGGTGTATATCTAGGACATGTCTACATCTTTTAACACGAGCTCATATCCTTTATTATGTTGGAATCCAACCATGATCGAATCACGGGCGCAGCGGAAAACAAAAATTTTTACGGATTCTGTGCAGATCCTGATAATTGTATAAACTTGACTAAAAACATTAAACAATTTAAAAATCGTACCTTGTTCGCTTTCCAGCTGAAAAATCTTTAGAACTTTTCCAATCGATCAATCACGAGCTGTCTAAGCGTCCAGCCTCTGGTGCTATCCACAGAGCAATTCCCAAACTGCTTTGAGAGGAAAAGACAAAAAGTGCTAGCTTCTAAAAGCTTTTCCATTTTTATAAAAAAATCATATGTCTTTTATTAAAATTAAATATCTTTAATTATAATTAAAATCAAATTCTAATTATAATTAATTTAATTTTAATAAAA
>JANIIA010000008.1:26794899-26809356 GCA_027478495.1 Erythroxylum alaternifolium
GATGAAACTATGACTAGGAATATTTTAGGAATAATATAAAAACATGCAATTCGAATCTCATAATTATAATCGCATTACAATTTCTAATTGCATAATAATTATTCTATGGATTTTATCTTTATGATTAATAATTAAATAATTAACAAATAAGAATGCCTTTTATTGAATAACAATAATGTCATACAAATAAAATTACAACTAAAATAAATTGGCTGCAAGGGCATAAACTAACATATTATTCATCAAAGTAACGTTGCTTAACTCAGTGATCTTACAGTCATTTGATTTCCCATTTTGACAATACCAAAGCCACCATCGTGGTATGTGAAGAAGAAGTTTTGATGTGGGGTGATATGGAAGGAGGCTCTTGAATCAATGATCTATGAACAATCATCATATGCGATATTAAGATAATTATTTTCTCCAACAAAGAAGATATTATCGTGATCATTTTCAGCAATAGCAGTCATGCTCTTCTCTTCTTTCTTCTTCGTTCGATCTGTTTTGCTTGACAATCCTATTCTTATGGTCTCTTTTGAGATTTCAAATTCAAACGTCTTATGACCTACTTGCCACATCAGTAGCAAATGACTTTTAAGCATGATTTAGACTGCTTTGTAGATTTGTCTCGATCTTTACATTTACTTCTTTTATGGGTCTCACTTCCTCCTCTATTCTAAACAACATTAGCCTTAGATTGCATGGATATACCGCATTCATTTCTCCGAGTTTCTTTGTTCAATAGGTTGTTGGGCATGGTATCTATGGTGAGCTTTCCTTCTAAGGTTGAGTTGCTAAGTATGACAGCAAGAGTATACAACTCTTAGGTAAGGAGCTAAGAAGTAATAAGGCTTGCAATTTGTCATCAGTCTTTATGTCAATCTTCATATGCTAATTTGAAGATATTTAGATGTTCAATCACACTCTGGTTATCCTTATACTCCAACTTGACCAATTGTCTTATTAAGTGTGCCTTGTTATGAGGTGTCTTCTTTTGAATTATAGAGTCTAGTTTTGTCCATAATTAATATGCATTGATGTAGATTTACACATGTTCAAACAAGCTGCAATCTGTGAGGTTTCAAATCTTAACCACCACCTTTCTATTTGAGAGCTCACTTTCTTTGTCCATTTTTTCCTCTAGCTTTTGACCATACATGATTAGCTCGTGCAACTCTTTGCAATACAAGTGATCATTTATCATCAGCTTCCAATAAAAATAATTCTCTACAGTAACGTTTGATGGTAACCTTCATCTTAAATCACATAAGAAAGATGACGGCCTAAAAAACTTGGCTCTAATTTCATTGTTGGGAAAAGACGAGTTGATAATGCGAAAGCTCTTCTCCCTCTTTATGTGTTTTAAAATGGGCAAAATAAAATTTGAAAATTAAGTATAAAGAATACCTAAATTTTTAGGTGAAAAACTCTCCAATACAAAGAACAAAATACAAGATCATAGGTCTTATAAATGTTTCTACTACAATATAGTAGGATTACAACAAAGTCTTTCTAGTTACATTAGAGGATAACATAAACTTCTCAGCCTATTAGATATATTATAATAGTCAAACCTTTGTCACCAATTTTTGGTGGATCGCTCTAGTTTGAGAAATTGAGAATTATCTCAAGCTCCTTTTATTTTAAGATGGTACCCTGTCTCTCTCTGAAATTTAAAAAATGTGGTACTTATTAAATTTTATCCAACCAATTACGAAGAACCCAACAAAACCATTGGTACTCAGTACATCGTTGAAAAAAAACCAATCATCAGTTCACGTGTTCGCTGTCGCTATGTGTCATCTTTAGTAAAATGTGATGTACATTGGTGCATACAATTAGAACGAAAAGAACTAAGGACGGACGACTGCAAAGTAAGAGAGCCTCTATGATAATACACAAAAGTCAGTAATAATACATTTTCGTTTGTCATAATCTCTGTGCATCCTGACAAACTCAAAGTTACTACATGTACAATCATGCTGCTCTCGAGTGGGTATAAACCAGGAGATGACATGAATAAAAAGACCCCAAACATGAGACAAAGGGTTTCCCAAAAAATTAAAAAATCGAAATAAGAAATAAAAAGGAATATTATGATGCCGCTATACTAGCCTTTAGTTGTCTTCATTTTCTTTAAGACTTGTTGAGCTTCCTCGAAAGTTGAAATCCTTGAACGTTTTGTCCCTTGATTATCAGAGGGAACGTTGTTTTCCTAATCCAAAATCAGACAAAGACAATTAGTCAATACAATGGTTCAATGAAATGGATAAACTACTGTGAAAAACTATTGTGGAATATCAGATAAACCTTAGAAGCGGGAGTTGTCGCAATTGGTCGGTCACCCGATTGCTTCCCAAGCTCAATTTGCACTGAGATGCTAGCTTGTGACAAATCTACTCCAGAACCCTGTAGTGCTTGTGTCAAAGTATTTAGCAACCTGTTCCAAAACATCATTAGCTATGTTTTTTATTCATTATAATGTGCAATATGAAACAAGCCAAATTCAGTTTCTTTTTCGGCAACCAAAGTTATCCAGTCAGATCATCAAAGCACAAGAAGATGTTATCAGTGCAAAACAGAAGCTCCTTAAAATGACAACAAAGAGTTTAAAGTTCGTTCTTCACAGACATGGTTACAAGTCTATAAAATTTGCAGAAGAAAACTCCAAGAAGGAACCTAGTCCAGATATAATTCCTGATACTTACATCTCATGGCAAGTTAGTATAGGATACCATAGAGACAGTATAGTAGCCTAAAACAAATGAATAATAAGCCAGTTGAAGGAAGAATACAGCATCTTCCGTCTTAGGAAATATGAGGATAATAGGGATTATATACAAGTTATATAGAAATCAGAGTAATCTGTGTTTTCTAAAAATAAAAATAAAGAATAAATTCACTAATAAAAAAGGGAATGGAAAGAAAAGCAACCAAAATGAACAAAAAGAAATAAAGTTGCTGGCTTTTGGAAGGGTTCATAATAGTAAAATGTACAACTCACCCTCTGGAGTAAACACTTGATACACTAATAGTACCACCCTCGATGGTTAGATCCTCTTGTTTCAGCTTATCCGCCACAATTGTTCTTGTATGACACAATTGAGTTTGATGCTGATTTTCCAGGATCTCAAACTCAGATCCCAGCCTAGGTGGAAATTGTGTAATAGAACTTCTTGTAGGGCAGAAGAAGTTTTGAGGAAGTGACACTGGAAAAGGCACTGCTCTGTTTGTTACTCCTGGATGATGATCTAGTGGTTTAAAGTTCACGTCAGCTTCTGCCTGATTGCTTACATCTCCAGGAATACAAGCAGACACAGCCATGCTTTTCTCATTCAATTTTGTAGCAACCACTGATCCAGTACCAGATCCACTAACTATTCGTTGAGATTGATCAACGTAACTCTCTGCATGCCTATTATTGTTTTCCTGTTTCAAACGAAAGAGAGATCAGATGCTTAGTAGAAACATCAACAAGTATGACAAGAGATTCAATTACATTTTTCCCCATACCACAAAAACTATATAAATACAAGTCGAGGGATTACCCAAGTCACCAACTTTGCTTGTTCATGGTTCCATAATGCATATGACCCTTCATATTTTTGCACCTTCTCCTGTAAAAACTGGACGTACTCAATAACCTGCAGAAAGATTCAAACATTCTATCATCCAACAATAATATGTCACAAGCAAAAGGAGAAGCACAGTGGGAAGTAATACAAAAGCTAAATAAAACGCAGCGTTATGGAAAGTAAAGATGGGGAGTTAGCAAAGCCACGTGTCGGACTACGATCAGAATTTCCAGAAAGAATTATACAGATATATATGTACCCAAAACGTTGTAACAGAATTTTTTTATGGAATGACTACAACGTTGAATTGGTTCACGTGAACCGTCCTTCTCTCTGCTATTCTCTCTTTTCAGTTATACTGTTCTATTGCTGGTTTTACACAGACATCCACACACAATTGGTTCCCCGCTAGAATCAATTTTATTTGGCTCCATTGACGTTTCACTCGTCACATAATAACACCATATAACAAGGTAAAGAACACGAAATCAAAAATTTTATGTACCTCCAATAGGAAAGACGCCTTATCTCTCTTCTGATCACTGCGAGGAATAAGTTCTCTCAACATCTGAAACCTGCAAAATAGGTTTCAAGTTCTAGTAAACGTTGAAGTTGGCAATGAATTTGTACATATTAATCAAATAGTTTACATTGAGCAAAAGGATGGGCAACGAAAATTTGACCAACTAATGTAAACCTGCCGATAACTTTTATGCAATTCAAAAAGGGTATCCCGTTAGATGGTTTACGCATTAGTAAAAAAGAAAACATTGCGTTCTTGACAAAAAATGAGTATTATTGAGAAGAAATCAAGAAAAGGTGGGGGCAAAAGCATGCCTGTCGTTGATTTTGCTTCTTCTACGTTGTTCGGTGGCCGAATGTTTAGAGCGTGGCGTGTTAGCTTTCTCATCACTGCTCTTCCCCTCCACTTTTAGTCTCAATTTTCCTGCAATCTCCAAGATATAAATGGAAAAGAAATATAATACAAACCCCAAGTAGAAATTCTTTTCAAGAAAAAATCTTTTACAGAAAAAATAAAGAAAGAGGCAATAGTGTAGTATAGGAGCAGAGTAAAGTACCTTTATGCACAGGGGAAGGGCTTTCTTTCTTGAGGACGATCTCTTCGTCGTCGTTTAGATCGTCATCCTGTGTGCTTGATTTTATCATTTCAATAAAGCTCTGGTTCTTCTGTCCCGATGGTCTGTTTAAAAGATTGGATACTTAGTTATGCAATGAGAGAGAGAGAAAAAAAGTAAAGAAAGTTAAAATAGGAAGAGGAGAGAAAGGAACAGACTGAGAAGAAGATAGGGAGCTAAAACTGTTGCGATGGTTGTCGGACGACGACTGTGACGGCCTAGGAGCCTTGGACGCCGTTTCTGTTACCCGGAAAAACAATTCATTATATAGTTATATACTGAAAAGATCGACTATACATCAAATGCATCTTATCAAAATAATAAAGTGATCTCCCAGTTTCTTTTTCCTTTTCAGGTTTTACTCTTTCAGATCACATATTGTTACCTTCTTTTTATTACTTAGCTGTTTTCGCATGCCCATTGCCCTTTTGTTGTCCATAGTATCCTAAAAATTCTATATATATAAAAAAAAAAAGTAGGCAAACGGCAAACCATTGACTCCGTGAATCTACAGTATCCTAAATATTAGCAGTTAATGGATTCTACATTCCCATGCAAATAATGAAGCGAAGATAACACTTTTAAGAATAAGGAGCAATTCAAGAAGCATACCTCTTATAGTACTGGAGTTGGACTTCTCCCCAACATTCTCCTTCCCTGTCTTTCCCTTCTTTGATGCAGATTCTTCCCATAGTGTAAACCCACTTCCAGTGTAAGAACTGCAGTTGGAATTCTCGCCGTTTCTTTCTGTGCTACTTGCTTCTGCTACCGTGAACACCATGCAGTCCGGCTTTGGAGGTCTTTGATTAAAATAGGAGATGTGGCCGATACTGTAAGTTCCAATGCCTCCCGGGAGGATATGCTCCGCGGAGGTTGGCGGCAGAGGCTTTTCCAGGGCTGGAATCTGGTTGGAGTCCTCTTTGGCTGCAGATGCCTTCCCCACCCGTTCCAACGGTCGAAGAAAATCGTGAGTTTTGAGGTACCCACCTGTATCAAACAAGATATATTTGTAAGTAGTATTTGAAGTGTATGAATATGATGTACTTTGAATGAATTCATTGTGTAAGGTGGAGATTCTTTTCCTAGAAGTGAAGAATGTGGTACTAGGATGAAATGAGTGTGCCGTCCAGGGCCAATTAATTTTTCTACTAAAAGAATCGTTAATCATAAGGAACTGGCCGATATGGTATTACTAACGAAACCAAAATTATTACCAAAAGCAAGTAGCATGTAATGTCTAACTGGAATACAAGCACCAGCAGTTGAGCATAGAAAATTGTTTTGTCACTTTTATTTTCCTTTATTTCTAATATATTGAAAACAAAGTACCGCCCATTTGACAATAACCAATAAGCAGAGTCCCATTCCTACATTAACCCACGTCCAGTTTATATTGAGTTACCCTTTTTTTTCATTTCATATAACTCCAAATAAGTTAATAAATCAATAAATCAAAATCAAACGATAGACTCAATTGAACTAGTCTTTTAAAGATTCAAATTATTAGAAAGCCTACATACCCAAATTACTAATTAATTGCCTAGGTTTTTGTTTATGTAAATCCGTATATAATAAGCTTTTTTTTTTTGGAATTTTCTTGAGCGAGGACTAAATACCATGTCATGTCCAATTCCCTCAGTGGGACCCATTCCCACACATAACCACGATACGATACTCTCAAAATCTGATGGTGCTCATTTCTGTGTCCAAGTCACTCTTTTCAGCCCTGTTTGAAGGGCCCACCCAGTAATTCCATGATTCAATTGCTATCACGTGCACGTCCAGAATTTTTATCCGGGAATTAAAATAAAAATACTAATACCATTTTTTCTTATAAATCAATTTTAAACAGAAAAAGAGAGAGAGCATACCTTGGGATTGGGAAGCCGGTTTTGGATCATGTTGGACAGTTGAATGAGTGTACAGGGAAAGAAAGTCATGCGTTGGTTTCCTTTCTCCTGTAAAACAACAACATTTTCCATTTGCATGCTTTTCGTATCACAAAAAATTCAGACGAAAACATAAACTTTCTGATACCTTCTGTTCCAAAAGAACGTTGTTGAGGAGGCTCCATCATCCACAGAATTTATAGGCTTCACTGAATTTTGGGTTGGTGAGATTTGGAGCAGAGAAGTTAAAATTCTTTTCTCGCAATTAAGTCTGCTCAGATCCGTTTCGGATAGAAAAATCGAGTTTGGTGAGAGTTATCACGGCTCCGCCGGAGATCGGCGGGGCATTCACTTCGCCTCGGCGAAATTGGTAGTTAATTCCGAGTCTGGAGTTTGATGTATCGTAGCCGCGGTCTTGAATGCTCTCTGAGAAATTCTTCTCTCAGAAGATAATTATAAACTTGAACACCGGATAAGCTACCAACTAGAATTTCAAATGACTGGTTTCGACGAACCTGAAACCAAAATCCATCAGAATTGGACGTACCAAAATCTGCTCTAATCAAAATTACGTCCAATTCTAAGCTTCTAAACAGCACCCGCAAAAAAGGATCGAAACGAGCAATAGGTTAACTAAAAACTGCTGCTTACCTTTGATCTGAATTATAGAAATCAAACGCGGTTCGAGCTTGGGAATTTTCCAAGAAATTCAACTGGCAAAACTTGAAACACCGAAATGTAGAGAGAAGAAAATAATCGAACCCTACAATTGAAAATAACTGACAATGAAAAATGCAGAAAGGATCTCCTTGTATTGGGACCAAAAACGTCTCTTTCTTTTCTCTCTTTTACTCTTCACAGAATTTTCCTTCCCACCAAACAGCGCTGCGAAATAAACTCTCTCTCTCTCTCAGTGTGCGCTTTTGCTTTAAGGTCTTTTTTATACAGTTTACCATTTGCTTGGTTCATCGTTTTCCGTTAAGTCGAAACGGTGTTTCCTTAACGTCGTTGCGGCGGGGCCAACGGCGTTAGTGTCACGGATTCTTGGGTGGGTTGGTTTCAGTTAGTCACTACAAAAAAATATTTTAAATATTGTAATACATCCGTTTAATCTAGCTGGGTGTGACGTTCTCTTTGTGGTTCACGGATCACAAGAATTTTCCACTTTTTAATATTTCATGTCTCGACAATCCCAATAATTACATTTTTTAAAATATAAAATAATGAAACACAATTTTATTGGAGTGGTCTATCTTTCTTAATAAAATTTTTTATAGGTCTTAAATAAAGTTTAAAAAACTATTTTTACTTATTTTTAGGTTTTTATAAAATATGAATTCTTTTTTTTATAAGGTTAAGAGTAAATCTTATTTTAATTTATTTTATTTTTATAAACATAAAAATAAATCTTATTTTATTATTTGTGAGGATAATTCTTGGACGAATGCCCACCGTATCTTTACCCAAGGCAGGCCTTGATTGGACCGGAGTGTCTAACTTCGTCAGTTTGAAACTGACACTAACTTTGATTGTCTTAGCGCACGTGAATTTATAGGCGTGTAATTTGTTGAATACTTGACATGTAATATTATTTTCAACTTACGTGGCAATATTATCAAGTCTAACCATCAAAGGTGTTGAGAAATAAGAAGAAGAAAGTCTTCTAAGTTTAGAAGTGAAAAAAAAAAAAAAAGACGAAACAACACATAAATAAGATGCATAGTTAACATCATAAAAAGGTGAAAAAAAAACGGGAGCACTGTTGGACTGGAGTTGGGAATAGAAAGAGAGGGAGCTGACAGATTGTACTGTTAAAAATGAAACAATAGATGGAAGAAAGGTACTGGAAGCATACGCAGAGTCAGACACAGGCTTTGAGAGGTCATGTAAGATCTGGTGCCCAGCATGTGCACCGAGGACGTGCATTTGTCCCCACCTTTGGTCTCATTGGGCCAATTCTCTTTTATCCCCTTGCTTGCACGGCTCACGTGATGAGAGGTTAAACTTAAAACTCATCACAAGAGAGCGTTGACTCCCGGGATTAACAAAGTGGGGGAGATAATTTACAACTCATGATTAGTGCACAGATCCCAATTATCGATTAGTTAAAATTAGGAGGATGTTTGTGGTAAAGACTAAAGAAGAGAAGGGAAAGGTCACGTGCCCTGCACCTCTCCCTTTAAGTGCCGCGAAGTGTGGTGCCCTCACTGTCGTTTTGCTGTGCTTATGGCCCCCATGTGCCTCTCTATTCAGCCTTTACTCGCACTCTCTCTACTGCCTACCGCAAAAGAGCAACATATGTAATACGAAGTTCTTTCACAAAAGTTTATAATCTTCACGCCGCATTCGAGAGTTTTCCTTAAGTAGCGCAATTCGTTGCAAACTTTTTAATAAATTATAGAAAATAGAGTGTTTATTGGGCTTTTAAATTATTTATTTTTATTTTCTCTTTCCTTATTAAACAATTTTTATTTAAAAAATGCTGTGTTTTAGTCATATTTATAAATGAAAGAGGTTAAATCAACTAATCAGATGCATTATGAAGCTTTAGCATCGGCATGGGTAGAGAGCGTTGCTAATTGCCTAATTAAGCCAATAAATTAAAGCAACTTTGGCTTTTGAAATGTAAGAAAATATTAAACCCACATGCCAAACGTTAGAGCCAACCCATTTTCAGACTTTCATCAATGCCTTACTTGTGAACTTTCTTTTTTTTACCCCTTAACCATTGGTTTTTCTTTCCCGTTCTTTTTATAACCTTCCCTGTTTTATAGTGAATCTATACATTGCGTTCTTAATTTACATCTTTCTCCATTATTATAATTAATCCATAAGCTCAACAATCATGGCAACCATTCACATTGGCACTTTGGTGCGTTGCAACAGCTAACTAACCGGCAAGATAATATGCTCCTTTCCACATTTTTATGTAACAACAATAAAACTAAAGATAGCAAGAACATGGCTCTCCAACTCGGAATATTGTACTTTAAACTCTTCTTAGTGCTATGATTAAGTGCCCTTTTGTCGTAATGGAACATATTAAAGAAATAACGTTCCTGCTTTTGGTGATCCCTATGCAGATATGCTGTCTAGGTAGCCGACTAGATCTATATTATGTCCATATTTTCATGGCTTTATATTATAATAACATATAGGTACTATAGTAATCTGTCTCCGTCTTATACTCAGTGGGAATCAAGCGAGCGACATAGGCTTCATCTTTAACCATATATCTACGTTTGGTTTACAGAGGAAAAAGGAAAGTGGCAAATTTTTTCTTATAAAAACTGAACCTTCCGACACACGTTAAGTGTTGGGTATAGATAGACATTTATTTGTGTCCCACTTGTAATGCAATCACGAGTTCTTAGAACGTCTCGATGTTGTCTCATCCTAAGAATAGATCACCTTCTTATCACTAGTCAGTTATAGTGTTTATGTTAATCGTCAATTCATCAGTTTGATCATAATTTTTATGGTCTTGCATTGCGTCTTGTCGTTATACGTTTTCCACATATGCCTAATATACAACAAGAGTTGACTTAAGAAACTTAAATGTCAGTTGCGTCTAAAATTACTTTTTTTAAGAAAAAAAGTAATTTACTTTTTTTCTTAACAGAATGTCAGTTGCTTCTAAAATTACTTAATTAACATTTGTTTCTAAAATTACTTTTTTTAAGAAAAAAGCTTAATAACAGTGTCAATGTATAGTAGTAAAAAAAGCATTGAACTCCTGAAAAGCACGTGACGAGTGAGTGGAAATGCTGCCTCCACGAGAGAGAGAGAGAGAGGCTGAACATCAAATTAGCAAAGGCCCGATCACAGTAGGTAGGGTGGGTGATGCAATAACACGAAAAAGTGATGTGTAGTCATTTTCATGCTTTGTCGTCACAGATGCGTGTGGTGGGCCGCATGAGTTGACCCCTCAACTCACGTGCAAAATCTACGTAATATGATAATATACGAACATCACTACTTGTAATCACCCAACCAACCACACCAAGCAACTGGGTCCCAATTATACGAATGAAAATTGAAAACTCACTTTCAATTTAATAGCCACTGCAAAAATAAATATTTGGGTGTGCTCATTTTGTACGGTAAAAAAAATAGAAATCACAAAAAGAAATGAAAATAGATATGTGGTATTGCTATAAAAAGATTATTAAAATACTATTATTCAATTATAATATATTACAAACCATATTTTTTATTTATTACTTACTCCTTTTTTTTTATACTAACCAACTAAGCACTTCTTCTCATGGATGTATTAAAAATAGTTCCCTATTAGTTAAAAGTTATATTACATATTTTTAGACCTTCTCCAAACTTTGGACTTCTTCTAAAATATCGTGTTATAAAAAAATATTCTAATTATTTTGACATCCCCACACTATATTGAAAAAATTCGTAATCAATTATTCAAAGACTTTGAAATAACGGAAAATTTTTAAAATTTTAATTAAAAAATCTATAACTAATATTTTTAAAATTTGTGGGATAAAATTTTAAATACAATATATTGACGTAAACTAAATAATTTTTTAAATTTTCAAAAAAAACTTTTTGGACAATGTAATTTATCATTTAAAAATTTTTAAAATGACCAAGGCCTATAATATTGTAGAGTTAGAAAAAAAAACCACAAAACAATTAAGCCATCCTCTAAAAAGGTTGCAATATAAAAGTACAAAATACTCAAATCAACTTGGCTCGTGATCTTTCATTGGGACACGGAGTTTAATTAGTATTTAGTGCAAAGTAAAATCCTCTATGAATAATACATTAAAGACATGTATCATCTCATCAACGAATCTACTTTTTTAGTTATTTTATGAAAAAAACATAAAGTCGTATGTTGCCGTATATGAAGTATGATTGACTTAATTTAAGCGAATAAGGGATGGGGCATTCGGCCATTCCATTACACCAATAATTTAAATGGTAACTTGTTCTGCCTTTCTTCTTTAATTTTTATTTTTTGTGTTTTTTTTATTGGGAGATACTTCCATAAATTCAGTTCATTAATTCGTTAATGTTAATTTTCAATTAAAAGTGAAATAATTAAAATTCTCAAAATTCATATTTAATTTTTATATAATGTACAACTCGTTTATTATTATATATTATGAGTGTAATAGGATTCACTGTAATCCCAATGCTTTGCTTTGATTCTACAAAAATTTTAATAATTCTTAAATTTAATAATCTCCTTAGAAATTATATTTTACTAGATATTATAACAATGAATTTAAAATCTAGTACGATTTTACTTTTTATAACCCAATTGAAAAAGGAAAGGAGATATAAGAAAATTTAAAATATATAAAAATGGTTCGAGAAGATCTGGTTACAGTAATGTCATAAATGTTTACCATCGGTTTAGGGATCAGGATCAGTTAAGTAGGGGTATATTTGGTGATGACATAAACAATCAACCAATGAGGCATTCGGCACGGAACGAGATTCTTCGTATTCACTAATTTATACTAATTATAAAATTGTGTGAAATAAAATTAATACAGGCTACTGATTAAAGAAAAGTCGATCCCATTCCGCACTCCTCTTTCTCTTTTGCACTTCTTAATCCTAACAAAAACCCTTGCCCTCTCTTTTGGTTTTCTAGGAGTTTGATTAAGACAGGTGTCAGTCAAACCGCGATATCCGGGGCACATCGCGTGATTAAAACATCGCATGCCTTTCATCACGTGGCCAACTCACGGTTGTGTTTCGTGACGGGCCCCACATTTTATTACTCACTCCCGTTTTCCAACATTACATAATTCTCAACGCTTGTTATTATTTTTTAAAACTTTTAATTTAATTTTTATTAAATTAATCTCATCCATTGATGAATTTATCATCACGTATAGGAAGTACAACACACGCTCTCTGTCTCTGACGTGCGTAACAAAATAACAATTTTTTTTTTAATTTAACAAAATAAGAAATTAGTCAAACCATAAAAAGAAATTACGATTTTTTGAAAATTTTCTGTAAATAATTTTTTAAAAATAACTCATATTTAATATATAATTTTTAAAAAATTTCAAATTAAGTTTAACTTACTTTTAGGTTATTTTTTGTTTTTAATTACTCTTTATATGTTACCTTCAAATAAGTTAACAATTATTATAATCATTTACCAAATAATGACTTTGCTTATTAGTCAATTGAAGAATTCGGAGCAATTTGCTTACAATACTTAGTTACATTCATAAAAAGGTATCATTATAATTAAAATAAGATAAATTAAATTAATAATTTATCTTTAATTTTTAATTAAATAAATTATAATTATAGATAAAAATTAACTTCTATTAACATATCATTATCACTGATTGGCTCGAATAATGTCAATATATAAATTTACTGCAAGTGTACGACATAGCTGTAACTAATACAAGCAAGTATGGGTTGATTCTATGAAGATAGTATGCACTAGTAATTACCCATTTTCCATCATCTAACCTATGAATCAAATTTTTGGTTTAATTAAAAATTAAACTAAATAAACAAAATAAAAATTAAAACAATTCTAAAAGCAAGACAAAGGAAAGTACTTGAAAATTTTAATATCAAATAATAGTGTATAGGTAATGAATCCCCCTAAGAATCATTAAATATTTAACTATTTATCATGCAATTATATTATTGATTATTGCACCGTAAAAATTCATATCTTATGTTAATATCTTTTTCAAGACTATTAATAACTAATTTATTAGTTGATTAACATAATTCTTTCTAGTTAAAATCGATAATATTGCATTATCAATTTATGAATTCTGTTTTTAAGTTTGACCCTAATTCAAAGAATTTTTAGATTTGTATGCAACTCCTTTCAAGTATGGTAAATCTATTCATACAAGAGGATTTTCGAATCTCATTCATATAAAATCAAATCATGCATTAATATTTCGGATATATTAGAACAAAAATAAAACGTATAATTGAATTACAATAAATCAATCAATATAATTGCATTAAATATAAGATCAAGACATATTGTTCGCAAATTAGAATTCACCACACCCATACAATAAGCATGCTTAGTTACTCGTAGAAAACGAAATCAATAACAAAAATGCAAAAAAACTAATAAAAAAAAGAAATCATAATTCTAAATCCCCATTTTTTTTATCGGATCTTCTTGTAAGTTTGGATTTGACATTGTTATCTAATAAATCTCTTGACGTGTTCTTTGTGTTTTTCTCGTCCCTTGATCAAAACTATCGCCTCTAAATTTGTCTTATGACTTAAAATCTCTTCAAAACTTAACTCTCTTTTATTTGCCTCTGTTAGGTCCTTTTATAGTAAAATTAAGATTTCTGGGATATACACGATCACTTATACACGAGTATATAGGAGACCACGTATATTAAAAAATATATGAATTTGTGATTTCACATGAAAACAAAGACTTACATGAGCACACATACATGGCCCTGTATATCAATATAAGCTGGTGTGTAACTCCACACGATTAGAACTAAAATTCTTCAATCTTCACACGTTTATAAAGACGTACATAGTCACTTTACACAATCATGTAGGGGTGTAAGTCCTTAGTTGCTTCAAATCTTTGTTTTATGTCATAATTTAATCCAAATTCTTCTCCTTTTGGTCCATCAATTATTACTTATAAATGCACTTGGAGAGAATTGAGTACCAAATATAAAATAAAACTATAAAATATCAAGCAAAACATGTTAAATAGAGGTGTGTAATTATAGTCAAATACACATCTATCAAACACCAATATTAGAAATGGCAAAATGATTTAAGTTATACTTTAATTCTTTCATCATACAATATTTTAATTAGACATATAGTATGTAATTAATGTCT
>JANIIA010000008.1:26999552-27041937 GCA_027478495.1 Erythroxylum alaternifolium
GTAACCTAGATGTTCTCACTAAGATTTGTCTATCTTTGCTTAAATGTCAATTATTGAATTATTATTGATGTGAATGTATTAATTCTAGAAATTGATAGTCTGAGGAGTTTGATACGTAAGAATCACACTGGAAGTGCTGATTGTATATGAATCTGATAAAAATAAGTGTACTCAACATAATTCTTGAAAGTGAATGTGTACTCAACAAAATGTGAAAGTGAATGTGTAAATGAATAAAAGTGACTGATTGAATATATGAGATTTGATGCATTTCATACATGATATGCATAATCAGGTAAAGGCAATTGTGACCGAAGTTGCTAATAAAAAAGAGCTTAAAGGTTAAAATGTAGTAAGAGCCTCAGGCTCACTATTTAAAATAAGCCCGGTATCTCCAATAGATACGGGACAATTATTAAGGAGCCCGATATCTACAATAGATACGGGATAGTTAAAAAGACAGTCGGTCACAAAAAAGTAATAATTGAATGTAATCACATGTTCATTGCATATATATTTAATACGTATGTTTTAAATGATTGAAATTTTTTTTGAATTGTTCTGAATGAGAAATATGAATTAAGTGAACAAAATGGTATTCGATGCAATATGATGATTAGTGAAGTAATGTGCCTTATGTGATGATGTGAATTGTTTGTGAACTGGTTATGTTATGTGATGTGAGTGATCTCATCGATGATGGCTTGCTCATTGAGTTCTTAAAAGTCATCAAAATTACAACGTGACTTTTCAGGTACGAGAGAGGAGACGTAACTTCTAAAACTAGTTAGAAGAAGTAGAGTACTGCTTTTGGAATTGAGAAATGATTCAAAGTTCGGTCAGTTGAGATTGAAGAGTTAGATAGAGTTTTCGTAAAAATTCTTCTTTCAAGTAAAATGTGTAAAATAGAAGTAGACTCTTATAGTTTTGATGTTGTATATATATATATATATGTAGATTATGTAGTGCAATACTACAATGTATATTATGTTTTATGAAATGAAATGAGGAATTGAATTTTAGATATCGTGTTATTTGCATTTTAAATTATGATGCCATTATATAAGTGAATACAAATGCTTTAGAACATTGCTTCCACCGGGCATGTGCTCGAACATCTGATGGTCGTACGGTTATATGTCATATGGGAGTAGGTGCTATAGGTTTTTGTATCAGAGCATGGTTTAGCATCCATAGGGATAGATTTAAGCATATAGACATCATATATAGTGAAAAACTTGGATACTAATTGCTATTATTGTCTATTATAGGTCATTCGCCATAGGTGCTCAAGTTGGACAATCAGCTGACTTAGAATCTGTAGGGGCCAATAGGGAGTCTTTTGTACCTCGACCTAAGTGAAAGCCTCTGAGAAATCCTGATAGAAAGGAAAGGAGGTACGATAACCTGTGAAAACAAGGGCTGTGGACTTCTACGAAAGTACAGACCCTGTAGAGGTTGAAGGATGGCTACAGAAAACAGAGAGTCTTTGATCAGATAGACTGCGAGTCTGATGAGAAGTTCGAATATGCAGTCTCATTACTACAAGGTCCAACATACCAATGGTGGAAGACTGTTCCAGGCAGTACCACCAGACCTTGTGGTTTAAAGTGGGAGGGCTTTTTAAAAGTCTTCAAGGAGAATTACATGCCGAAGATCTATCTGGATAGAAAGATGAAAGAGTTTTTAGATATGAAGCACGGGATACTTATAGTAGTTGAATATGAGATAAAGTTTAATAAACTGATGGGTTATGCTAATGCCTTGATTCCTATTGGGGAAGACAAGTGTAGGAGATTTGAAGAAGGATTGAATATAGAGATTAAGACGAGGTTGGCAGTTACAAATCTTAGCAGTTTTTTGAGTTGAGAATAGCCTCGATCTGAATAGAACAACTATTGAGAGATGGTTAAGTGGAATATAGACAAGAGCCTAGTATGAAGAGACCTAGTGAATTTTAGGTTGGTTCTGGCAGAAGGTTTAACAAACACCAGATCTTTTTGACCATCGGTTAAATCAAGACAGTCAAATTCAGATAGAGGCATAGTTTTGTGCAATCTGGTGGTGGAAGAGGTATAGTATCGGGACAACTACCTAATTGTGAACATTGTAGGAAGAAGCATAGTGGAGAGTGTTGGGAAGTTAACAGGAGCTTGTCTTCGATGTGGCTCCTACGAATATCAGATCAGAGATTAACCTGTAGTTTACGGGGTACAATCAGGAGTAAGAGGAGGAACATTGACTGAGACAATTATCTAACAGAGCTGAGCTAGTGGATCTGGACAGAGAGGCCATAGTAGAGGCAGAGTGAGTTTAGAGAGTCCTACTGTTAGGATTGAGGTGCAGTGCAACCAACCATAGTTTCAGGCTAGAGTCTATGCGATGACCAGATAGGAGGCTTACAACTCCCCAGATGTCGTTGCAGATGTGTTGTGTATCTTTACTTTTGAAGCTTTTGTATTGCTAGATCTGAGATCTACACATTCTTTTATCACACCACATCTAGCATCTAGATTGCATTGTGATAGAGAATTGTTGAATTGTAGTTTAGAGGCGAGTACACTGATAGGTAGTACTACAGTAATTGGTGAAGTCTGTAAAAGGTATTTGATTCGAATTGATTAAGCAGAGTTAGAAGTAGATTTGATTGTATTGCGGTTAAGGGAGATAGATATTATTCTAAGGCATGGATTGGCTCACTGCTCATAGGGCTATTATTCTAGGCATGGATTGGCTCACTGCTCATAGGGCTATCATGAACTGCTATACTAAGGAGGTAATACTAGAATCTCCTAATTAGTCGAGAGCAGTATTTTGAGGTGTTATTCTAGTAGTGCCAGCCAGATTAATTTCATTTATGAGTACACTGAGATTGATCAGAGGTGGATGTGAGACTTATCTGACCTATGTAGTGGATACTCGAACTGAGCAGACCATGCAGGATATTCCTGTTGTTAAAGAATTCCTAGATATTTTTCCCGCTGAGTTATCTAGTTTACCCCTAGATAGGAAAATGGAGTTTACGAATTACTTAACTCTAGGTGCTACTCCTATATCTATTCCTCCATATAGGAAGATACCTGTGAAACTTAAGGAACTCAAGGCTTAGTTATAAGAGGTGTTGGAAAAGGGTTTCATTAGACCCAGTGTATCACCATGGGGAGCTCCAATTTTTTTTGTGAAGAAGAAAGATGGGACTTTGATACTGTGTATCAAGTATAGGCAATTGAATCAGGTAACGGTGAAGAATAAGTACCCGTTGTCTAGAATTGATGACTTATTTGTTCAATTATAGGGAGCTAAGGTGTTCATTAAGTTAGACTTGAGATCTGAGTACTATCAGTTGAAGATAGAAGAGGCTGATGTACCGAAATTTGCATTTAGGAGCAGATATGGGTACTTTGAATTTTTAGTAATACCGTTTGGGTTAACTAATGCCCCAATTGCTTTTATGGCTTTGATGAATAAGGTATTTCAACCCTACCTAGATCATTTTGTAATTATGTTCATAGATGACATTTTGGTGTATCCGAAAAGTAGAGAAGAGCATGCTGAGCATTTGAGGCTGATCTTATAGATTATGAGGAAAAAATGGTTGTATGCCAATTTCAGTAAATGTGAATTTTGGCTCGATCAAGTAGTATTTTTAGGTCACATCGTATTTGGACAAGGCATTTAGGTAAACCCAAAGAAGATAGAGGTAGTGATGAATTAGGAAGCTCCGAGGAATGTGTCAGAGATTCGGAGTTTCCTTGGATTAGCTGAGTATTATTGGAAGTTTGTCGAGGGGTTTTCACTAATCTCAGCCCCCTTGAGAAAACTTCTAAGAAAGAATGTGCCTTTTAGATGGAATGATGAATATTGTAGAAGTTTTGAGGAACTAAAGCATCGGTTAACTATAGCACTGATGTTGACTATTCAATTTGGATTTGGAGGTTATATGGTGTAGAGTGATGCTTTGCATTAAAGATTAGGATGTGTAGTGATGCAGTATGGAAAAGTGATAGCATATGCATCAAGAAAATTAAGGTCTCATGAGAATAATTATCCAGTACATGATTTAGTGCTTGTTGTAGTGGTTTTTGCTCTAAAGATATGGAGACACTATCTGATTGGAGAGACATTCCAGATATATACTGATCATAAAAGTTTAAAGTATCTATCGAGTCAAAAAGAGTTGAATATGAGACAAAGGAGACCGATAGAATTGCTAAAATATTATGACTACACAATTGAGTATCATCCAGGAAAAGCAAATGTGGTAGCTAATGCTTTAAGTAGAAAATCAAATAGCAGTGTAGCTCAAATGTAGATATCGAGGTTACAAAGCTTAGTTCAATTGAGAGCACTAAATGTTGAATTGAGTTTAGAGTAAAACGAGGTATTGATAGCTACATCGAAGCTGAGACCAATATTGCATGAAAGAATTAGAAAAGTTCAGAGTAAAGATCCTGAAATGGTGAAGCTTAATGAGAAGTTAAAGGTGAACCTGAATTCTAAGTTTGAATTGAGAGATGGGATATTGTGGTTGAAGAAGAAACTATGTGTACCCGATATTAATGATTAGAGGAAAGGGATTCTGGAGGAATCACATTTAGCCGCTTATGTTATGTATCCTAGTACTACCAAGATGTATAACACATTGAAGCACCATTTCTAATGGTCAGGGATGAAGAAGCAAGTGGTTGACTATATGGCTAAGTGTTTAACTTACCGACAGATTAAGGCTGAGCATCAGGCTCCATTTGGTAAGTTTCAGTCACTACCAATATTAGAGTGGAAATAGGAACGAATTATGATGAATTTTATTATGGAATTGCCAAACAATCCAAGGCAACATAATGCTATATAGGTTGTGGTGGACCGATTTACAAAGTCGGCCCATTTCTTACTAGTAAGAGAGAGTATCTCGCTAGATTAGTTGGCTCGAAGATATGTGAATGAGGTAGTTAGACTACATAGGGTTTCCGTGTCCATTGTATCGAATAGGGATCCCAGATTTACTTCAAGCTTATGGAAAAGCTTACAGACAACTATGGGTATGAAGTTAAACTTCAATACTGCATTTCATCCTGAAATAGACGGACAAAGTGAGAGAACAATTAAGAATGTTGAGGATATGCTCAAAGCATGTATATTAGAGTTTCAAGGAGCATGGGATCAGTATATAGTTCTGATTGAGTTTGCATATAATAACCATTATCACTGTATTATTACTATGGCTTCGCATGAGGTGTTATATGGCAGAAAGTGTCGTTCACCTCTGCATTGAGATGAAGAGGGTCTTATGATGGTAGAAGGCCCAGAACTAATCCAAGATACTATGGATAAAGTGAAACTGATCTGTAGTCGAATTAAAGCAGCTCAAGATAGACAAAAGAGTTATATGGATTAACACCACAGGGATATGGAATATCAAGTAGGAGATAGAGTATTTCTGAGAGTATCACCTTGACGAGGAGTGCTGAGGTTCGATAAAAAGGGTAAGCTCAGCCCTAGATATATTGGTCCTTAAGAGATTATTGAGAGAATTGGACCATTGGCATACAAATTAGCTTTATCGATTGAGATGTCTCAGATACACAATGTGATACATGTAAGTATGCTTAGAAGATATCGGTTAGATCCGACGTATGTGTTATCGACATATGAGGTTGAAGTTGTGAGTAAACTGAGTTATATTGAGGAATCAGTAAAGATAGTGGAATATCAGAATAAACAGTTAAGGAACTAAGTAATTCTATTGGTGAAAGTCCTATGGAAGAATCACTTGAATGAAGAAGCTACATGGGAAATGCACATATGGAACAATATCCCCATCTATTCGAACAATCAGGTAAGAATTTCGAGGACAAAATTTCTTAAGGAGAAAAATTATAGTATACCGTTTTTCCCATGCTAAGGGTTAGAACCCTAGAATACTGTACATGAGAGATATTATAGAGAAATTAGGAAATACATTTCATGCTCATGTATAACATTAGCGTACACATACGTGAAATTGATTTTTCTGTGCACATTACAATGATTGTTCATGCAATCATTTAACATAATCTAAGATATAAATAATTTTTAAATGATTATGATGTGAAAAATGAATATTTTGTCTTGAAAATTATTTTGGTGAGTATAATTATTGATTTAGAGTTTTTGGTGGAAATTTGGAAATTTGTGAAAATTTGGGTATTTTTGGATTAGAAAAAATGCCGAGTGGCATGACAATTGATAAATAGTAGTAGAAATAAGTGTCAAATGGCAGTAGAAATAATTGGCAAATGGTATTTAGAATTTATTGAGAATTGACATTGAAAATTATGTGATAATTGGATTAGAAATTGGGAGACAAATGGACTAGTAGTTAAAAGAGCCTAATGGAGACCACAAGGAGGTGACATATGGCAACTGACAAGTGTCAAGCCACTTGCCACACACTCACTCTCGATGTTCACCTAATTGAAAGACCATCTCATGGTCTTTCACTGTCATTTTCGTTTCATGCTTTCTCTTCTTCTTCTTCATTTTCTTTCTCCATTCATGACACTCTCTTCTCACACTCTCAACGTTGAATGGTACTTCCATTTTTCCTTGTCTTCTTCATTTTATTAATAAAAAACCCAACTTATCCTCCTTGAAAGATTGATGATCGTGTAAAGCTTGAAGACTAAGGTTAAGTGTTTTTTTGAAGACCTTGGAGTTAAACAAGTAAGTATATTATGGTTCTTTATGGATTTCTTAAATAGAAATGTTTTGACAATAGTAAGAGATATATTTATGAGTTAATAGAGTTGTATATACATGCTGAAATGTGAATGAAGAAATGAGAATATTGATGTCTTTTTTGTGTGTATATGATGAGTAATAATTCATAAGTTATTGTAGAGATATTTTTTAGATAGAATGATCTTTATAATGGAGTTAAATTTTTTAGATAGAACGATCTTTATAATGGAGTTGAATGTGTGCAAAAATTTGATGAATGTATGTATACATTGATGTTCTGCTTTTGTGTTTATGATCAACCATAGATTATGATTTGTTTATAAATGACATTAAGTTGAAATGGTGGTGAGAATGAAGAGTAAATGATGAGGAATTAAGCTAGGAATGATGAACTAAGCATAAGATGCTTTAAATGTAACTTATAAGAGAGTTATAGAGAGAAAAGGGCTTTCAAAATTTCACTCTAAGTGTAAAAATTAACAGATCACCAATCTTTATTTCGCAGAAGATCTTATACTTCTCTCCAAGGCTGATCAAACTTCTATTACTACTCTTATGAAAGCTTTGAGAATCTTTAACAAACTTTCTGGTTTGGAAATCATTTCTTCAAAGTGTTTTCTATCTTTCCAAATCTACTTTAGGCAAAGAATCTATTATCAATTATGTTATTGGTTTCAGAATGCATCTATTTCCAATACTTTATCTACGCATTCCTATTTCAAACTTTAATCTTTCTTCTGGAGATTTCAACATTCTAATTGATAGAATTAATAGTAAAATCTCCTTATGGATTTTTAAAGCTCTCTCCACTATTAGGACAGCTCAATTTGTTTCATTTGTACCAAATTCAATTAATTTTTTTTAGGATGCACATTTAACTATCCCCATGAAAATTATTAAGTCCATAGTGTTGTTATGCAATGGATTTCTATAGAGTGGGAATAAGGAAACTTTCAAAAGAGCTAAAATGCAATAGAAAGAGGTTTGTTTGCCAAAAGACAAAGGAGGGCTTGGGATAATCTCTCTTAAGTTGATGAATACTATTATGTTGTCTAAAAGACTTTGAAGATTAATGATAGACAAGCAATCCCTTTTGTGTAAATGGATTCATCATATTTACATAAAGTGCAGAAGCATATGAAGGCTAACAATTATATCATCCTCAACCTCAAACTTGAAAGTTATTTTAAGAACTAGGGATTTATTGAAGAATGATTTTGTTACGTTTATTAGAGATAGAAGACAAACAAACTTTTGGTTTGATAATTAGCTATATTGTAACCCTTTATTCAACTTGTAAAAAGTAAAAATCTTTAAACCACTTATTGGTCTAAGGGTGATAGTTACAGAAGCATTAGTTGATACAAGGATTTTCATGTAGAATGTAATTTCTAGATCTCTTTGTGAAGAGATTTCTCAAACTAGTCTACTTGGAGGGGAAGATAGTATCATTAGGAAACACACCAAAAATGGAAAATTTACCAATCAATGATGTAGAAAGGTCTTTCAGAATTGTTATAGCATAATACCTTGGACTAAGGTGGTATGGTTCAAGCATCTACATCCTAGAGCATCTTTTACATTATAGTTAGCTATGAAGGATAAATTTCCAATTTTTGGTAAGCTGAAGAACTTCCTTAACATTCCTAATTGGTGCATTCTCTATTAGAGTGCTGAGGAAAGCAATGATCATCTATTTTTTCCATGTGAATTTGTGACTACTAGCTAGAGATCAATATTACACAGATGTTACGTCTAGAATGCTCCAAAAGATTGGAAGTATATTAAGGAGTGGGGTGGTGAAGTTAAGTATTCTAATACAACAATCAAATGGTGCTTCTGCCTAGCTTTCTCCTTTCTTTCTAAAGTCATTTGGAATGAGAGGAATGTTTGCATATTTCAAAATAGAAGTCTAACCAAGGAACAATTCAACAACAGATTCATTCTATATATTAGAAGCTACTTTAGCTTATGCATGTCTAAATTTTAGAATGATGATTATCATACTAGAATGTGGAATGTTTGGTTTTTAGTCATCCCAATGTCTAAGAAAGTTGAACCTAGAATTCCCTTATAGTTGTTACATTATCTAGCATACTTATGTATAACTCTTTGTTAACTCTTGATTTCCTTTAATGGCTTAATTCATTACCATTTTATAAAAAATAAAGAATAATTACATCAAAAAATCATGCAGTAAGAATAATATAGATCTATGACTATATAAGAATTATAACAAGAGCTCGTGCTGACGAAAACAAGCAAGTAGAAATGAACTTGAGACAAAAACAATTTAGTCAAAATTTTTATCTTTATATTGCATATATAGAATTTAATATATACATCAAATACAAGTGAAATTAAGAGAAAAGAGAAGATTAAAAACATGGAACTTCATTTAATGGAACATCTACTGAAATCATATTAAACCTAGTTTTCATTTGAAACAAAATCCTCATCATTAAAAGGAGTCTTATCATCACCATTATTCAAATTCATTATACCAAATGACATATCAATATTTTTTTCATCCAAGATTATCTTTCAAGTCACTCTCTTATATGAAATTTGGTTCCTTAAAATCTCAATTTGCTAAAAGATCTATATGGTCAGAGAAAATTATATCTATAGAACTAATTGTTCTAGTAAGATTCCTATTAAAAATAAAATGAAATTATTAAGAAGTTATAAGAAATTATATTCAATTTAATAATGATAATAACAAAATTTTCTCGAAGCGTTAAGTTGTAAAAAAAAAGATCAATTCATTTAACTTTTTACGTTCCAATCTATTTCTTTTCTTGGAATGGATGAATTCAAATGTTCTTTAATTCCTTTCACACTTAGTTGCACTCATATATTTACTCATAATTTAAATTAAAAACTTTTACAATTTAGGAAGATCACTTTTAAATTAATCTCATCAAGCAAGTGTAAGATAACAAAAGTAACCTTATAAACAAAATAAAGTATGATTAATTTCAAAGAAGTAATAAAAGTAAAGAAAAATATATACCTAGCTTAAGTTTGTCTCTTTGATGAAATGCAATAGACATCCTAAATCACTACATGCATCCTTGTATACCTTTATTTATGGGCTAAAATGATCTTGCATCATCTTATGAATAACAATTGTTGTGATAGCTAATAGATTCTCCTATTAACTTCAACATTCATTGTAAATTTTAGTCTAAAATAGACACTAAGGTTCAAAAACTCTCCAACAGCTAACAACAGAGAGCAACGTTACCTTTCCCATCTTTTATTGTTGATTGCAAGATAAGTTGTAAACAAAGAACACATATTTTTTAGATTGGCCTTGATTGCTTCTTTCGCTATCTCTATGGCATCACAAAAATAACTTATTATTTCCTTCTCATCACTATCATTCAGACAAAGTACTCTCAGCAAGGGCTCACAAACTTGAATGAAAAATTTACATTACGACCAAAATTCATGATCTTTAAATATGATTATAGAAAAATCCATTCCAACATTAGACCTGATATATTGAGATGCAACCTATTTATCAGATGTAAACATTTGTCTTAACTCCCTCTTCATTAGAACAAAGCTCGAAAGTGATAAGAAATTAGTTACAAATCTTGTAATGACAAGACAACATAAATTTTTATTATTGGCTAAACCCTTTCTCATTAAATTAGAACTTATGCAAGATTAAAGATGATTTTTACATTGTTTCATCAATGATATGAAAGTATCTAGGATCTCTTATATTTTCTAACATCATGTCAATGTAATGTGTAGCATAAGGAATCTAATAAAAATAGTTATACCTGATTTATAACCTTTTTCTAGTTACTTTATAAGCACAATCATTTTTAATGATGAAATGAACAATGTTTTTAGGCCTAAATTCATTCATAACTTCATCAAATATCTTAAACAAACTATCAATATTTCTAATAAGGCCATATTTATCAATAAACTTCAAAAAGGTTGTCCATTTAGCATCACAAATCAAAAAATTAATAATAGCTTAATGTGTTCTATTTGACCAACTACCACACATGATTGAACACCTATAAGTTGACAAAGTCATTTTTCTTTCATCCAAATAACTTTTTATTTTAGAAATAGAGCTATTTTAAAAATTAGCTATATAGTCATCAATTGAAGGAGTTTTATATCCTACACCCTAAGAGGCAATAACATCCACTATAGGCTGGTAATAATAAGACTAAGCAACATTGAATGATACATTTGTATCATACCACCATCTAGCCATTGCCATATCCATATTATGAGCTACTTCTTTAGATTATAAGGTACTACGAATTAAAGGTTGAGCTTTAGGAGTTGTTCATGATCTACAAAAATTAGACACATGTCTTCTTCTTTTTCTCACTTTAAGTGTATTAATCCCTTCTTGTTGGGTAAGAATACCACCTTTAACATTTCCAATATCATCCTGACCACTATAAAAAGAACTTACACTACCAATTTTGTGGTTCAGTCTTTTTTTCTTTCTAATACTAATACTCTTTAAGCAAAGTTTTCATTTGTCATTTCACGTCATGACTAACTTTCTTACAAGGCTCCACATCACCTTTGATTCTAACTAAATACTTCTTTAATCTTGTGATTCCACTACCTTTCAAATATTTATTATAATACAACAAATAGTATAGTTTTTTATACCAAAACCAATCTTAGTATAAGCCTAAGTTAAATCATCGAATCTTCCTAAACTTGCAATGGATCAATTATTAGAAGTACTTGAACTTTCATCTATTTATTTATAAAAATAAATGCAACTAAATTAAGTAAAGTAAACTAAGTAAACAACACATGCAAAATAACCAATAAACAAACATAACTCATTAAGTGAATAATCAAATTATCACATCTTAAACATGTATCATATAGTCACTTTAAGCCAAAAGTAAAGATCAGGTTAGTTTTCTTCATCAATTTTGGGAATTGGAATTATAGAGGAAGAAAGTAAGTGAAGCAATGGTTTCTTCTAACTTTTTTTTCTAGAAATGGTATAGAGAGGGCTTGTATTTAGTTGCTTGGAGGTGTATATTAATCAAAATAAGCTTAGCTATCCATGACATCACTATAAAATAAAACATACAACCAAGGGTTATAAACTACATAAGAAGTCATCTTGAAGAGGAATAGACTATGGCTTTCTAAAGAAATATATTATTATCTATTCTAAGCTCGATCAAATTTCTGACATTTGGTATCACTTAAGAACAAAAATTATGAAAAATATGAGTTGGTAATTTGTGATCTGCATGAAAGAAAAATAGCTAAGGAATCGGTATCATATGATAACTCCCTTTAATGTATATATGTTGGTAAACCTTGACAAATAATAAGTACCAATACAAAATCATCAACAAATTTCTTAATCTAAGTGAAATAAAGTATTATATGGTAACTAATCTTTAATGCCAAATTCCTCCATTCTATGAGAGATCTCAGCTTGAAGAACTTTTAAAAGTTGAAAAAAATACATTATTAAAAATATCTTATAAAATTCTAAAACTTTTTCAATACTTAAGTTTAATTAAATATGTTTAAAACTCTCAGGAGATAAAAATATGCTAAATATTCAAATAAATTCACTAATTAAAAGAATGAAATTTTTTGGTTAAATTGAAAATTTTGATAATAAAAGTTTTCTAGATTGTTATACTAAAGTAAAATAAAGAGCTAAATGAATTTAAGTGAAAAAAGCTAAATTAAATTATTGGACTAGAAGTATAAATTATATCTACAATTAGGATTACACAAAAAATGAAAATCACAGTAAACGATTACAATATCACACACACAAAAAATCTAGTTTTATGTCTGTATCTACATAATACATAATCAGATACAAAAAGCTAGCATTCAATATTCAACAAGAAAAACATAGGGAGGAAAAGCATCAACGGGAAATAAACATCACAGTGGTAAAAGAGAGGAGGATAGATTCGGAGTGCAAGCTGGTGATAGGAAATCTAGAGGTTAAAGCTGCAAAGGCATGGTAGACATGCAGAGGAGAGGAGAGTTGAGATTGAATTGAAGATTTAGAGTGGAATAAACGCCCAAGAGTAATAGATGACATTTTAAGGTTTAGGTTACACTTTACCTTTTATTAACACTTTACCTTTTTTTAATTTTACTCCTTAAAATTTTGGAAAATTGTACTTAGTCTTGATATTAAACTGATTTTCTAAGTGTCAATCCGTACTAGTTTGTACCCACCAAAAAGTTCAATATGCAGACTGATACGAAATTGGCATATATCATATCATTTGTGGGTATCAAATCCTCTGTGCACATAACCCTATGCCAACCCTATTCCAGACGATCCCATCCACACAAATATATGGGACTCAAAGAAATGTATGGATGAGATCGTCTGGAATAAGGCTGGCATAGGGTTATGGGCATAAAGGATCTTGTTCCCCATTTGTGGTTGGTACAATACAGTACTTATTTTTTTGGTTAGGGATCACTATATCCTATCCTAATATAGTTGTATTTTTATATATTATGATGATACTTTCTTTTCTATAGACACACACACACACACACACACACACACACATATTGATGATCATCATGTTATTTTAGTCATCCAATTTATCATGTTGTTTTATAATGTAGGTGAAAGTCTTAAGATTTGTATCAATCTTAAACATTTTAATAGTTATTTGCCATATATAGAGAGTGACTTTAGCCCTATATCTCCATGACACATTTAGATATTTTGAAAAATCCATAGATTATAGGACATCAGGGAATATAAGTGTTTAATCCTATACAAGGTTTATCTAACGAAATTTATCGTCCGGTAAGAGAAAACAAATTTTTTATTGCAGTTTAGTATAAAGTTAAGTTTGAGATCTACAAAAAAATAATGATACATTTCAAATCATACTGATATCATTGTAATTTGTCACACTCCATTTTCATTCATGTTAGTAAGGTATTATATATGCGTAATTGTATTAGATTTCACATATGATACATGCATTTGATATATTTGGGCATCCAAAATCTTAAGGGACCGATGATGGGCTTTCATTATCTTTGGAGTAAATGTTTTACACTAATCGATCATTACTTTGATTTTTTAACCTCCTTTATTGTTTTTTACTTTTATTATAACTGTTGATAATTAATATTTGTTCATTGTGGACAATGTTGAAATTTTAAATTCCTTTTTAAAAAATTATTAATTATAGATTTTGTAAAAGATTAAGGATAATAATATCAAATTTACTCTGATATAAAGATAATGAAAAAACCTAATTAAGGATTTAGTTAAATGGGATCAAATTTAGTAAGAAAATGGGTCCTTATTTATATAAGTTGGTTATTTATTAAGCCTATGATGGGAAAGTCTTTTAAAGTTACTACAAAATAAGTGCTAAGATCTTGCATTGCTTAATTGCTTAGATCTCATATTGCTTATTTAAGTATGTTTGTGAATATTTAATTTTTTAATTCATTAAAAAATTTAACATTAATAAAGGTAAATAAGATAGTAATAGCATAATGATATACATCTTTTGTTAAAAATCATCAAAATTTGTAACAATTTATTCATTGGTTTATTCAAACTGATCAATGTCTTGCTTAAGTTGATCAGCCACTTATTTATCAAAAAATAGATAACAAAATAGATAATTTTGTCATCATCTCCATTTACACAAGTAATTGACACTAAATTTGATGTTATATATAATATCCTCGCGTGCACTTAGCCTCTAAAATTTGAGATGGTTATACTTATGAAAACTTCTAACCATTAAGGGAAAACTCAACTAAACCACAAAACAAAGAGAAAAAAGCAGGACTAGATCTCCCCATACTTGCCATGGAGAATTATTTAGAACATATCATCATCAACCTTCAAATCAGAAGAGGTCATTTTCTCTCCCAAACTTTAAGGATCTTATAACTAAACACATAGGAAGTTTGGTTAGTTTTACAATTAAAGAAAAGGACTTGATCACTAACTGAGCACGCTAGGATATGATGAGCCATTGACATGCATCAAAATGAATATATTTTAACAATCCAAATCGTATCCAAATATTAATAGATAAATATTTGGTGTTTTGCTTTAGGATGGGACAATTGTGATACAGGGGAACATCTAGATGGAGGCTCAACTTGTTAAACATAGCACACCTTTGCATCTCTCTTTCTCTCTCTTACATGATCGGAGGAATCATAATGAAGGATGAATCTCATGTTTCTCTATTGAATAACTCAATTCCTTTTCTCATCGTAGTTTTAATGCACTTTGAAACAAAAATTTATTGATGGCTCACAGAAGTAGCAAGTGTAACCCAGTGTTCTATGCTTCTTAAGTGACATCTAAATAGTTCATCTTTTTCAAAAACTATTAGTGTTAGGTTTGCGAATAACTATTTTGATGGTAACTATATAATATTTCAAAATTCAAATTGGATTTATTTCCTTGTATAATTAAAGGTCTAATTCTCAAAAGGAAATAAAATCATAAGAAATACATTTTTTCTTGCAGGAACCTTCATTATGAACTTACCTTATTAGAAATGGTTTATCTGAAAGGATCCTACTAATTATAAAGGTCGTATATTAGCGCCATGATTACTAGAAGATTTTTGGCAAAAATGAAATCAAATTTATTCAGATTTAAATCCATCCAGTTGATTAAAGATGCAAGTGAAACAACGACTAGTTGAAGAAATTAACTATTTAAGGAAGAGCAATAACACTTATAAATAAACATACATAGACTTTTGAAATATTTGAGCAGCATCTATATTCATGGTAAACACCTTGGGAAGTTTTGAAGGACAATCCGTCTCAAAATCTCGTTACTTCAATGGAAACAATTACTTATACTGGAAAGAGAGAATGGCCATATATCTCCAATCTGTAGATATCGAAGTATGGCAAGAAATTAGAGTTGGAGCTACAATTCCCACTGCTGATAACTTAGAGGTATGGATTGATGCTGATAGTAGATATGCATAACTAAATGATAACGCAAAACATCACCTGATATGTTTATTGTCTCCAGAAGAATATGAAAAGGTATCCTACTGCTCTACAGGAAAAGAAATGTGGGACAAACTACAAGTCACGTTTGAAGGAACAAATGAGGTAAAAAAGCATAAAATAGGTCTTTTAGTGCATCAATATGAAACTATTGGCATGAAATAGGGAGAGACCATAAACGAATTATTTGGAAACTTCAACAACATCATCACGACCTTACAAAACTTAGGAAAGATATATCCCAATGACAAGCTCATAACGAAGATTCTTAGTTCATTACCAAAGGAATAGAGACTTAAGATGATAGCTCTAGAAACAACAAAGGATCTACACACTATTTCACTCAATTGGCTATGAGGAAATATGATGATCCATGAAATCGATCTTAGGCGAGATGAAGATCCTCCTATAGAAAAGGAGTGACACTGAAAGCAACTCACGATTGAAACTGTGATGAAAGTGACACTGAGTTGCAAATAGATGGAGATGATGAGCTAAACTTTATCGTCAGAAAATATGTACGCTTCTATGAAAAGAAGTTGATGAAGAATAGAGAAGGAAACAAAAAAGTTGGAAACAAAAGATTAAGGAAACAAAAAAGCTGGAAACAATAGATTCCTATCAAAAGGTAGCAACAATAATAATAATGCATAAAACAATCAAGTCATATGCTATCATTGCAAGAAACCTAGACACATAAGACCAGAATGTCCTCTTCTTTAAAAGAATAAGTCAAAGAACAAAAATTCTAGAAAGCAACCAATTACTGCAACCTGGTCAGATGAGGATTTTGAAAACTTTGAAGAAGAAGAACCAGAAGAAGTCAACAATATTTGCTTCATAGTTGAATCAAGAGATGATGAGATATGTTTCAAAAACTGAGAGAAGGGAGAATCAACAAATAGTTGATAGTGGCTGTTTGAGACACATAATAGGTGAAATATCACACTTCAACTACATTGAAAGAAAAAATAGAGGTAATGTTGTCTTTGTAGATAAAAATAAAACAAAGGTCACCGGAAATGGTAAAATTGGTGATTATAACTCTACCTTTACCTCTATTGATAACGTTCTCTTTATTGATGGTTTGAAACATAACCTGTTGAGTGTGACTCAGCTATGTGACAAAGGTTACAAAGTCATTTTCTATGCATTTCATTGTGAATTTTTTGATATTCATAATGACAATATTGTGTTTTTTGGTTATAGAAATCCGAATATATATTATGCTCAACTGGAAGATATATCCTCACAAAGTGTTATGTATTTTGTCTCTCTAGAAAATGATTCGTTTATCTGGCACAAAAGATTTGGACATGCCAACATAAGCATTGTATTAACACTATTTAAAAACGAGTTAGTAAGATGACTATTAACCTTAAAGTTTGAAAACAATCAGGTTTGTAAGGCTTGTTTAAAAGGTAAACAAATCATAAGCAACTTTCCTCATTAAAATATTGTGTCTACTAACTAACCATTTGAACTTGTGCACATGGATTTATTCGGTCCCACTAGACTCAAAGTTTTGGTAGTAAACATTATAATTTTGTTCTAGTGGATGATTACTCCAGATTTACATGTGTTTATTTCTTATCAAATAAGGACGATACTTTTGAAGTGTTTGAGAAGTTTTGCACAAAATTCAAATAGAAAAAGGATACTACATCACTTCAATTCAGAGTGATCATGGAGGAGAGTTTGATAATAGAAAGTTTGAAGAATTCTGTGACAATAATGGTATAACTTAGTACTTCTCTTGTCTAAGGACGCCTCAACAAAATGAAGTTGTAGAGAGAAAGAATAGAACTTTGGTTGATATGGCTAGGACCATGTTGTGTGAAAGTGGACTACCTCATAGATATTGGGCAGAAGTAGTATCGATGACATGTTATGTACTTATCAGATGTCTTATAAGACCTATTCTGAAAAAAAAAACCCATGAGCTATGGAAAGGAAGAAGACCAAATTTTGCTTACTTTCAAGCATTCAACTGCAAATGTTTCACTCTGAAAAATGGAAAAGACAACCTTTGAAAGTTCGATGTGAGTTCAGATAAAGCTATTTTCTTAGGCTATAGTACCACTAGTAAAGGACTTAGAGTTTACAATAAAAGTACAAAGAAGATAGAAGAATCGCTACTTGTGGTATTTGATGAAGCAATACCTTCGACAACAACAACTGACTCAGATGGTGAAGAGCATCCTTTATGTAACATCCCGTTATCCTTTATTAAGGGTTAGAACCATATAATACTATACATGAGAGATTATTGAGAAGTTAAAAAGTGCATTTCATACTCATGCATAATATAGGATACACACATATGAATATTAATTTTTGCACACATTAAAATCATTGCACATGCATTCATTGACATTGTTCGGGTATAATTGATTTATAAATGTGATTTTTGACATAAATTGGGGTTTATATGTATTGAAAATTGAATTGGTGTGTGTAAGTATTGATTTAGGATTTTTGGTGAAATTGGGAAATTTTTAGAATTTTGGGTTTTTTTAGACTAAGAAAAATGTCAAGTGGCAAAACAATTGATAAATAAAATTAGGATTTATTGACAAGTGTCATTAAATATTGGGAGACAATTGGAGTTAAATGGACTAGTTAAATAGAGGACTAAGTGTAAACTTATAGAGATTGGACATATGGCAAGTGACACAAGCCATGTCTTAACCCATGATACTTTTAACTTCTTGGAAGACCATTTAATTGTTTTCTATCTTGCGTTTTCTTCTTTTCTTCGTAATCTTCCTCATCTCCTTCATTCTCCTTCATTCACGATATCCATCTTACCTTCATCAACGTTAAAGGTTTTCCTCACCTTTCACTTGCTACTCTCACCTCGTTGTCTTCCTCATTTGACACAAGAAAACCTAACCTATTATACCTTTAAGATGATGCTTGTGTAAGAGAAGAAAGCTATGGTTAAGTGATATCTTGAAGATATTGAAGCTAAATCAATTAAGTAGCATGTTAATGCTCATGGGTTTTTGGAATATGAAACAAATATGGTGATTAATTGATATTAAATGATTATGAGAATAGTGGGCATTATACATGATGCATGGATGAAGATGTAAATACGGTTATATCTTGCTTTTGGTATTATGATGAGTGATAATTTATGAGTTGTGATATAGATGATTTTGAGATGATTAAAAATGAAAAAGGTACTTGAAAGGGTGTTGAAAGTTGAAAAATGGAGAGATGTGATCATGTTCTACCTTTTAGCATGATAATAAAAGTTAAGAAGTGATGAATGAATTTATGTGTTTGTGTCCTTGTTTTAAGAATATGAAAATCATGAAAACAAGCTTTTTTGTGGATGAACTTGATTAAGAACTTAAGGTATAAGAAATGATGTTGGAGTAATATTCTTGAAATAAGAATTACGTATAATAATGAAGGATTGATGAAATGATTTGTTTTTGTACGATTTATGACCATGTGTGACTTGTTTTCTGAATGTTTTACTTAAGTTATTGAGGTAGTAGTGAAGAGGGTATGGATTAGAAATGATGAATTATGAAAATGAATTGTTTGAGGCTTTATGAATGAGATATGTTATAGAAAAAGGATAAGATTTCATGAATGATGAGATTTAGTTGAAAAATGATAAATCAAATGAGTAGAAGTGTGAGAGTTAATCAATTAGTGGTGTAATTAGTATGAAATGATGTTGCATTAGAGGAGGTGAATTTTGGAAATTTTGGAGTAGAATTGATGTAAGTATATATGTTAAATTTGTGTGAATGAAGGAAAAAAATACAGGGCAAGGTCATAGCTTTCACCTCACGATCGAGGCCTAAAAAAATGAGCTTCTATCACAATCATATCGTGGCCTGGCTAGAAAAAGTTTCTGTCAAGATCGTGGTAGGAGCATAACGATTGTGGCCAGCTCCAAAAGTTTTTGTCACGATCGTGGCAGGGACACCACAATCATAGCCAGACCTATGGAGAAAAATAGTTGTCTTTTGAGTAAAGTATGAACCAATCAATGCTAGGGTGCTTCCGTATGAGGTATTTAGGCTTAAATAAGATCTTGAATGAACCTATTAGATGATGAATGATGTGATTAAAGTGAATGAAGTGTATTAGATATTAAAGAATGATTGAAAGGTGTTAGTTAATTATGAGATGCGAATTAAGGAAATGTACCCAAGATTTGTCATTGAGCATGCATTGCACATAACACATATACATATGTGCATCAATGAGTACTTATATGATTGTACAAAGTTGTAATGTGGTAAATGTGTATCTTTTCTTGATATAGAGGAGCAATTAGAGCGATTACATCCAGACATTGCCGAGACCTCGAGGTAATAAGCTATCAGGAGCAAACTATGAGTAACCTAAGATGGTCTCACTTTAATTATTTGTTTGTTAAACTATGTATTGAATTATTATGTGATGTGTATGTACTGATTCCGAACATTGAATGTTTGAGGTGTTTGATGCATGAATAATATATTAGAAGTGCTCATTGAATGTGAATTTGATTGAATAAGTGATTCTCAACTTAAATGTTAAATACCAGACTAAGTCCACTGACAAATGTGAATGAGATTGTGATAATGAATATGAATGTGTAAAACAGACATAATTGATTAACTGAATACATGTGACGCATTTCATTTCATGAATTCATGATAACATAAAGGCATTTGTGACTGAAGTCGTCAGTGAAAAAAGAGTTTAAAGCTTAGAATGTGGTAAAAGCCTTTGGTCATTATATAAAATGAGACCTATATCCCTAACGAATAAGGGACAATATTAATGAGCCCAGTATCCATAACGAATACGGAAAAGTGAAAAAGGCACTCGGTTAAAACAAAGAAATAAATGAACGTGAGTCTCATGAACATTACATATATACATGATATGTATGATTTGAATGATCGCAATGTATTGTTGAATTGTGTTGAATGAAAAATGTGAAAATTATGAACAAAGTGCTTTTTGATGCCACATGATGATAGATGAAATGATGTGAACTAAGTGATTGTATGAATTGTTGTGTTATGTGATATGAGTGAACCATCGAGGATGGTTAACTCACTGAGTTTACAAACTCACCAAAATTGCAACGTTGACTTTTCAGGTAAGAGAGGTGACTTAGATACTAATACATTCTAAAAGAAGCTTAGTACTACTTTTGGGATAGAAGAAATGGCTTAAAGGTCTATCAACTGGACTGAAGGATTTAGATACATTTTTTTTGTTTAACTTCTCATTATGTAGCATGTTTTATAAACAGAGTTGTAGACTCTAATAAGTCTTTGACATTGTACATATATGGATGATGTTGTAATGATATAATGTACATATTGTTTATTAAATGAAATGAGGAATTTGGGTTTTAGTCATTGGGATTTTTATGTTTTTAATTAATAATGCCATGAGATAAGTGCAAGTGATATAGTTAATGCACCGTTTTTGTCGGGCATATGCTCGAACATCTGATAGGAGTACAGGCACGTGTCGGATGGGAGTGGGGTGCTACACTTTGATTCCTAAAAATTCATCGGAGAATTAAACTACTTCTATAATACTTTCATAATCTTAAAATCAAGAAGGCCCCTCTGAAGCTAGAACAGAGCAGGTTTCTTCATCTCAGCAGGAGCCTATACAATAAAAAACATTGAGAGAATGGAGAGGTCTTGATACACATCAATATATTCTTGAAGATCCCTCTGAAAGTTGAAGAACAAGATCATCGTTCAAGAACAACTTTATTACTCTCATCTCATAATTAGAACCAAAGTCTATTGAAGAAGCTCTTACTGATGACAACTGGTTCTGAACTATAAAAGACGAGCTAAATTAGTTTGTCAAGAACAAAGTATGGAATCTAGTTCCTCGTCCACAAAACAAGTCAATTATTGGAACTCGTTACGTATTTTGAAACAAACTTGACGAAAATGGTAAGGTGGTAAGAAACAAAGCTAAACTTGTAGCTCAAGGTTACAATCAATAGGAAGGTATTAATTTTGATGAAACTTATACACCTGTTACTAAATTGGAATTGATTAGAATTTTATTTGCCTTTGCAAGCTATAGAAACTTCAAGTTATTCCAAATGGATGTTAAAAATGCATTCTTAAATGGTTACATTAACGACAAAGTATTTGTTAAGCAACCCCCAAGTTTTGAAGATGAAAAACATCCAGATTACATAATGAAGTTATCCAAAGCTTTGTATGGTTTAAAGCAAGCTCTTCGAGCATGGTATGAAAAGTTAAGTAATTTTCTTCTTGAGAAGAACCTTGAAAGAGGAAAGGTTGATAAAACCTTATTTATTAAGATAAAGGAGAATGATTTACTTATAGTGCAAATATATATTGATGACATAATATTTAGTGCCACTAATCCATCCTTCTGTGAAGAATTCTCAGCATTAATGCAGGGGAGTTTGAAATGAGCATGATGGAAGAATTATCATTCTTTCTCATATTACAAATCAAACAAACAAAAAAAGGAATCTTTATTAGCCAAGACAAATACACAAGGGAACTTATCAAGAAAGATCATTTTAAGAATGCCAAACTGATGGGTACTCTAATGTACAATGGAACTAAACTTGATAGAGACGAAAAAGGCAAAGTTACGGATGAGACAAAGTATAGAGGAATGATTAGGTCATTACTATATCTTACAAGCTCAAGACCAGATATTATACTTAGTGTGTGTCTGTGCCCACGCTTTCAATCAAATCCAAAAGAAAGCCATCTTCAAGAAGTCAAAAAAAAATCTTTCAATATCTCCACGGAACTATAAATTTTGGACTATGGTATCTAAAAACTGATTCATTTGATATAGTGAGCTATTGTGATGCATATTGGGCAGGTGATAAAAGTTGATTGAAAAGGCACAAACAATCACTAGCAATTTCTTGAAGGATGTCTAATATCTTAGTCTTGTAAGAAGCAAAATTGCACAATGCTCTCGACGACTAAAGCTGAATACATAGCAACTGCCAACTGTTATGCTCAAATCTTATGGATGAATCTTTTTAAAAATCTTGTTCATCAATCTAGGGCTAAGCATATAGAAGTCAAACATCATTTTCTTAGAGATCATGTTTTAGAAGGAACCATTGACCTTTTACATATTAATACTGAGAATCAAGTAGTTGACATTTACATCAAGCCACTCTCTGAACGTATATTTTGTGTGTTAAGGAAAGAGCTTAGTATGTGCAAACTCTCTGATATTATTTCTACATAAATACTCTTTGTTACTTGTCTTTGCATTTCATTTAACAGGCTCCTTCTATTCTGATTCCTTAGAAACTCTCTTTTGGTTTGGTAGGCCTCTTAAAGTTTAGAAGGCCCCTTTATTTTAGAAGGCTCCTCTCAATTTAATAAAGCAAGATTACACATATACAAAAAGGTAATTTCCTTTATTTTGACGTTTCAACATTTAAAGACATGTGCGAAGTTTTGATAAGTAGTTGTATGGATCTATCAGAAGATACGCAAACGATCACACTTCCTCCCTATTCTCTATTATTTTTTATAATGACAAAGGGGAAGAGTTTATGTGGATATATTTTTGCATATATGATGATATATTTCTCAATGCTGCCTATATATGTGATTGATTCTGCTATTAAACTTATGAAGGAATTGTGATATATAAACGATATATTTTTGCATAAATGATGATATATTTCTCAATGTATATTTCTTAATGTTGCCTCGATTATATATATGATTGATTCTGCTGTTGAACTTGTGAAAATCTGTGATGTATAAAAGATAGGTTCCTTTTTTAAGAGATAGACTCCTAAATGTCTAAACATATAAAAGTCACAAGTATCTTTCGAAATTATCTATTATCTCTTTGAATTTTGAAAAATATATCTATTATTTCTTGTCATCATAAAAAATGGGGAGATTGTTAGCTGCAGGTTTATGATTAACGATTTTGATGATAACTGTATAATATTTCAAAATTCAAATTAGATTTATTTCCTTGTATAATTAACAGTATAATTCTTAAAAGGAAATAAAATCATAAGAAATATGTTTTCTTTCTTACAGGAATCTTCATTATGATCTTACTTTACTATAAATGGTTTATCCAAAAGGATCCTATTAATTATAAAGGTTGCATATTAGCCTCGTGATTACTGGAAGATTTTTGGCAAAAAAGACATCGAAGTTATTCAGATTTAAATCCATCCAGTTGACTAAAAATGCAAGCGAAGCAACGGTTAGTTGAAGAAACTGACTATTTAAGGAAGAGCAACAACACTTATAAATGAACATACTTCGACTTTCAAAATATTTGAGCAGCATCTATATTCTTAAGAGTTGTATCATTCTTACTGTTCCTTAGAAAGTGAAATCACTCTGTCAAGAGAGAAATTGTTATTTTATTTTTTGGTGAGTGTTTAGAAGATTGTTATACACTTTGAGTGTGGAAAGTTAGAGAACTTTGAAAAATATGTACTCGTGAGCTTGGAGAGGCTCGTCAAATTTTTGAATTTTTATAGTGAAACACTCAAGTTAGATACTTAGGGACCAGACGTAGGCTTGGGTCGTAAGCCGAACTAGTATAAATTGATTGCGTCCTTCTTCTCTCTCTCATTATCTTTTACATTTCCGTATTATATAATGTGTGTGTTCATTTCAACAAGAGGCTCCTTCACTTTTATAATAGGTCCCTTATGTTTTCAACTTTCTGACGATTCCTTTTAGTTTTAATAGGCGCCTTTTGTTTTTTAAATTGTTTTAACATGATTCATCATTCAGTATAATCGTTTCATTTAAGAAAATCCTATTCCACAAAAGACTCCTATCACCTAATAGGCTCCTGTTGTTTAAAAGAATTTATCCTCTGACAAGCTCCTACTATTTTTTTTCATTAACTAGGATCTGCTTACTATACGAATTGAAAGAACTTGTAAAATTTTTATAAGTCACACACAGTTCACCCTCTCTTACGTGTGTTTGCTTTAACACTGACATGTTTTAAATGAAGTTCAAATCCATAGTTTTATGTGATACTAAGCATACTAATATCCACTTTAGTATTTGATATACAAGTCTATGAAAGAAATATTACTGGGAACTGCCTCTTGAAATCAAAACAATACCCATATGCTTAGATATATGAGAATTCTACATGTAAGAAATGTATGTAGCAGGATGCTTTGCAATATTGGTTCTTATCCATTCTTTGATATCCCATGTTAATGTTTGATGCAGTATGCCTGTTGTTGTTCTTATATGAACTTCACCAGCAACTTCACATGGTGGATAATTTGTTAGGTTTTTGTCAAGTATGCATTTAAGGGCATTTGTGCTGTTAATTATGACCATATTCAAACTATAATGTTGAAAATGATATTTTGAGTATGTAAGTTTAGTTTCATTTGCATTTGAATGTGTTCATTCATATTATCCTTTACTGACCAGGGTTTCTACGATTTATTTAGATTTAGATTAAGGCTATGCATTTGTTTTCCAAATAGAGAATAATCACTCTCCTATTCAACAACTTTAGTATCCTTCTCGATGAACTATTTGGTCTCACGTTCTTATCTAATGATATAAAATAGTTAGCAATTTTTTTCATCATTTTGATATTGGTTTTATTTTGGATTGAAAGCGCTACAGATCTTGAAGTAGTGGAAACTAATACAATTTGAGAAGTATCATCTTTTCTTTCTAAATTTGCACGATTAGTGTTGATGCTTCTAGGTGTTTGGCAGTCTCTTAAACATAGGGTTAGTTCCATCATTTGCCCCACAAGTTAGTTTTCCTCTTTCTACGATTGTCATGTTAGTTAATGGTTTAATCATTTAACAATTCTTTTGTGTTTCATACATACAACAATGATATATACCTTAAGTAGAATCATTGTTTTGGTTGTTTGGTGGTCAGTCTCAGGAAATACGAGGGGTGTACTATTTTGGTGGAAAGGAACTTTGAACACTTAGCACTTTCTTAGAACACAAAAACTTGTTTATGCAATCTTTTCCAACAGTTTGAACTTCCTTGCTAAGAAATATCAAGTTTAAGAATGAAGCTTCATCATTTGACTAAAGGAGAGTTCTTTGTGAGGTTGTTACCAAAACTCTTCTCCTTGAGATTAAGTACATGTGATTTCTAATAGATGCACAATAATATAAGGGAATAGAATATGAAATAGAGTCAAAAAATTTTGAGACCAATCCCTAACTAGAATTTCAATTTGTTAGTTTAGATGTGTATACTTAGTGCAATTCCTGCAGCACTTATAGAAGTTATTCTTGACTATTATTTGATAATAAATCTAACTATATCCTTAAAAAGTATTAGATTAATGATAAGTACTTATTCCTAAGATAAGTTCTTATAAATTAGATATAAGAGATGGAGTTGAAATCTTTTCCTACATTTGGGCAATATTAATCAAACATTTGATAATGTTAATCACATGTTTTTCGTATTTTCTCGAATAAGTTAGAAAGGGACTTGAGATTGTATTGTTACTTTCATCCTAAAAACTCGACTTGTCCTCGAGGAAAAAAGATAGAAATTGACCAATAAGGTCATAATTCTCTCAAGTAGTCTTTTTAAGTTGTCGATCTTTCCAATGAACTAATAACTCCAAAGTAAGAAAACCTGCTTTGTTAACCCACCTACAAGACAATATTTTGGCAAAAGAAAGAGTAATCTCCCATTTAGATGTAATTGGTAAGGAAGCTAGTGGGTAAGTTGGTATTTGTCCCAAAGCTAGATGTAGTAGTGACCATAGAAAATGGGATGCATTGTAGAAGGTGAACATTCCAATTCATAGGCGATTGGTTCAACACGTCTGAGTAACTTTGTAAGGGCCAAAAATGGTAGGAAAAAGTTTCTTATACCATCATTTAGAAAGTGAACATTGACGATAGTTGAATTCTTTAAAAAATAGTCATTGACATTGAAACTTAGCTCTATTCGTTTAGAATCAACTTGTGCTTTTGTATGTGTCTAACCTTTCAAGAGATTTGCTCTTAAGAGTTTGAACATGTCATTATAAAAAAATAAGTTATTCTTCTAGCTCAATAAGTTGTGTTTCTTCTGGAGCAAATGGATGGAGTGGTGGAGGATCTTGATCATAGACAATCTTGAAAGGTGTAGTCCCCAGGAAGTGTGAAAGCCAATATTAAAAGGGTATTTAGCCCAAAGGAGAAATGTAGTCCATTTCGTAGATTGTACATTGGCAAAGCAACATAAGTAGGCTTCTAAACATTGGTTTACCACCTTTAGATTGAGGATGATAAGAAGTTCCCATGTTCAAGTGATTTTTCCTCAATTTGAAAATTTCCTATAAAAATTTGTTGAAGAAAATGACATCTTTATCTAAGAGGATAGAACTTACAATGTCATGGAGGTGGACAATCTCCCCGCAAAAATTTTTAGTAACCTTTTTCATAGTAAATGGATGAGATAAAGTAATAAAATGGATGTATTTACTAAAGCAATCTACTGCCACAGAAATATAATAAAAGTTTTTAAAATTAGGAAGACTAACGATGAAGTCTAGGGATATATCTTCCTATATCCTCTTTAGTATAGGTGGGGGTTGTAGGAGACCAGCAGGAGTCACAATACAAGAACTGAATTCAAAACATTTTTAACTTGTTAGAAAGCCTTGTCAATTATTGATGACCACTTAAATGCATTTTTCTTTGTAAGATTAATTAATGGTTAACCAATAATTCCATAATTCAGCCAAATCTATCATAGTACCTTATTAACCCCAAAAATTCTTGTAATTCCTTCACTTTAATTTGAACAGGACAATCTTGGACAACTTAAATTTTGTCGTATTCTACTTAAACACCTTTAATAGATACCATATAACCCAAAAAGTATATTTTGGTCTAGTCAAATAAGCACTTGGAATGCTTAGAAAAAAATTAATTATCACAAAGAAGCTTGAAAGCAATCCATAAGTGTTTTAAGTATTGCTCAACTAATGGCTTGTAAAATAAAATGTCATCGAAGAATAATAAAATAAATCTTCTTAGATTTGGTCTTAAAAGGTCCTTTATGGTAACTTGGAAAGTTGGTGGAGCATTGATAAAACCAAATGGCATTATTATGAACTCATAATGGAAAAAGAGAGTACGAAAGACTGTTTTGCCAATATCAACAGGAATGACACAAATTTGATGATATCCTAATGATAGGTCAATCTTTAAAAAAAAAAAAGGCAGCATCATGTAACTCATCAATAAGATCATCTATATTAGGTATTAGGTATTTTTCAGGTTTGGTAATCTGGTTTAGTGCTAAGTAATATCTTTTTTCTTAGCTAAAAGAATAGGACTAACTAAAAGGCTAGAGTTAAGGCACATAAAACCTTAACAAAGAAAATTTGATATTTGATTTTCAATTTCAGGTTTTTAAAAATATAGATATCGATATGGCCTAATGTTTGGGCATTTGAAATTTGGGATTGTTAGACATAAAACAACCTTTAATTATAGACCCAAGATCAACCATGAATTTATATTAATGAAGAAAACGAGGACAATTACATGTTTTGCTATTCATTGCACAATGAACAAACTACTAAACGACTTGAACAAGCTTTTGAAACTTTCAATCAACTTTTATTAAAGTTGTATATACTTGAACAAGCTTTTGAAACTTTCAATCAACTTTTATTAAAGTTGTATATCTTTATATTATTAACATCTTTCTGTGCCTTTCTTAACGTGAAGGCCTATTAATAGGTCAAAGATATTGAACATCTAGGAACTTACTTAAGCAAACAGCAGGAGACTTTAGCAGCTATTTATAGTAACCTTATTAGGCCTAATAAATAAATAGCCCACATTGATTAGGGCCCATTTTCCTCATTGGACTTCAGCTTATTTAACTAGATTATTTATTGAGCTTCTTTATTATCTTTATTTCAGATCAAATTTGATTTTCTTAACCTTAATTTTATAAAAACACATAATTAATAATTGTCCAATTAAAAAATCACTCACATTCTCCCATTGGACAAATATTAATTGCAATAGTTGTTACAATAATAAAAATAGTAGAAGTGGTTAAGAAAATTAATGTAAAGGTCAAACAATTTAAAATATTTGATCCAAAGATAATGAAAGTTTATCATTCGGTCCTGTACGGCTTTCGATACCAAAAATATCAAATACATGTTTCATATGCCACGTAAAATCAAATACAATTACAATATCTAATACCTCATTAACATGAATGAGAAACCGAAGTGTGGAAAACTATAATGATACCTGTATGGTCTGAAACGTATCATTGTTATATTTGTCCATCTCAATTTGTCTAAACTTTATGGTAAACTGCATTAGATTTGTTTTCTCTCACTAAATGATAAACCCCATTAGAGAAAACCTAAACAAGATTGAATACTTATATCCCCCTATGTCTCATCAGGTCCATAGATTTATGTATATATCTTTGTATGTGTCTTAAAGATATAGGCTTAAGATAAATCTATATATATCTATATCTATATGCTTAATGACCTTTAAAATGCTTAAGATTAACATAGATCTTAAGACTTTCACCTGCATTATGACAATGTACGATAAATTATATAACTAAGAACCAAATGATGATCATCAATATATAAAAATATAATGTCATAATACATGAAATATGTACAAATGAATTGAGAGCAAATACAATGATCCTTAACTAACAGTGTCTAAGGACTTTAGTAAACCTATATACTATACATATGTAGGGATGGCAACTGGGCCCAAGCCATGTCTGACTTGCCCTGGCTGGCCCAAAGTCAATAAGCTAGGTCAACCAGAGCCTAGCCAGGCCTTGGGGGACCAAATTTTTTATAAAATTTGAAATTGGACTTGGGGTTAGGCTCAGGCTTAAGCTACCAAGGCTCGACCGGCTCGACCTAAGGCTTGATTCTTATAAGTAAAACAATGTAATTTTGCTAAACATGACGTTGTTTTGCATTTTTAATTTTAAAAAATTTTGAGCGGGCTCTAGCTCTAACTCAAGCTGGGCTACCTTAAGTCCATTTTGGGTCTGCTACCTTAGCCCGACACATTGTCATCCCTATACACTTATCTCTCAAAAATAACCGAGTGAAGTCCTTAGTCAAAGGATTAACAAGAATGCACTCAGTCTCTAAATGCTCCACCATAATATCACCTTTCTATATCAATTCCTTTGTGGTCAAATATTTAACCTCTAATTGCTTAAATCCTGTGATGTTCTCATTGCTTTTATCAAATAATACAGTAGAAAGATTATCACAATATAACCAAATGAGTCAAGCAATTAAATCAACCAATAATAACTTAGAAATCAAGTTCCTAAGCCAAATTGCCTATGAAGCAGCTCTATAGCATGCCATAAACTCTACATGCATAGTAGAGGAAGGTATTAGTGTTAGCTTGACACTCTTTCATGATACTGCATTATTTGCTAACATAAATATGTATCGTGAAGTGGACTTCCTACCATCTAAACACATAGTAAAATCAGAATCCGTATAACCTATAAGCTCTAGGCTATTAACTTTCCTAAATGTCAAAATATAATCCATAGTTCCATTAGATATCTTAAAACTTGTTTGACTATATCCTAGGGGTTTATTACTGGGTTAGCCAGATAAATATCCTGTAATATCCTAGTTTGATAATTGTACTGTATAATATGTTGTACATGCATTTTATAGAGTATGCTCTATTGATGGTGTACTAGAATAATTTAAGTGCTTAAATGTAGTATTAAGGTTATAACAAAGATTATGGATAGATCATAGATGGTTTTGGATTCGACTGAAAATTTCTCAAAAATTTCTGAAAACTACAAAAAGCTACGGAATGAGTCCAAATGAGCTTTAAAAACTCTGAAATGTGCTTTAAAGATTTAGGTGAAACTTTTGAATGGAATTCAGATGATTTCGGTGAATAGTATTTTTATATGAATATTGAATCGGGGTGAATAGTATTTTCACTTGAATAGTGATTTCCCAACCTTAAAAAATTGAAAGAAACCCAAAATAGGTATTAGAGTTTAATGATACTTAAATGGATCGAAATTAAGTCCGATCGGATCAATTTTGGGAGTTTCCGAAAGTTTAGGGTTAAAATGCTCTTTTTCGAAAATAATGGTTATTAATGGTTTTAAACCCATTTTAATTGTTTTAAAAGCATCCAATAAATTAATATTGACCCTAATTAGAGTATTTTACGGTCAATTTGATGGTAAGATAGTTACGGAATATTTTTGAAATTTAATTCAGTTCGTTGATGAATTAAATTCAATAAAGGGAACTTTGGTGTTTTTACATGTCATTAAGGGTAATTTGGTATTTTTACAAGAGATGAGTGGATTAATGAGTCATTAAAAGAGGACCAATTGGAGAGTGACATGCATAGTGCAGTAAAGGTTATAAAAGGGCCAAAAGTAAGACAATTTGCTTTATTCTTTCAACATAAAAGTGAGACACCAAGCAAAAGGGAGAAAAGAAGAGAGAGAGGACTACAATCCAAGGAGGGAGAAGAAGAGTGCAGCTACCATTTTTCATAGTTTTGGAGCATAAATTGAAGAGATCTTGATCAAGTGGAGGTACTCATCAAATACCCAAGACATTGGAAGATAAATTGGTAAGTTTTCCTAACCTAAATTTCTAGTTTTGGAACTTTTGAGTGGGATATATTCATGTAAGATAAATGATGATTTTTGACTTGCCATGGAGTAGATAATAAGTTTGGAAGCATTTAATGGTTGAATATGACAAGAGAAAGAGTTATGTTTAGTGAAATTTTGTTTTTAGTTCTTGGTTCACTTGAACCTGCCCTATTGTTTTGTCCATAACTTGACCTAAAGACCTCCAAATTAGGTGATTTTAATTTGATATGAAACATAAGACATAGTACTAAAAATATCTAGAAGAGATATAGACCTAATTTTAGCTGAATGATATTGAAAATTGAGATTGAGTATGGTAACTTGATATTGTCCTTGTGTTGAAGTAGCTTTTGATATTTGGTACATGTTTCATGTTTTAGAAGTTGAAATGGAATGTTTTTTGATGCTATAGAAACTAGAGACATAGGAGAATTTTCTGGAGGACCTTAAACCTAATTTGAACATTTGACATATGAAAATTAAGGAACAAGTGGAGGCATGGATTTTGGACATGGGTCATAACTGTGACTCATCATGCATGATTATAATATGGTGAATTAAATTAGGTTAGATTGTGTTTTAAAGAAATTGGTAAGTTAAGAATGGGTAAAATATGGTATTTAGGTGACTTTTAAAGTTAGATTTGGAAATAGAGAACAATGGGTTAGCTTACAGAAACAACCAGAAATACGATTAACGTATATGTTACGCGATTAAATACTAAACTTGAATTTGGTTAAATCGAATTATAGTTTTAATGTCTTATTTCCTATTTTGGAAATAAATTCCTAAGAAAAATGCGTTTTGTGTAGGTAAAGGAGAGGCACATAACTCATGAGTATGTTTGGCGATAAGTTTGCAAAACTGTGAGTGTATTTTATTTTTTTATATGACTAAATTCTCTGCAAAAGAATTGATGACATGTGAGTGTTCTTTAAATTAATTTTATGCAAATGGTTTCAATTTATGGAAACTAGCAAGTTGTGATTGTACTTTAAATTGAGTTTATGCAAATGGATTTTGTTCGATCATGAAATGAATATTTATCCTGAGTTTTATGCAGATGATATTTTACAAGTGAATATTGCTAACTTAAATGTATGCTTTGAGACAATATATGAGTTTTAATTTCAAAGTTAAATTTTATATGAATTGGAGTTACATGAAATAATTCAATTATGAATCCTCCCATACTTGATTTAGAAAATAAGAGTCGTAAATGTGAGAGTTGCTTTTGCCTATGGTACACCACTAGGCTTTATACATGGTATTATACTAGTATGTTTATGACAGTTAACCTATTACAGGTAAGCGGTGTAAAACCAACTCCATAAATAGTAGTTAACTAGTCACAGGTAAGTAACGTAGAACTAACTCTATGACTTATTACGGGTAAGCGATGCAAAACCAGCTCCGTAACTACCGATATATAGTGAGTAACCTGTTGCAGGTAAGCGATGTAGAACTAACTCTATAACTAGTGGTTAATCGATAGTGGGTAAGTGATATAGAACCAGCTGCGTGACTTTAGGCCTAATGTACCGTATGGTAAAGAAAATAATGGTGGGCTACGTTGAGTAAGAAAAGTCATGAAATAGTAATGACACCACTATTTATTTTTAAAAGTAATTTGAAAGGCACGGTATGGTATCAATTATAATGGTTGACTTATTTTTAGTATGAAAGTTTTCAGAAAACTTATTGCCACCATATTTACTGGTTAAGGAAAAAGGAAAAAAGAAAATGGAAAATTTTATATGATGGGCTAATTTTGAAAAAGCCTTTCAAAATAGTATTTCAAAAAATTGAAATTGTATTTTACGAAGTGTTATTTAAGTACCAATTGTTATGATGCACAAATGAATTGTTATGACAAGTATTTTACTATGAGCTTTACTACTGTATCGGAATATTTCAGTTATGATGTTATGAAAAGTTTAAATTTTTAGTAAACTGATTAACACTCATTGAGCTCACCATTATTTTTATGTTTTTAAACAAACCAACCTAGGTATGCGTACAAGTGTTACAGTAATTGGAACTCCATCATAAGATTAGTTGTATCTCTGATGCTGTTGTGCTTGTCTTATCTTTCTTATGTATATGTTTGCTTGAAATTGGGTTAGTTGCTTGTATATATGTTGTAAAGTATTTTAGAAAGAGTTTAAAAATGTGATCTTGTAAACATCTTTGGGATTGTAAATCTCTTTTTCTTAGTGAACTACGAGGGCTTTGATCCTCAATGATGCTTTTAAAATGTTGAGAATTGTATATTGGTGATTGCTTGTGATGTAGACCTAAGGTCCCATTCCAAAAGTTGAGATGATATAAGAAATATCAGAAATGTTTTAAAATGTGTTATGTAGGTTTTTGAAATTTTTAGGAAGGTCAAAATACAGTCGTTGATGATTGGGAAAAAAAATCCCACTATTTTCTGCGCTTTTAACCTTAAAGTATAAAAAGCTTTTAATAGTTGAATAGCTTGGCTTTGCGGGAAATCTTCAGTTGAGTTAGATATCGATTGAAGGGCTATCGTGGGGTCGCCAGGAGGGCTCCACTCGAGTTTCAAAATGAGAATTTCGAGATGAGTCCTTTCACATCTAGCAGTCCAACAACAAATGTAATTTTTGATTTAGTGCACCTGAATATACATCAAGCTACCAACTATACTAAAATAATGTACATTCTTTATAGCCTCTCTTTTTGTATCATATTTTGGACATTGTGGCAAAGATAATCTCTCACCATAAGAGATAGGTGATGTAACAAGGTGTTATAATCAGTTGTATTAAACCTTTGCAGCACTCGCTAAATTTATGTCCTCTACAAGAGACTCAACAAGTGTTGAGAATTATCCCGATGAATTTAAATACCTAGGACAAAAGTTGTCTTACCAAGGTCCTTCATCTGAAAATGTTTGGCCAAAATCTACTTAATCTCATGCAGTATGGTCAAGTCATTTAATGCGAGCAAGATATCATCTATATATAAAAGTAGAAAGATAACCTTACTCCCCCTAACCTTGTAATATAAACATCTTTCAACTTTATTTTTCACAAATCCAAATTAGATAACAACCTTATGAAACTTTAGGTACCATTGTTTGGAGACTTGTTTTAAACCATATATGGATTTTCTCAGGTTATAAACCATGTTAGCTTTGTCTTGATTTTGAAATCCTTTATGTTGTTCCATATAGACCCCTTCACAAAAGTCTCCACTCAAGAAAGCAGTTTTGATATCCATATGATGTAATTCCATATTATAATGAGTCACTATTGTCACAATCATTTTAAATGCATCCTTAAAGGATGAAGTAGACAAGAAAACATTAAAGTTAATCCCTTCTCTCTAAGTGAACCCTCAAGTAATCAACAAGGTTTAAATTGATCAACTTTACCCTGAGAGTCTTTTGGTATTGTAAATCCATTTACAACTGACAGGTTTTGTAGCTATAAGGTAAATCCATGAGCTCATGTACCTTATTATGCTTCATAGATTGCATCTTACCATAAATCTACAAGAGGTCTAGAAACAACTTCTATAAATGTAACTGGATCTATTACATATGGAATATTATAATCTTCTTCACCTAGATAGACTGGTTAGTGAAATGAGATAGCAGGTCTTCTCACTCTAATGGATCTTCTTGATTGAATTGGTTTAATATGCTCTTGTACCTTAAGAACCTCAATTTTTACATGTATGGGTTCGTATCCTTGTACTGTATAGTATTGAAATCTTGATCTACTAGTTTTGACTATATAAGTGATGGATATGAAATAATTATAGTATCCACCCTTCTATCATTTGACAGGTGAGAATGACCACCCTCATCAAGCTAATATGAGCCATCCTCATTATAGAGATTATGCTCTAGAAACTTAGTTGTTTTTAATTCCACTATTCTAGATCCTCCACCTCTACAGTAAAATCTATATCCCTTAGACTGGTCAGGGATATCTAACAAAATTACTAGTGGAACAAGAATCTAACTTATCTTCATAAGGATTATATAAATATACCTTAGCATGGCAGCCCTGTACACGAAGATGAGTGAGGCTAGACTTCCATCCCTTCAAGATTTCAAAAGATGTTTTTGAAACTGACTTGTTTGGGACTTTATTAAGTTTATATAAGGCAAACTTTATAGGTTTACCCAAAAGGTAATCAGGTAAATTAGTTATGCTTTGCATTAACCTCATCATGTTCTTTAAGAAGTGATTCTGCCTTTCAACCACACCATTTTGCTCTGATTACCGAGCATGGTAAATTGAGCTACTATTTTGCATAATTTTACATATTTGGCAAATAAACCTTTTTCTTATCCTAAAATCTCATGTTTGCCATAATATTCACCCACAATTAGATCTAACAATCTTAACTGACCTTCTCAATTGGCTCTTAAATTTATATTTAAAGATCTTGAATTTCTTAAGAACTTCAGACTTTTCTTTAAGCCAGAACACATATCCATAACAAGAATAGTGATATTTAAATGGCAAGAAATATCTTAAATTGCACAATTTAAATTTATAAGGTTCACATATATTCGTATGTATGAGTTCTAATAAGTTAGAAACATGATTCGATGCATTTTTCTTTATTTTGTTCAACTTACTCTTGCAACAGTCAACACGCATTTCCTGATCATCATAATTTATAGTTAAGAGAATGTTATCCTTAGTCAATCTTTCAGCTCTATCTTTAGATTTTGTGCCGCATCATATGTGACTTCTCTTTTATTAGGCTTCTCTTTCTAGTGATTTTTTTGATAATATATGAAGAAGCATATATCACATCAAGCGCAAGACACACTTATATAAGCTATATGATAAGAAGGCAATACTGATATGTTTTGAATTGAAAGATAACTTTACAACAGAATTTTCAATTACAAAACTATCACCTTCTTTAACCAAAATAGAAACAAAGATCAAAATTCGCCCTAACAACAATATATAAAAAGTGACATTTAATACAAGCTTGAACCTTATATTAAGGTTCAAATAAACATCTCCTATAAAGATTACATCAACTTCTTCGTTATTGATCACCATCAGTTTTTCCTCCTCCCTTGTTGGCCCCGAGCTCGGTTACTATTTCATGGCATCAAAGTGCCAAAATAGGGGTATTTTTAAAATAAAAATAATTATATATAAAATTAATATCAAAATAAAAAGAATTTAATTCCTTGGTGGGAGCAAGAACAAATACATAAACAATTAAAATAAAATAGCTAGAATAAATTGGACATAAAAATAAATTAAAACAAGTCATGAAGGGACCCTTTTTAAATATATAATAATAATAAAATAAAATAATGAGAAGTCAAAAATGGGGAGTAAAACAAATAAATCAACTTATGAATTAATGAATAAAAAGGAGAAGAGGAAGAAGCAAATGTCACGAGTGTAAGTTTTCATTTCTCACGCCTGAGGGATCGCGACTTTTCATGAACAATGACATAAATTCGTGGTTCATCGCGATCATGCTTATTAGCAGAATATGAGGGCACGATCGCGACTTCCCAGCCGCAACGAACTTCAAAACTTCATAACTTTCTACTCTAAAGTTCAAAAATTACAAACTTTATGTCATGAAGACAATTTTGTCAAATTCTACCTAGATCAATACAGTTTATTTATTGAAGTTTTAGAACACATTTTATCCCCCTTTTCCCTTTTCTTTTAATCATCTGTCAATATATATTCTTACACAATATCATACGACCTGAATCCAACAATCATAGATTACACTTACATAATTCCCATTGAAGCAATTTCTTCCGGCAAATCTATCCAAAGGTCTTCCAACATCCAACAATTTTATTTCCAACAAAATGCCATCTTAACATAAGAATAAATCTTAAACATATACAAAGAGAATTTCTACAACTTTTACTATCAACTCTCAGCAAAACAGAGCTTGTGCACAACTTCATATTACATATCCAAAGCCACATCAGTAGCATAATACAAAAATTACAATCTCAAATGCTCATGCATGATATGCTTCTAAGTACCTGAAGTTTCTAAACTAACTAGTTACAAAAGACTGAAATTCTTAAAGTTGCCAAAGCTTTGCAAGGGTTAGTGATCTACTTTGTCTGTACTTGAAGAGTGGAAAAATTTGTGGGGTGAGCTGGGAAGCTCAGTGACTAATATGCTTATGGCCATCGATGATGAGCCACACACACAACCTAACATATTTATATATATTCATTTCCAGTTAATAGAGCACTTAATTTAAATGCTATCACCTAAATCATGTCATGTATTTTCCAACCACTAAACAAAACATTCTATCATATTTCATACTCAAAAAATCACAATGAATGCATAATAATCCTTTCAGAGCTCATATGTCACAAGCGGGCAGCCGAGAGAAGGCTTTAGGTCAATGTGCACATGACGAACAAAACGGTATCTATCTTGCCCACATAAGCAAATTTATGATGTTTACATATTTCATATCATAATCATATTTCATGCTTCTTAAATTTTCTGTTTCTTTTTAACACAAAAGCAGTAAAATTATTACAAAGCAGTATGATATAAAATTCACAGAACGTTTTTCCCACATTTACAATGAGTAAAAGCAAGCATTTAAGTACGCATACAAATAAATAATTTCAGCTTATCATTACAAAAACTATAAACATATTACCCACCTATTTACTTGAAATTTTAAGATGAAGTTTGTCTTTCCTCTTGTTCTTACCTTTGATAATCTTGATTCCTTAAAAAAAACATGTTTTCATTTAATCATCATACACAAATAAAGCTTCCATAAGCTGAAATATCTATGAATGTGCTTAAACATAATCTATTCTTGGTTTATCTAACTAGAAGAACTAAGATCCAGTTGAGGTTCATGAAAATCTAAAAACATCAATCTCTTTTTCCTCTTCTTTCTTCTTCATCTTCAGCACATAAAAGCTTACTTTCACTAGTTTCTTCTTCTACTAAAGTAAGAAGAAAAGATAGGAAATACCTAAAATATTTTTAGCTGAACCCTTTTTCTTTCTTTTCTTTCTCCTTGCTCTTTCCTTCTTCACTTTCTATACTTCGGTTTTCTCCTTCTCTTCTTCTAGTTTCTTTAACAACTTTCTCTCTTTTTCTTTCTAAACACTCACAACTCTCTTCTCTTCTTGTCTTATTAGTTTAAGATAAAATTTAACCTTCCTATCTTACCCTTCCTTATTCAATCTAATTCCTCCTAACTCCATATCTTAATTCTAACTCTTCTTTTTAATCCATGCTACCACACGAAAATAATAATAGACCAAATTAAACTCTAAAAATTTCTAATTCATGAATTCTATTTATATTCATACTTGCTAATTGTTAAGTCAGGAGGCCTTTACGATGATTAATTTTGATGAAAATCAAATAATAATAATGTTAGAAATAAATGAACTAGTTTGATGAGTGTGTTAAGTGTACAGAAGTACAAAACACAGAAGAAGTAGAATACAAAAGAAGTAGAACAAAGAAGAAGTACAGAACACAGAAGAAGTAGAAGACAGAAGAAGTAGAAGACAGAAGAAACAAAACACAGACGAAGTGGAGATACAGAAGAAACAAAACACAAACGAAGTGGAGATATAGAAGAAAGAAAACACAGATGAAGTGAAGATACAGAAGAAATAAAACAGACGAAGTGAAGATACAGAAGAAATAAAACACAGACGAAGTGGAGATACAGAAGAAACAAAACACAGATGAAGTGGAGATACAAAAGAAATAAAACACAGACGAAGTGAAGATACAGAAGACACAAAACACAGACGAAATGGAAATACAGAAGAAACAAAACACAAATGAAGTACAGAACACAGAAGAAACAAAACATAGAAGAAGAAAACATAGACGATACAAAGTAGAAGATACGCTAGTACGTCGAGCAGTTAGTTAGTTAGATTTGGTTACAGAACTCAACTAAATAACGGTTATTAAGATTCAAAGAAGCAATTATCAAGAATCAAGAAGCAGTTGGAGACTTAGACTATAAATACTAGTTGTAGTCAAAGATTGAATAACTTTTTAACTTTTCAAAAAACTGTTGATCTTACATATTTTGAGCATTCAAGTGTATACTTAGAAAAGAAAAATTATGTAGTAAGAGCTAAACCTACTGTAACAATAGCTCACAAAATCTTTCTAGTGAGAGAAAGAAAAGGCTGAGAGCCTGGAGAGGCTAAGATAGCTGAAAGAATACTTGGTGTAAGAGACCTGAAGAAGCTCTGGAGGGAAGAAAGAATACTTATAGATTTGCTAGAGTATAGTGAAAACTCAGAAGAACTCTGAGGACTGGACGTAGCCCATGGTTTGGGGTGAACCGGTATAAAATCGTAGTGTCTATCTTCTAGCTCTCAACTTATTCTATTTTTGTTCTTAAACAAGTATATAGAAGTTATTTGCGATTTAAATACGTAACAATTTTCGTATAACGTTTGTGATATTCTTTTAACAAGTTTGAGAAGTTTTAATCAGAAAATTAAAGATTTCGTATTCATGAAAAGAATACACAATTCAACCCCCTTCTTGTATATTTTGTCTATTATAAGTAATTTCTATATTAACGTGTGATTTACTTCAATTGGTATCAGACCTCAGTTTTTAAGAACCACCTTTATAAAGTGAGGACAAAGATAGATGGCTGAATCACATGTTTTTAGCTGAAGGTGCCTCCATCATAAAACCTCCTATGTTCAATGGTGAAGATTATCAGTATTGGAAGTACAGGATGCGGCTCTTCATAGAATCCACACACATTGATCTTTGGGATATCATCGAGAATGGACCATACGTACCAATCGATGATGAAGGAAATACTATTCCTTGTAACAGATGGTTAGCTGATCATAAAGCCAGATTTCAACTAAATTCAAAGGCCAAGTTCTTTTTAAGCTGTACTTTAAGCAGAAGTGAGTATGATAAAGTTCATGGATGCGAAACTGCGAAGGAGATGTGGGACACTCTATCCATCACACATGAAGGCACAAACTAGGTGAAAGAGTCCAAGATCAGTATTCTTGTACATCAGTCTGAGTTGTTTAAAATGAAAGAAGATGAATATATTGATCAGATGTTTGGACGATTTCAAATTATCATTAATAGACTTAAAGCTCTTGGGAGAATCTATGATAATCAAGACCATGTGAGGAAGATTCTCAGAAGTCTAACGAAAAGATGGAGACCTTGATGATATATGAAGTTAGATGAATTGCTTGGTTCTTTAAAGATATATGAAGTAGAGCTTGATGCGGAAGATAAACCTAAAAGAGACAAATCTATAGCATTAAAGGCTGGTCAGAAAAATCACAAGACTCAGATAAATAGAAGTTCTTCGTTAAAAGCATTAAAGATAGAAGACGTCAAGAATGATGATACCAGTGAATCTGATCAAAAATTCAAGTGAAGATAATGATGAGTTATCTTTCATTTCAAGAAAGATCAGAAGGATGTGGAAAAAGAAAGCAAAAGGAAATAATAAATTTTCTTTTAAGAAATATAGTAAAGAAGAAGTCAAGAATGACAAGACCTCTATCATTTGCTGCGAGAGTAAGAAACCAGGACACTACAAGTCTAAATGTCCGTTGCTTAGAAGAGAACCGAAGAAGAATAAAGGAAATAAAAAGAGTATGATGGCAAATTAGGAAGATTTGGATTCATCCGAATCTAATTCTAATTTAGAAGCATCCGAACAAGAAAATATATGCTTGGTAGCCGAAAAAGAAGGTGACGAGGAGGTAAATTTTAACTTTAATGAACTTCAAGATGTATATTTAGAAGTTTTAGAAGATTCACATATTATGCTAAAGCAATATAGATCTTTAAAAAGAAAGTTTGTCGAAAACTTGAGGAACATGGAAGTGTTAGAAAAAGAAAACATCTGTCTTAAGAAATAATTAGATATGAAGAAAAAGGTTTCTATAGATAGATCTGAGGAAATTAGTCTGTTGAAACATAGGATTAATTCTCTTTTAGCAGATTTATCAAACTTTACTGAAAGTACGAAGAAAATGAATGACATGCTTAGAAATTATCGACACCCTAATGATAAGAGTGGTTTAGGGCTTACTAAAAGCAATACCTATTACAAACAGAAGTTTGTTCCTTATAGAAAAAAATTTCATCAGCCTACTTTTTATTCTATGAATAATTCTAAGACTAACTCTAAAGGACCCAAGAAAATCTGGGTACCTAAAAAGAATATAATATCTACTGTAGATCTCTTTCCTTAGAAAAAGAAGCCAGCACCAATGATATTTGGACAGTGGATGCTCGCGACACATGATGGGAAGAAGGTCTATGTTCCTAGATCTTTAAGATAAGAAGGGACGATCAGTAACTTTTGGAGACAACCAGCAGGGCAAAATAGTTGGAATCGGCAAAATCGGTAAAGATTCCTTTGCATGTATTGATAATGTTCTGCTAGTTGAAGGTTTGAAACATAATTTGATTAGTGTCATCCAATTATGTGATTCTGGTTTTGAAGTATCCTTTAATAAAAACTCTTGTGTAGTCAAAAATAAGGACGATTCCATATTCTTCTCTGCCAAAAGACGAGACAATCATTATAAGATTAATTTAGAAGATTTACAAAGTCAAAATATTTCTTGTTTTACATCATCAGATGAAGAAAAACTGATCTGGCATAAAAAGCTATTTCTAAGTCATGTTAGTTTCAAACATATTTCTAAGTTGATTAAACATGATTTGGTAAGAGGTTTACCAAAAATAGGTTTTAACAAGGATTTCTTTTGTGAAAGTTGCCATAGAGTAAAATAAGTTAAAACGTCTTTTTCTTCTAAAAATATTGTACCTTCTTCTAGACCTCTAGAGTTGTTATATATAGATTTATTTGGTCCAACTAGGACATTAAGTCTTGGCAGAAAGAAGTATGGTCTCGTAATTGTTGATGACTTCACTAGATTTTGTTGGATATTATTTTTGTCACATAAAGATGAT
>JANIIA010000008.1:27131199-27142946 GCA_027478495.1 Erythroxylum alaternifolium
GTTTTCAGTTTAAAGAGATAAAGTGTTTCTAAAAGTGGGCACACTTAAGTGATAAAGTGTAAAGTGTTTCAAAAAAAGTGTACTGAGTTTTGTTAGTGATGTGACACGCCACCCTCGCGGGGCACGGATCCGGGTATCACGGTCGATATCGGGTTCGGGTTTTGCGGGAGTGGGGTGTTACATAAAGTCTCTTCACTGATTTAGTATGGAGAATGGTCTTTAAATTTTAGAGGTTTGTGCTCTTTAGTAGCTTATTTACCTTAAATCCATCATTTACATAAGGAGGACAACATTGTTTGGACTTTAAATTACAAGGGGATCTTTGTAAATGAATCCTACTATAAAATCTATAGAACAAGCCTAGGAGATGTACCATAGTAAGAATTACCTTAGAAATAATCCTTGAACCCCAAAGCTTCATTAATCACTTAACTTATGATAAAGAACAAAATCAGAACAAAAGAGAGATGGTTTAGTATATACAATCCTATTTATGTTTTACACAAAGAAGTTGAGGAAGATAGGAAACATCTATTTTTCCTTTGTAGGTATTCCAAAGTTGTTTATATTAGAGTGATGTATATGCTAGTGGAGTACTGTCAGACTTACGAATGGAATGGACTTTTTACCTTGGTCACCAAGAAACTAACTAACTCAAGCAGAATGTAGAACTCTTCAAGACTACTTTCACCACAACTATTTACTCAATATGAAAAGCAAGAAACAATAGATAATATAAAGGAGTTGACACTGGGAAGCATCAACTAGCTAACAACATCCTAAATTGGATTAGAGAGATTATGATATCAAAAAATGTACCAAACAAACTCACTCCTAACATGAAATTTAGATGGAATCTTTATGTTTGGGTTGCTTGTAATGGTGGGAGGAAAATCTTAAGAATTTTTTTATATAATTTAGTAATTTAAAATTCATGCAATAAGAAGTTTGGGCTTTAAATTGCATTAATCACTTTTTGCATTATTGTCTTATAAGTACATTTATTAAAACAAGACTTATTATTTATGCATAAATTTTATATTTATCATTTTTAGTCATAAAATGGCCAAACTATGATGATGAGGTGCACAAATAAATGAAAGGTCAACTATTCTTATTATTTAACAAAATGCTTATGAGTAAAGTGAGCGATAGATTGTTATTTACTATTTTAGTATTTAATTCATCCAAAGGTGAGTTAAATTATTCTATGAGATAGTAAACATAATGAGAGTAGATTAATATTTTTTCAAATATATATGTACATCCAAAGATGATATTTGCTTTTGATTGAGAATATTTATTTACTTATAATTAATTGTAATTGGAATTTAAATTATGATAATTTATTGAAGTATTTACCCAAAGAGGAACTACAATATCCTTTTGATTATTTATTCTAAATCCAGAATGATATCATACATAATATAGGCATTGATTTATATTTTTTATAGTAGTTTCTTTTTATTTAGAAGCTTCATTTATTATTGTTTTTAATGGTTTGAATTTCTCTAAATGGATTAAAGAAGTTAATTATTACTTAAGTGTTTTAGAACTTAAATTAGAACTATTAGAGAATCAATTTCCTACTCTTACGAGTGCAAATAATGAGGGAGAGAAGTGATTCCATAAGGCAAAAGATTGTTCTAATAAATTGAGTCTAATATGTTTGCAGGTGACTATTGCTAACAATATAAGACAACTATTCCAAAAACTAAAGGTGTAAGAGAATTCTTGAAGTTTATGGAAGAATGTTTTCATTCTACAGATAACTCACTTATTAGGACTCTTATAATAGATCTCATAATTATAAAGCATATTGGGTCGCAGAGGTTATACGACCATATTATTGAGATGACTAACATTGCAATAAGGCTAAAGATATTGGGAATGAAAGTAGATGACTCTTTTTATTACAATTCATTTTGAACTCATTACCTCATAAGTATGGACTTTTTCAAATTAACTATAATGTTATGAAGGAAAAGTGGAATATTAATGAATTATCTAGTAAGCATACCTTAAAGGAGCAACAAAAACAAAGGAGTAATTTTGTCAACCAATTGCATCAAGAAGCTAGTAAAGGAGTGAATGTAAAATATAAAAAATTTAAGAAGAAGAAGTTGTCTTTTATGCTATACAAGTGAATCAAAATAAACAAAGGGTAGAGAAATGTAAGTTCTATAAGAAAGTTGGACATTAGTAGAAAGATCACTCAAAATGTAAGGCTTGGTTCTAAAAGAAAGACAAACATTATGTTTCTATATGTTTTAAATCAAACTTATTCAAAGTTCCTCTTAGTTCATGGTGGCTTAATAATCTTGCTACTACTTATGTTTATAATATAAAAAAGAAATTTCTTAATATCTAAATTATAAATCCAAATGAGAATTTTCTCTTTATTGAGAATCATATGAAGGCTCTAAATGAAGGAATATTGACTTATCATTTAATCTTGAATTATAGTCTTCAACTAGACCTTTTAGAAACTCTTTATGTACCTCTAATTTCTAAGAACCTAGTTTTCATTTCAAAACTTGTTATTATTAGGTTTAAAAGAGATTTTGGACATGAATGTTTCAATTTATTTGAGAATACTTTTTTTATTGGTTATGTTGTTTTTGCTGATGGTTTATATAATTATAAATTGAAGGTAGATAATTAATTTATTGAACGTATACTTTTTGTTCATGGAAATGTTGGATTTAAACATAATTGGACAAAAAATCTACTTACTAGTGGTATAAACACTTGAGCTATGTATCTAAATAAAGGTTAAAAAGAATAGTAAAGAATGAGATTCTTTCAAATCTATATTTTACTAATTTAAGTATATATGTAGATTGCATTAAGGGAAACAAATCAAACATAATAAGAAAGGAGTCATAAAAAGCACTTATGTTATTGAAATTATACATAATAATATTTGGAGAAATTTTGATGTTCCATCTTTTGATGGAGAAAAATATTTCATTATCTTTTTTAGTAATTTCTCATGAAACATCAAAATTTATCAAGTAGCATATGCCTTTGAGCTCTACATTATTGAGATTAAAAGGCAATTAGACAAAAAGATGAAAGATTTAACAGAAGGGTTGCTATGAAAAATATAACAAGTCAGAACAATGTCGATGTATATTTGCAAAGTTCTTTGAAAGATATAGCATAGTGAACAGTGTATTACCTTTAACAAAATAGTATGTCAAAAAGGCATAATATAACATTGATGGATATACTTAGGAGTATAAAAAGTAACTCCTTACAACCTAAATCATTGTAGTTATATGCCTTAAAAATTGCCATGTATTCATTAAACAAAATCCTTGGTAAGGTCGTTCTAAAACCTCCTTTTAAACTATGAACTAGAAGGAGACTTAGTTTGAGACATTTATGTGTTTGGGTTTACCTAACAAAGACAAGGATCTATAATCCACATGAAAGGAAATTAGATTCTCAAAGGGTTAATGGTTACTTTATAGGTAGCCCAAAGAAATATAAAGGATTTAGGTGTTATTTTCTAAATCATAGTCTTAGAATTATGGAAACTGGAAATGATAGATTGATTAAGAATAGTGAATTTAGTAGGAGTAACGAATGATAAAATATGCATATCAAAGAAGTAAGGGTAATTGTTTTTGCATCAATAAAGGCTTATTTATCCATAATCATTCCAAATATTGTTCCAGTAATCAATAAAAATTTAGATAATATTGAATAATATTTGAATGAAGGTAGACATTTGTAAGAAACTAACTCATAACAACCCATTGTACATGAACCATAAGAAATAATAAGTTTGAGTAGATCTTAAAGAGAAAGAAAGTCAACTATTTTGAGAAATTATATGGCTTATTTATAAGGGTCAGATGGCAATATTAGAATTAATAAAGATCTAACTTCATTTTCACAAGCCATTAAATATTCAACATTTAAAAATTGGATTAATTTCATGAAAGATGAATTAAAATCCATAAAAGACAACAAAATTTTGGACCTGGTTGAATTGCCAGAAGGTTCTTGGTTAATAAGGTGTAAATGGGTATCTAAAACCAACTACAACTCAAATGGCAATATTGAACAATATAAGAGTAGACTTGTTGCTAAGGGTTATATTTAGAAAGCTGGTAACAAATATAAAGAGACATTTTCACCTATCTCAAAGCAAGACTCATTAAGGATTATAATAGCATTGATTGCTCAACATGATTTAGAGTTACTCCAAATGAATATGAAGACAGTCTTTCTTAAAGGGGCTATTAAAGAGGATGTCATTATGTACCAACCTGAAGGTTTCTCAACAAAAAGTCAAACGATGTGTAAACTTAAGAAACCAACATATGAACTTAAGCAAGTTTCTCGACAATGATATCCTAAGTTTAATGATCAACATTGTTAATCGATATATATATTGAACGTTCAAAGGTACTTGATAGTAAAAAATTTACATTTAGTTACATGTTTCTTTTAGTGAATTGAGTAATATCATAAAAGAGTAATAAATAATCTATTATCACTTCATCCACTGTGGAATGAGAGTTTGTAGGATGTTTTGAAGCCACAATTCATGCAATATAGTTGCCAAATTTTATTTTACTAAGCTACTGAAAATTTATCTTGATTCCATAGCATTTGTCTCCAAGAGTGAAAAAAATCAAAAGGTGTTAAATATATGGAATTGAAGTATTTTTACCGTTTTATGGATATTCAATGTAATATATACCTTTTAACTTAATAATTGAGTTCTTATACACTGACTTGATAAAACACTAAGATGAGGATGATGTATTATAAATTGTAATATGCTAAACGTATTTAGTTTTCTACTAAATAAGAAAAAGAGGAATGCCTTATGAAATTGTGACTTATTAAACTTATAATTAGGTGATTGACAATGCATGGTCTTTATTAAAAGAAATATGTGACTTGATTGATTATAAACTTCTAAATACTTTCTTGTAAGATGATAAGTTTTTACTATGAGTAAGTTTTTAATAATATTATAAGTTGGGCTTTATGCACTTTCTTGTAATGTTTAGAAATCAACAAAATATAAAAGAGTCCATAAAGGCTTACTTTTGAATTCAAATATAAAAAAGCAATTACAAAGATTAATCACATTATATACAAAGTATATATATATATCCGTCAACGTCAACACGTGTTTTCGTTATCAAAGTAGTATCAAAGCTTTGTGAGATCCATCAGGTCTTGGGTTCGAATCGCTGCCTTCGAATTGACATTATGCAGTATCGAGTACCCCAATATATATCTGTGTGTGTGTGTGTGTGTGTGTGTGTGTGTGTGTGACATTTGCCTTCATCTTTTTCACAGCCAATATAATCAAATCCTTTAATTTTGATTTTGGTTGATTAAAAATAATATAATTCATATTTTGATCATGTATGTAGAATAACTTAATATAAAATTCATTTTTCTTTTAAAAAAGTCAATCCCGGCTGAAATAAAAAATATATTTATTAGAAATAACAGTCTTAATCAAGTCAACCTTAATTTAAGTTGATCGGGCCAAATTCTTTGACCTAACCGGGTTAGGCTTGACACGGCCAGGCCTGCCATTATAAAGTCCTCGAGCAAGCCGAATCTTATTACTTTCCCTTCCCGCCAAAACCAGGAGCCAGACAATGTTCGCGCCACAAAGCCCTTCGAGTCCCACGCTAGTTAGATACATAAACAAACTCACCACATTCAACTAATCGAAATCAAATCTCTGGCCATGAAAATCCGTACACTGAAGCTCCGAGAAGCCCACAGGTCAACTGCCAATGGAAGCTACTGTTCCGTACTGTGGGATCAGCAGGCTCACCACCTGGTGACGGCCTCATCCTCCGACCCAACCATCGCCATACACGACCCTCTCCTCCCCTCAAATCCACCCAGGATGCTCCGCCACCATCGTGACGGCGTAACGGCGCTTTCCATTAGCCCCAACTCCACTTGCCTTGCTTCTGGTTATAGATCACTCTGTCAAGCTCTACAAGTTCCCTGGTAACCTTAATATCCACTCCTTTCAATTGTGTTATTCGCTATAGGGTCTTTTGGGAAAATAGTATTTGATTCATTTAAATTGGAACTTTATTGTATTCCATCACATTGAATTGGTATGTTTAATTGTCTAATTGTTGCGAATATGTTAATGCTAATCAGTATCCTGTAATTCTTCCGACAGGTGGCGAGTTTGAGACGAACATTACCAGATTCACTCTACCAATTCGCGTACTTTCATTCAATAAATCAGGAAGCATTTTGGCGGCTGCTGGTGACGATGAAGGCATTAAACTTATTAATACTGTTGATGGTTCGATTGCGAGGGTTCTGAAAGGACATAAAGGACCGGTTACCGGCTTAGATTTTGATCCTAAAAGTGAGTACTTAGCATCTGTTGATTCAATTGGAAATGTCATATTCTGGGAACTGCAGTCCGGGAGAATATTGCATGACCTGAAAGCTGTTGCTCCTAATACTATATCTGACACTTCTGCTATGAATGTCCTTTGCTGGAGTCCTGATGGGGAAACCTTGGCTGTCCCTGGTCTAAGAAATGATGTAGTGATGTATGACAGAGACACAGCTGAAAAGCTCTTTTCATTGAGGGGTGATCATGTGCAGCCTATATGCTTTTTGTCTTGGTCACCTAATGGCAAATACATGGCTACAACTGGTATGGATAGGCAGGTTTTGATATGGGATATCGATAAGAAACAGGATATTGACAGGCAGAAATTTGAAGATAGAATCTGTTGTATGGCATGGAAACCAGTTGGCAACGCGTTGGCTGTTATTGATGTCATGGGAAAGTATGGTCTGTGGGAATCGGTTATTCCAACCTCAATGAGATCTCCTACTGAAGGGATTCCGAGCTTGCAATCACGGAACAGTAATGGGCTTCTTTTGTTTGAGGAAGAGGATGAGGAGCCTAATACATCTGGTAGTTTGAGTGATCTTGGTGAAGATGCACTAGATGAATCAGACCTAGCCGGCAGGAAGAGGTTGCGTAGACAGTTTAAATACAATGATGATCAAGATGAGGACATGGACGATGATTGGAACTTGCTTCCAAAAAGTCAAATGCAGAAAAAAGGACACCGAACTCGCAAGGAAAATTTTGATGGTGGTAACAATAACCAAACAGGCACAGTTGTATCAGGTAGATCAAAAATGCAAGAGGCTTTTCAACCAGGTGCAACGCCTTTGCAGCTTGGGAAGAGACGCTTTTTGTGCTATAACATGCTTGGAACAATCACATCAATTGAACATGATGGTTGTTCCCATATAGAGGTGACGTGCATACTTGCGTAACTTGCTTTCCTATCTTTCCCTTTCTTTATGTTTACAGATATGATTAGTTTTGATAAGATTATTGTGATTGGATCCAGCGCAGTTTCTGACTTTGCAGGTCCTTAATGAGCCTATTTCTTTAACTCTAGCTAACTTCTCGTTTTCCTATTTTTCCTCCTATACCACCTGGTAAACCAAAAGGACCAGACCTTGGCAAGCGGACCGATTGAAGCATCTCAGATGCTTATTCAAAGACTTCTTGAATAGAAGTTCCTAAAGCGGATGGCACATTAAAGCTTTGCTTTTGAAATAGAGCTTCTTTTATTGTTTATAAACTCTTATTATCCATCATGAGATTGGTTAAGCTATGGATAGGCTAGCAGCTTTCTTAGCTTAGAAAAAGTTTAGTATCTTGGAATGATTGTCCTCAGCATGAAAAAACAATACAGAGTTCTCCCCTGTTGCTTGATGGTTACTTGTGCTTGGTATGCATGCAGATTGACTTTCATGACACTGGCAAAGGTCCACGTGTACCCTCAATGACTGATTATTTTGGTTTTACAATGGCTTCGTTGAACGAAAATGGGAGTGTTTTTGCAAATCCTTGCAAGGGTGAGAAGAACATGAGTACTCTCATGTATCGTCCATTCAGTAGCTGGGCCAACAACAGTGAGGTCAGAATGGTTCTTTGATGAATCTTTCATTCTTTTATTTGAAGTCCTACCTCTGCAAGTTCTTCATTTCCCTTTTTACGGAAGTGGATTTTTGTTTATTATTACACTTGATGCATGTGCAAGTTCAGTGGTCTATGCGGCTTGAAGGGGAAGAAGTTAAGGTTGTGGCACTTGGTACTGCTTGGGTTGCTGCAATTACTAATCTTAATTTTCTGCGCATCTATACAGAAGGTGGATTGCAGGTTTGTCTTATGGCCATGTAGTGGATGCAAAATATAAAAGCCGTTTACATTTACTTATAACCCGATCTCTATAACCTATAAATGCAATACTTTGAATTTTCATTACTTGCATCTTATTGTCTCATTTAACTGTTTCAACAGTTAATGACAAATCTTAGGGACATATAAAATTCTCTCTATTAGTGAAATCTAAAGATATTTGAAATGAAGAAAAATTAGGAAAGGAATAAGACTATGTGCATTTTTCTATACTGATATTATTTAAAAAAGAGTTGAGTATTTCCTTCCGTTTGATGTTGCATATGAATAAGCAAGCAGAAAGGACTGATTTGTCAATTGGACATTTTGCGATTCTTGTCTAAACGTGTTGGTATATGCATAAAGATTTTAGTTTTGCATGCTCTTGATGATTACATATCATGTGCTTATGTGCTATGAGACATGTATTTCATTGCAGAGACATATTATCTCGCTTGACGGGCCTGTGGTGACTGCATCAGGGTTTAAAAATCAACTTGCTGTTGTTACCCATGCTTCTGATTGTCTTCCATCAAGTGATCAGGTCTGAAGTTCAATGAAATCCTAGTAATTTAAGATTCTGCAAACTGGTCCTTAGCTAGTCCCAGTCTTGACTTTACATAATTAAAGGACTGACAGCAATTTGATAAGATTGCTTGCAATCCGGAATCGCTTTCCTATTGCTAAATAAGTAGCTTAAATAGTTTCATTTTTGGTTGAGGTCACTTAACCTTGAAGGCAAACTTCAATGGCTTATAGCTTGATCTTGCTTCATAATTTCTTTTCATCTTCTTTGCTGAAAAAGGCTTTCTGATATCCTCTTGCCAAGTCATGCAGATGCTGGAGTTCAGGGTGTTTGACATATCTGATGGCACTCAGCCACTTAGAGGACGTCTTCCATTATCTCCAGGGTCACTTCTGACGTGGCTTGGGTTTACTGAAGATGGTCAGATAAGCTCATACGACTCTAAGGTATGCAATTTATACTCCCTCCTCACTAAAGTTATGTCTTTTTAGTCCTGTTGTGTCTGAGTTTGCAAAGAAATTTTGTAGGGTGTCTTGAGGGTGTTCACAAGCCATTATGGTGGCAGTTGGTTTCCACTCTTCAGGTTTGAAAATACTGATCTTCAGAAAGTAGATATTTTTTTGTTTGCTTGTTGACATTCCCTGTTATTGCTTCATAGCCAGAACTTATTAATAAATGTACTCAATTGTATAGTGCTAGTAAAGAAAAGAAATCTGATGAAAAGTATTGGGTGGTTGGACTCAATGCTACCAAGTTATTCTGTGTTGTTTGTAAGACTCCTGATCTGTTCCCACTGGTAAGATACCTTGCTAACATCAACTTATTCTGATAAAGATCTTTCCATGTGTTTGGGTTAACTTCTTATCTGTTCAGGTGATGCCCAAACCAGTTCTCACTCTACTAGATCTTTCATTCCCTCTTGCATCATCTGATTTGGGAGCAGATGCCCTAGAGAATGAGTTTATCCTGAACAGTATGCATCTCTCACAGGTTTGTTCGTCTTCCTTTCTCCAAAACATAACTTTTTCCTCCTTGCTTTAGTATATCAGACACAAGTTTTGATATCTTGCTCTCTCATTCTTGTTCATAAGGCTATTTTTTGAGAAATGAGAGTATTTTCATTGCCAGTAAACAGGCTTTGCTTCTGGTTTCTTTCCTTTCAACATTTTGTATTGGTATTTTTCAGTAATCCAGTAGTGGCTAATCTTGTTGCATTTTCTTCAGATCCATAGAGAAATAGAAGAAGTGGCAAGTGCTGGTAGGGATACTTCTACACTGGATGATGAGGCTTTTAATATAGAGGCAGCTCAAGATAGATGTATTCTAAGGCTGATTGCATCTTGTTGCAATGGTTAGTTTTTTTTTTTTCTCAATAAACTGTCATTTAATCTTTAATTTGGACATTCTTTCTAGAATAAGAACATATTTTGAGCTCTATGTTTGCTTTGGGGAATGTTCCAGGTGATAAGCTGGTGAGGGCTACGGAACTTGTGAAGCTTTTATCATTAGAGAAATCACTCAAAGGGGCAATAAAGCTTGTGACTGCACTGAAGCTGCCCAACTTAGCTGAGCGATTTAACAATATATTGGAGGTGAACTTTCTACTCTGAATGCAGTTTTCAATGTCAGTCTTACATGTATTTTGAAATATTAATCTTGTACCTTGCTGCACATCAGGAAAGACTTCTCCGTGAGTCCAAGGGCACTCCATGTACCAGTCTTTTGAACTCAGATGCTGGCAATTCCCTCATAGCTGATGTAGGAGTCAACAAGAGTTTGACTGATTCTAGAAGTGAAACATTAGAACTTGGGATTCAATTGAAGCCATTGCCTTTGACTGGAAGTAGTGGAATGTCTGAACCCGGGATTAAATTGTCATTACCAAAATTGTCTGCCCCCTTGTTCACCAAAAAAATAAAAAACAGTGAAAAGGAAAAAACTGACCAGGGCCAAATAGTGAAACTTGAGAGTGGTACCGAGCTGGTGCATTCAGAGAAGCTTGATAATGGTGGAAACGTGAACAGTACAGAAGGGAAGATTGTAGGCCAAGTGCTGAAGTTGCACCCTCAGCATCCCCTGAATCCATTTTCTAAGACATCAAATAATGAAGAAATTATGAATAAAGAAGATATGAATCAACAAAACTTCCGGCGAGCCTCTAATCCATTTAAGAAGTCACTAAGGTGAGCCTGACACAATCAGTTGGTATCGAAAGTCACCAAATTGGAATTCTCAAACATGATCAAGTGCAAGTTGAAGTTGGAGGGGTTCATGCTAGACGACTAAGAATGGCCTAGGCTACGCTGTACTCGGTACCTGCAGAAAACATCTGCTACTAATTATTCAGGTGTTACATACGGGAGAATTGTATGGAATAGGAGTAGGTTTTTATTACCCTAACCATCCTGGCGGAGGAATTATGTCATTGATCTGTAAAGCAATGCATTGCTGGCTAAAGCAATGCATTGCTGGCTGAAGCAAGAATCGTAGTGTTAACACTTGGGAACTAGAGCAATGAAATGAAACGTTACTTATGAATAATTTGTTCATGTATTTTAACCCTAAGCCGTTAGTTCCATTAACTCGGTAGTAAGAGGATTTAGTTTGTATGTTAGGAGACCATTTTCTTAGATGTCTACCAGATGATATGTTCATTCCTTCTCATCTTTGGTATTTGCAGTCTGTCCCAATGTGAAAATTGTTCATTTTCCTCTGAGATGTGGTTTTCTTTTTGGGGAAAAAGAGTACGACAAAAGGCTTAAATTTGACTAAAGGTTTTTTTGTCAAAGTTTAATACAAAAAGTTTTGAATTCAAATATTTAAGAATGTTCAAATTAAATCTCATCGTTTTGAGATAATCCCAACCAGGGCCGTTCCTATAGTTTTATAGGCCCTGGGCGAAATTAAAAAAAGAGCCCCAATAAATTGACAATATATAAAAATATAAACTTAAAGTTTATATGTTTGTATGAAACATAAATGACTCAATTT
>JANIIA010000008.1:27148458-27162024 GCA_027478495.1 Erythroxylum alaternifolium
TAAACAAAAACTCAACATTCAACACAACTTATTCTCAACACCTATTTCAATTCTATACATGAATAAAATTGAAATAACTAAAAAATACATCAATAACGGAATTATGGAGGCAGCGACAGCGAGAAACCACCTGTTCCAGAAAATACGTCACATCGAGCTTCTTCTCCGTATTTCTCTTCCTTTGTTTCCTTTCTCAATCTCTCGATTTCTTTCTGGGGTTTCTGGAATTAGCTGACGTGAATGCTCTCTTTTTAGACTCTCCAAGATTGCTACATCTATCTTATAATGATGTGTTTATAATCTGGACGCTCTAGGTTAAAGTCGGGGTCGAAATGAACCAAAAAATCTTGCTAAGCTCGAGTTTTTGCTTTAGCCCAATGCAAGCCACGATCGTGACCCTGCCTGCCACGATCGTGGCTAGCACCTAAACCTTTCTATCATGATTGTGGGCCAGAGTGCATGATCATAGTCTAGATTTAAGCTTTTGGTCACCACCGTGCCCAAAGTGCATGATCGTGGCCTAGATGCATTGGCATGTCCCTTTCTGTCACGATTGTGGCCTATGTTTTTGGCCCGAAACTCTTCACAACCGCTCCATTCTTCGTCGTTTACTCTAAAACACTAACAAACACATCAAGGTACCTCAAAATATAACAATTAAGCTCAAAGACTCATACTAACTCATAAAAACAATTAAACACATAAACTAACACAATTAAACCATAAATACACTCTCAACACTCAAATTCACATTAAATACATAACAAATTAAACCCTAAAATACAATGAAAATGACAACTATCAACATCCCCACACTTAAACATTTTCTTGTCCTCAAGCAAACAAAACAACAAACATAACAAACACACCAAACACGAAGCACACAATGCAAAAATGAGTCAATGGCGGCAACTTCATGAAATAAATTTAATCTTGAACACAATCTGACAAGTTATATCTAATCATTAACCTACAAAATCTATGTCTAAGTGCTTTAAACTAAGTATACACGTTAATCAGGATCCAAGTACTAATTCAATTACCCTTTTCAATTGTCCACACACATTAATAATTCTTTGGTCCTTTAGACTCTGTAAATGTTCCTAGGTACATTTTCTTGAAAATCAAGTTTATTATAAGTCCAGTAGGTTTTTATTAAGAACACTTTTTTAACTAAAAAAACATGGACTTAGTCTTTTACTCAGAGGCAAACATGGGTGATGAATGTTGATTCGATTACTCGACTAAGTCATTTATTAACAGCTTGGTTGAAACGTCATTATAGCCTTTTGACATGAAGGCATGCATTTGTGATGTGTGTTGATCCGATTACTCAACTATTATCACGTTTTCAACCTAGCTATTAGCTCTATTCAGAACCCGAAGGTCAGTCGAATAGTGATTTATTAACAAAATATATAATTTTTTCACCTACCTTGTTGTTTTTAGCTATTCGTTTTCATAAAAAAACTAGTTAAGCTACTTAAGTTAAAGGGCTTCAAATTATGAACGAATGCTACAATCTAGAGGGTGCTAAATTACACTAAGTCCTAATTAAACTGTATATTTAACCACATAACCCTAATTTACTAATTTTGCGAGCTAATGATCATTTACAACCTACTAGACTATGCTCAAAATTAAATAAATTTCACTCATCTAAGCCATTAACACATTCAAACAATTCGCACAATGCATCCTAATAACTATCATATGGTATGCAAAATCACATTCAAGAGTAAAAACGCAGAATCCTTCCCCATACTTGAACAACACATTGTCTTCAATGTAAGAAGGAAACACACATCACATAAGATAAGTAAAGACAAAATAGAAATTAAAGTGACAGAAAACAAATGAAAATAAACAAAAAAAATAGAACTGAAGGCTAATTTGGAAAAGAAAAATTAGGTTAGGTATAAATCCTAAAGAGATGGAGGTGGTGATGATGTCGGAGGTGGCAATTAAATTCTCTGAAACTCGAAATATTAATGGATCCATTGGATACCTCAGTTCTGGCCTTGTTGTGTGCGCGCCATCTTTGTAAGTGTCTTGTTAGTCTCGGTGATTGCATCTAAAACCTTGTTCTATCCTTGTTCTTCTTCCTCTTCTTCCTCGGAGTCTTCACTAGTGGATTCCTCATGTGCCTACCAAGGTGACACTGAGCTTAAATTTGTCTGACTTGCCCTAATCCAGAAATGTGTCTTCTCGTTGATTTTGCTCAATTCCATGTTTGTGGAATGGATGATCTCGGCCTGAAATAAGTAATGATGGATGAGGAAGTCAGGGAGGTGAACTGTTAACACCCTTTATTTCACACCAAAATGTTCTGCAATGGCAGACACTATGTATCCCATTCCGAGATGGTTGCTCCGCTTGCATGGAATTGTAGCAATGGCATTTAGCACATATATGGATGTGCAAACTAGAATACTATGGTCCATGCACCACAACATAAAGAGTTCCTTGGTGGAACACTTGTTGGTTTCAGGTTTATCGAAAACTAGCTGACACATAAATTTGTGCAGTAACAAGTGTTTATGGGACCGTATGATGTTGTTGTGAGCATTCTTTGCATGAAATTGCTCAATTCCAGTAAGCCCATGCCAGTATTAGGAAGGACGGAAGTCATCATGTTGATCGACGATGGTGGACTCAGGGAATCCATACATCTTGCACATGATTTCAACATTTAATTCATAGGCTCGTCTTCCCATCTAAACCATATTTTCTTTTGGATTCTTAAGGTCGTGGGTCAGGGAAGTGAAAAATTCCAGTGTAAGCTCCTCATAAATAGGGAATTGAAATCGAATAAATTGAGACCACTAGATCCTCTTAGCTAGGTTTTCTACTCGCTCACGTAATTCTAGCCTATTTAGTATGTCAAAGTCAAAAAACTTGGGAACTACAATTTTTCTAGAACGAAGGGAACGAAAACAAGTACCTTCCTCCTCGGTATAAATTGGAAAGGGTGCTCTGAATTCACCGTTCAGTTTCTTCGTCCCCGTTTTGTAACTTGTTGTCGTCCATGTAGCTCCCAACGGGCTGATTGTTTAATGCATGGCATGATTTGGGTATAAATTTGTAAGAATTTAGAGGTAGAAAATTTCTAGAGAGATGTAAGAGTGTTTGGATGCTTAATTCTAGAGAGATAAAGTGAAAATGAAAGTGAAAGTGAAAGTGAAGTTAGAACTGAATATATAGATGGTAAAATGGTAAAGTTGTTTTAAAAAAAATTTCATACCCTTCCCTTTTTTTAAATAGTCGCAAGACATCGTGGCCAGCGACGTACCACCACTTCTAAGTTGCTCCTTTTTGTTCTTTCTCCAATCTTATCACTTCCACTACTTGATTCTTTTGTGACCCTTTTTTATCTCTCTTTTTATGCCTGCACGATCATCCATATAGTTTCGAATTCCTATTCCTTTTTTTGATTTTATTCAAGCAAAAATGAACCTAACTATAAAATTTCAAACGTTCTAACAAAATTAACGAAGAACTACTTTTCCATGGGTTGCCTCCTATGTAGCGCTTCTTTTAACGTCAGTAGCTTGACGCTCCGTTAAGCTCATGGTGGTTGGAATGAATGGTTCGATGGTAGCGTCTTCATTAATCTCAAAGTCTGCACTTTAGATACTATACTGCAGTTACCACCGTCCTTACAATTTTCCTTTCCTCGCCTTTTCCTTCGTGAGCGCTTCTTCTTGAAAGCATTACCGGGATCCTCTACATCCTCCCATTCTCCTCGAGGTTTGGGTTCTTTGAGATCTATTAGAGGTGAAAGAGCTTCATACTCTCTAGTGGACACCTTGAATGTCAATTTCTACTTCCCTATTCGCAAAGTTAATTCGCCCCCAATAACATTAATAATTGAGCGCGTAGTGGCCAAGAATGGTCGTCCAAGAATTATCAGGGTGTCCTCATCTTCACTGATGTCCAAAATGTAGAAGTCTATGGGAAAGATAAATTTACCAACCTTTACATGCACATCTTGCATAATTTCCATCGATCTATGTGATGTTCTATCGGTCGTCTTAACTAAAAACTTGGTGGGCATTAACTCTCTTAACCTCAATTTTAGACTGAGGGTGTAGGGCATTATATTTATACTCGCGACTAAATCCACGAATTCCCTGTCTATGATGATCCTGTTGATACTATAGGAGATGAAAAAGTCCCTTGGGTCCTCTTTCTTTGTAGCTATGTTAGGGTCATCTTCTAGTGGTCGCTCCTTAACCTTCTTCTTGACGGACTCCTGTAATTTGAGCCTCGTCTGTATTTGTTCCGTTACTACCTCGACCTTATTCTGCTTCATCTCTTGTAATTATTCTGCTTCCCTCTTTGCATATGACTCTCACTGTTACACAATAAGGAATGGAAATACGTGTTGATTTGCGTTAAGTGACTGAATCATGGGCTCACTCAAAGGGTCTTCTTTAATCACTGGACCTTCTTCTTCATCCTTCACCTTCTGTAGCTCCTCATCCTGGGTCTTACTGATAACTGTGATATGTTCTTCTGAGTTAGACTCGGTGTTGCTTGGAAGAGTTTCAGTATTTTGAGTCGATATTGCCTCCACTAACTGCCCCACTTGGACTTCTAGATTATTTATAAATGAGGTATGGTTCTTCGTTACTTGCTTAAATTTGCTCTCGAGCCTCTTATGTGCTTCCTCCATACCTCCGATCTTATCCAAAATTATGTCCAACTTTGGCTCCATCGAGCTTGCTTTATCTTGTTAAAAGCTCAATCGCCCCTGAGGCCTGAATTGTCATCCATTGTTATTTGATCATGAGAAGTTCGGGTGATTCGTCCACCTGGGGCTGTAAGTGTTGGAGTAGGGGTTGATTACCCCTCCTTGTCTAAATTGCACCCCCATATAGTTCACTTGCTCCTGATTATCTTCTCTCATCAAGTAATAGTCCACAATATCATAGTCTGTCTGACCACAGAGCTCACACTTCACTTGTACAACCTTCACCTGGGCTGATTACGGTGCCTTCATATTGCTTAGTTATCGCGTCAAATTGTCGATCTTCACTTGCATCTCCATCATCTGATTGATTGTGACGATTCCCTTTTGCTCTCAAAAAGTATTAGGCTGCCTACCTCTCTCGCTCGTCTATAAGCAGTTGTTGTTAGCCATCTCCTCGATCAACTCCTGTGCTTCATCGACCGTCTTTCGCATCAAAGATGCTTCTGATGCTGTATTGATCATATCTCTAGTAGGTGGGTTCACTCCATTACAGAAAGTCTGCAAAAGGAACTCCTTCGGTAGGTTGTGGTGTGGGCACTTCCTTTGCAGATCCTTGTATCTCTCTCATGCTTCATAAATTAACTCCCTGCCACCTTGTTGAAAATTAGTTATTTCCTTTATTATCTTCGTGGTCTTCGTCAGTGGGAAGTACTTGACCAAAAAAGCACGCACAAGCTACTCCCACATCGTGATATTAGCGGGACTCAGTGAATGATACTAGGCCTTTGCTCTATCTCTAAGTGTGAAAGGGAGCAACCTTATCCTATCAGTGTCCTCTAACATCTGGTGATATCGAAAAGTATCATAGATCTCGAGGAAGTTCACGATGTGCACATTAGGATCCTCATTTGCCAATATGTAAAATTGGACGTTCTGCTGAAGCATATTCAAGGAGGCTGGCTTTATCTCGAATGAGGCCACTTGAACATACGACCTAGCCACTACTTGGTTTGATGGGTTGAACCCTGGCCTCATAAAGTCCATGAGGGTCCTCTACTGCCATCCTTGATTAGCTTCTTGATCCATATTTTTTTGAAATTCCTCGACCATTTGTGATTTTCCTAACCCTTCGTCTTCCTCTCGTTGAGCTTTCCTAAGGGTTCATTCTAATCGTGTGATATCTAAATCTATTGTCTCTGCTGCACGACTCGAACCTCTCATGACTTGTGTTCATGCAACAGCATGCTTCCTAAAATGAACGAAAGAAACGAAAACAAAAATGAAAAACTATTCTAATGCCTTAAACTATAGAACTAAATTGTCATCCCCGATAACGGCGCCAAAAACTTATTCGTAAGGTTACACATGCTAAGTTTTAATATTTATTAACCTTGGTAAATTTTACAAGTGCACGGGTTGTTCGTATAGCACCTAAGGTATCGATCCCACGAAGAGGGAAGTCTAGTCCTAAAATCTAAGGTCGTGCTAAAGTACAATAATTCAAAATGAATAACTAATGTAGAAAATAAACCAATCAAATAATTAATTTCAAGTATTGAATTGCAGAAATCTAAACAAGATAAAAAGTCACACAAAACAATCCCAAAACCAACCTAGAAACCATCAAGTGAGAGAAAGGGGGTTTTAATCTGAAATTAATGAAAACCTAATCAGTTGTGCAATTAGTGAATTAAGGGTCTAGACGGTTCTAGGGTGAATTACTCTCTCTCGATTTATAATTCTTAACCCTAATTGATAATCCTTAATTTAAATTATGAAATTGTGATCTCTCGATTCACAATTAACCTAAAACCTAAATTAGTTCTAAATTGTCTAATAACCTACCGGGAACCTATGCTCAATCTCTCGTTACACGATTCTACTAGTTTGATTCAATTCTTTACCTATCAATCACCTAACTCTTGTTAGCCCAATATGATTATTTTCACTTGGCTTACCCTTTCAGTCTATTGCCAAGTTATTTAGAGTAGAATTAAATCAATAAAAACACAATCATTCAAACTTTATTAATCTCAAAAATAAAAATCCCAAAGGTGAGTATAAACAAAAACTCAACATTCAACACAACCTATTCTCAACATCTATTTCAATTCTATATATGAATAAAATTGAAATAACCAAAAAATACGTTGGGAATGGAATTGCGGATGCATCGACAGTAGGAAACCACCTGTTCCAGGAAGTACGTCACGTCGAGCTTCTTCTCCGTGTTTCTCTTTCTTTGTCTCCTTTCTCAATCTCTTGATTTCTCTCTAGGGTTTCGGGAATTGGCTGACGTGAATGCTCTCTTTTCAATCTCTCCAAGACTACTGCATTTGTCTCAAAATGATGTATTTATACTTTAGATGCTTTAGGTTAAAGTCGGGGTCGAAATGGATTGAAAATCTTATGAAACTCAAAATTTTGCTTCAGCCTAACACAGGCCACGATCATGATCAGTGGCCAGCGCCTAAACCTTTCTGTCACTATCATGCTTAAAGTGCATAATCATGACCTAGCTGCACTAGTTCGTCCCTCTCTGTCACAATCTTGAACTATGTTTTTAGCGCAAAACTCTTCGCAACTTCTCTATTCTTTGTCGTTTACCCTAAAACACTAACAAACACATCAAGGTATATAAAAAATATAACAATTAAGCTCAAAGACTCATACTAACCCATAAAAACAATTAAACACATAAACTAACATAATTAAACCATAAATACACACTCAACACTCAAATTCACACTAAATACATAACAAATTAAACCCTAAAACACAATGAAAATGACAACTATCAATAAGCTTGACATAACAAATTTGACTCTAAAAGTTTTAGCTATAATAGAACTTATGTTTGATGGGGATGTTCAACCTGATGTCGATGCGGGTCCTCATAGGGATGTTAAGCTTGATGAAGATGTTGTGCCCAATAAGGAGATTCGATGTCATAGGATCGTTAAGCTTAATGAGAATACTGAGCATGATGTCAATATGGGGGGTGTTTAGCCCAATATTGATGTAAAGTTGATAAGGATTTAACTTGAGGAAGGTGTTATGCCTAATGAGAATATTTAACTTTATAGGAATGTTCAACTTGATGAGGATATTGAGCTTGATATTAATGTGTGGCTTAGCATGACACAGATGATGATAATTTAGTTGGTGGAGTTTCTTCATTTAATGGGTTAATTCTAGATGGCCACTAACTAGCGAAGATTGACTAAACTGATTATAAGAGTTTCCTTGATAGTAATGAACTCCTAGTAAACAGGGGTTTGGGGTCCTAATTAAAAGGCTTGTTAGAAGTGTTAAGCAGTAATTAGGTAGCAGAACATTAGGTATAAAATTTGGCAATGTAAAACAATTCAAAGATGTTATTGTTAATTATTTAGTAGCTATAGGATTTAATATCAAATAGAAAAAAATGAGTATAAGCAGATTATAGTTGGATGCAGTATTCAAGTAGGAGTGGCATGCAGCATGTGATAGTAGTGATAAATGTTTTAAAATCAAGATATTCAAATCCAAGTATATATATATGTTTCATGATAAACAAGCGTAGAATGGTATCAACCAAGTTTTTGAATAGACATTTCAAAGACATAATGCTAGAGAAGCCTAGTATAACCACAACTAAGATGATAGAAGAATGTAGGGAGAAGTTGAATATATTTGTGAATTCAACTATGTGTAGGGCTACCAATAGATAGGGATGACAATCATGGCCTAACCTAGCCCAGCCCGAGTTTGGCCCGAGTTCGGGCCAAGACCCCTAGACCTGACTGAGCCGCGGGCTTAGGTTGGGGCTATCTTGGCCTGTGACCTGATCGAAATATGCAAAACAACGTCGTTTTGTCAAAATTTTTTAAAAAATAGTGTATATAAGCCAGACCGGGACAGGTGCGATTGCCATCCCTACCAATAGTTAGTTACCGAAGGAGAGAGCATTAAACTATGCTTGTGAATATTCCATACTTTAATGTTATATCAATAACTTAAAACTAGGTAATTCAAATTCAAGTGTAGAATTTCAATTATCAAGTAATTATAATGCCTCATTGTTGTAATTTAAAAGGTTATAGATTTGTTTTATAGTAATGAAAGGTGCTTGGAAATACTTAAGGCCCATACTTGGGATGCATGGTTACAATTTGAAGAATGAATTCCAAAGGCAATTAATCAGCGTAGTAGGCAGGGGTGGAGATGGAGTACGCATCCTATAGCATTGATTATTATGGAAGTTCAAAATACTGATTCATAGAGTTAGTTCATATCATCATTATTAGCCGATTTAGAGTTAGATCAGGGAGATAGAGTTAGTATAATATCTAGCAGGCAAAAGGTACATACATTTTGTTGTTTGTTATATGATATAACATTTCCTTATTAGATGTTTCTCATTCACCTAATATGCATGCTTCATTGTGTATATATGGATTAATAAGACTTGTTGAGATTATGCTCCGTAATGCATGTCATAAAATGTGTGCCAAATATATTTATCATAATTGACATGCATATTGGAGTGGAAAATACTTAAGGCCATAATTTTAGGCATGTGCATGTTCAATATATGTTGAAGATTTCAATGAATAACTAAAAAGGCTCGAAAAAATTAGGCCTAGATGTACTTCTACTTTGCTTGAATATCTAAAGAAGGTTTGGACTAGATCATATCATTCGTTCAAGTCAAAGTGTTAAATTTTTTATAATAATATGAATGAGACTTTTAATTTATTGATACTATCATCAAAGGACAGACCAATGATTAGTATATTAGAGACCATTAGGACAATGATTATGAAGAGATATGCTGAAAGGAGGGTATATGCATGAAATCAGATTTGGCACTTGCAGTGGCCAAAGGTTGAAAAATATAAGGAGGCAATGCAATAGAGGATTGTGTGGAATGAGGATGAAGCATATGAGGTGAATAAAGGAGATGAGAAATATATTGTTAGAGTAGGAAGAGATAGGACTTGTAGTTTTAGAGTATGAGACCTATATGGTTATCCTTGAGAAAATTAAATAATATCAATGTGATTAATCACCCTAAAAAAAGATTTGAGGCATTTGTCAATGACTACTATAAGAAGAACATCTTTCTAAAGGTATATGGTAAAACGTTGTACCCTATTCAAGGGCTAAAATTTTACCTAGAAAATAATTATGAGCAGATTCATCCACTAGTTAAGAGGGTGATGCTAAGAAGAACAAAAGAGAAGGAGAGATAACAATGAATTGACTAAAGTGCTTAGTGTAAGCAAACTATCATAAAAGGGTCAAGCGTAAAAATGTAAGAAATTTGAAACCTCTAGATGCAACAACAAAAGGTGTAATATAATAAGGCTAGCCAATGTAAGTAATAACTAGTTTGCCATTATGTTTTTTTTATTTTCCAATGTTAACATTATGTATATATAGATTTCAATAACTTTAATAGAAGGGCCAATGTTTAGAAAAGCATTAGCAAGACCAACATTAATAGATACATGTTTACAAGCAAACTTGCATTGAAAACAACATGTCAATTACTAAAAAATGTATGTCTACTCAACAAAGATAAATGCAAGTTTAATAAGTAATTAATTACTTATATTTGTTGTCACTACTAAAAGAGTCAACATATGAATATTCAACATGACATCCATAGGTTGTTTCACATGTTACTAATCCTAAAACAATGATTAAATAAAAATTTGGACATGAAAATGTAAGATCCTTCAAGCTGTCTTTTGAACGAAGAGGCCTTAAGTTCAAAGGTAAATCTAGCATCACTTGAAGACAATTTCAAGCTATAATAAGTAAGAGAAGAGCAAAAATTGAAAGCAGTAAAACTTGACCTCTCAACATGTTTATTTTATACTTTATGTTTTGTTTGTTTTGGCAATCGATGCTAGCATTAAATTCATGCAATTTCCGTGTATTACGAAAATTTAATCTCTTTTCTAGTGATTTTAGTGCTAAAAATGAATTCATTTGTGTGGTTATAAATATGTCTAAATTGTCCTACTCTATTTTAAATGATTTATGACATTACAAAGCGATTGAAATCTTTAACACTTGGTACTTATTGACTGTTAAGTTTTGTGTTTTGAAATATAAAATACATTTAACGTAATGGTGATTGGACATAATTGTGCCTGGGATGTTAATTGGCATAATTGTTACATAATGTCAATTTACAAAATGCTATATTGTGAATGATGTATTTTCCTAAACCAGCCTCATCAATTGCCTTTAACTCCTATTAAAAGATATTCCAATTACAAACTTTAAGGATAAGATATTAAAACTCGTAAATAAATTAGAGCAATGTAATGGCAACTTTTAGATATTGGATATTAGAACTTATAAATAAATATTTTACCAATTTAAATAACTTCAACCTTTAGTTCAATTTTTTAGTCTCATATATCTCTTCTTTTTTTTCCAAGAAACTTAAAAATTAAAATTTTCTTTACAAATATTTGAATATATGAGGATCGAACTAAATCTATTCTTTAACCAAATAAAATGTAAATAATGAAATCAAATTTTAAATAAATCTACACTTACGTTTACTTTAATTAAGTTCATCTTAATGAACGAATAATTTCATACAATAACATCCATAATAGTCAATCCTTTTACTTCAATTAAATTCACCTTATTGAATGAATAATTTCACAGAATTACATCCATAATAGTCAACTTGATAATTATACACGAATATATGGAGATCGAACTATTTTTTTTCAACCATATAAAAGAAGAACAATTAAACTATAGTTGAAATAAAGCTTACAATTACATTGAATAACATCAACATCAACCTCAACCTCAGCCTCAACCTCAACCTCAACCTCTAATTCTATTTAATTAACATTTCAATAGGTTGCTTCAAAAATTTAATTTGGTCATCAAGTTCCTTTGTTTGATCTACACTGCTCCTTAATTTAACCTCCTTTTTTTTAGTACATATATATCTTTCCTTAATTTTTGAATAATATAGACATTTTTGTTAGGAAATTGCTCTTCATACCATTAGAAAAATTTATAATCACCAACTGGGTAATTAAAGCACTCTAAAAATCTTCTCCTAAGATTATTATTACTCTGTAAAGTCATTAAAGAAACTTTTAGCCCACATATACAAATCACTTTTGGCCTCTTATTGTAGGTAGAACTGCTAGACTCTATAAATTCCATTAGAAAAATTTCGTAAATTTTTGTTAGAGCAACAATTTAAATCAACTTTGTACGTTAGAAAACACTATCATTATTGAAATAATAAGTTAAATAAACTTTATACATTAATTCACTATCATTATTGAAATAAACTTTATATCATTATTAAAACCAATTATACGTGATGAAAATGCAATACAGGAAACATAATCAAAATCTATGCAAGGACACCTGAAGTTAAATAGTTATCAACGTCCTTGATACAGAAATTAAACCTTCCCAATCGAAAGGAAGAGGAAGCCACACTAAATGAGGAGTGGGGTGGTGATGTTCATTCTGATTCCCTTGTTACATATTACTCCACTCATATAACCATCAATTCATCGATCTTTTGTATGTGTAACAAAAAAGAAAAAAAAATCTTACAATGAACAAATAGAATGAGTAGAGAAATTTTCAAGCCTATGAAACCATAATTGAAATAAGACTTACAATTATGAATTGAGAATATAATTTGGAGGTATAAAAAACAAAGAGAAGATGGCATGTTAATTAACATTACAAATATATCTCATATACAATTCCTTCCCACCTTTATTCAATTATGAAATAAAAACATACAAATCGACTTCTTTTTATAATTTCCTCACATATGAACTAGTTTGTGGTCAACAAAAACTAAAGATATAAGAAGCTAAGAAGAAATATGCATCCAATCAACCTCCATGCGCCAAACATATAGAAATGTGATCTCAAAAATGTATGGACCTTTTGCATTTCTCATTGCAAAAAATATAGAAACCATTAAAAAGTTAGAGCTTTAACTGTGATGAAGAAGAGGAAAATAACATAAATTTAAAATTTTAGTTACTTGTCAACCAAAGAAACAAATACAATGAGCAGAGAAGAAGAACATGAGATGAGATGATCAGAGAAGAGAGAAAATAATAGCATACTAACTCCCAATTGAACACAAGATGAGCAAAGAAGATGAGCAAACAACTTCCAGTTCAATACAAGGCGTATACAAAGAGAAGAAGAGGGATGAAATAGGTTTTTAAATCATTGGCAGGCTAGCTAATTTTAAACATCAGCCCACTACAAAAATCTTGGAATTGGTTAGAAATAAGTTATTATTCTCTACACCTATTAATGAGTGAATTACATGTTAAAAAGAAATTAAACCAACGAACTGAAATGTTCAATTAATCAATGTATTGAAAGAAAAGTGATTATAGTGAATTGGATTCAGTTGCTTGAGAATGGAATAAAAGAAACTATCCCCACCAACTAACCACAATTAAGAAACCACCGCCAATTCTTAATATCATTTATTTATTTATTTCAGCTAAAATCCCAAATTAGGACTTAACCTTTTTTAGTTTGATCAGTTTGGGACTTAAAACTTGTAACTTGCTCATAGGAGGTCTAAAATTTCACGAATTTGCTTAATTTAAGACTTTTATAGATGAAAATTAGGGACTATTTTACGCGTGCCGTTACATGTAGGTCAGTTAGTCTTTGGCCACGGGTTAGTTAGTCTTTAGCCATTTGTCGTTCGTATTATCTTGTTATCGGCTTCTTGCAACTTTATTCAAGTCGTAGCGACAATATTTTATATAGCTAAATTTCGTTTTTTCTTGCATAATCTGACAAATCTTGTTGGAGGGTGTGGGAGGGGTTGTTAACTATAATTG
>JANIIA010000008.1:27190278-27205048 GCA_027478495.1 Erythroxylum alaternifolium
AGAATCGAGGAATTTCACGTTTGAATTTGTAAATAGTCTTGAATAGTGAAATAATTGTAAAGCTTGCACTTTGGAGTATTAATGGTTTACTTGAATATTTCCCACAAACACTAACCTACCCATTCTAGTTAAATTGAAAATTAAAAATATAAGATACAAATTCAAGTCTCAAAATAATTGTAGAACTTAGACACACAATATTTCATAAGTAAATCACTATACAAACATGACAACGTAAAAACTATTTCACCTTGATCATCAAGTTTAAATACCATGAATTGACATATCCTTAAATGATACTAGTTATTCACACAAGTGCTTAAATTTAGGTGAGACACTCTTATAATCTTCTATTGAAACAAACTTAACATAAGCTTAAAAGTCATCTAATCTCTACTATTAAAATAGATATGTATAAGTAAAATTCAAAAGGAATTAATTGGGATGTAATAGGTCTAAAAGGGTTAATTAAGGAAACAAAATAGGAAAAAATAAAAATATTCATAGCTAGTAGAGCAATAACAAATAAATTTATAGAAAACACATATCCTTATTCCGCTAACTCCTTATATTTTTGCTCTTATCCTTTTCCTTTTAGACTTTCCATTCATTAGAATCCATGCCAATTAATTTCCGTCACTTTATTTTCCTTTTCTTCTTTCTTCTTTTTTCTTTTTTCTTTTTTCTTCTTCTTTCTTCTTTCTTCTTTTTTTTCTTCTTTTTCCTTTTTATATTAGCAAGATATTCTTCTTTTTACATTGCCACTTTCAGATACTTTATAGATTCCTCTAAACTTATTTTACTAATCATCAAGTAGGGGGGAGAAACTTTTTTTTCTTTTGGGATCAAGATTCTTTAGGAAAGGGTTACCAAGAAAAAACTTAACATTTCAAAGTAGGCACAAAAGGGTCCACAGTTGAATTAATGTATAGAAACATAGTTAATTTGGCTCAAACTCAAATCTTAGGTGCCTTTATCATTTTAATGCCTACATAAATGTTAATGTAATCTAAAAAAAGATGAAACTAGATATCTATAAATTAAAAATCAAAGTAGATATCCACTATAAGAAGCCAAAGAATATGTATGAAGGCTTAAGTTCCTTACTAGATCACTCAAGTTAAATCAAAGAAAATCACTTAACAAATTCAATTTTCTAGCGTTCACAAAGTCAAAATTTGCATGACATTAATTTAATTATAATATGCATAAAATTTTCATAACCAATATTAACATGGAATAATGCATAACTTATACTATCAATATAAAGATACTTATAAGAACCTATAAACAAACTATAAATAATAAATTTTTTTCAAAAATTAATGTAATAAGATCAATCTAAATCTCCCCACTCTTAAAACATTATTTTCCTTAATATTGTGCATCAAAAGTCCCCTTTGAAACACTATATGCCACCAATCCCACACCTTTATAAGCTAAAGAAGAAGATAAATGAAGACAATTTCAAGAATTTGTTAGAAGTTTTTAAGAAATTGAATATTAATATAACCTTCACTGAAGCATTAACTTAGATGAGGTCTTATGTGAAGTTTTTGAATGAGATCATTTCCAGAAAAAAAATAGAGGATTATGCTACAATGTGATTAATCAAGGAGTGTAGTGTAATCCTAGATAATAAGTTACCTCCAAAGTTGAAGGATTTAGGGAGGTTTACTATTCCTTGTCAATTTGGTACTTTTATTGCTATTAAGTGTTTATATCATTTAGGTGTAAGTACTAATCATACCTTTATCTATTTTCAGGAATTTAGGAATAGGAGGGCTTAAGATGACAAATGTATCACTCTAGTTGGTAGATCGATCCATCAAATATCCAGGTTAGGTTATGGAAGGCCTATTTTTGAAAATAGGGAATTTTATTTTTCTCGTCAACTTTTGAGTGATGGAAATAAGGTACGACACTAAAGTCCCTATTATCTTAGAGACAAAATTTTTAAATACTAAAGGGGCTATTATTAATGTGAATAATTTTTAAATACTAGAGGGGCTATTATTAATGTGAATGAGGGAAAGTAAAGTTCCATATATATAAGACATTAAAACGACCTCATTTTTAGGCTAAACAATATAGACCTTATTATACATGAAGTTACTAAAGTTATTTGCAATGATTATATGAAAACATATAAAGGTTTAAGACTTAACGAAAAAGAGGAGGAAAGTAATCTTAGTAATGGTGGTTTTAGGTTAGAAGGAGAATCTAAAATTTTAACTTTTACTAAAGAAGCACTTAATCTTGAGTTAAGGAATTTGCCTCCTTATTAGTGTTTGGATATTCAAGAGATAATAAAACATATAGCAATTCCTCTTCTCTTTTGTGTTTTGTGTAGGAAGTGGATTAGACTCATTCAAATGAAGAACCTCAATAAGTAAACAACTTAAAAAAGGAGGTTCAACTATAAGACTCATAAAGAAGAACTTATTAGGAGGCAACTAAACTTATTAACCTTAATTTTTTTCAACTTTCTTAGTTTTTTATTCTTACTAATGATTAGTTCAATTTCTTTTGTATGTAGTTGTGTGATTAACTTTTATGGATTTTACCATACCAACTATGCATGGAATTGGGAAAGATTTCTTTACCTTATTTATTTATCATACATACTCTTATTATCTTATCTATTAGATATTAAGGATAATGTAATGTTTAAATGTTTAAACTCATGAGAATATAAATGTTTCAGTGTTTACGTTTTATATGTTTTATGTTAAAATTTTTAGTTTATTTTAGGTTGTGTGATTAGGTTCTTGTTAGTTACTTTATATTGACGGTATAATTTTATGCATGATTTTATATTGAGATTGATTGGAAAATTAGATGCATAGTATTATTAAGTGAATACTTTGCAAAATTATACACATTATTCTTCATGCAAATAATTTCCTTTGCATACTTCAAAATAAAATGATTCCAGACAGAGCTAGACTTGGATTTTAGAGTGGATTTTTACACATAATGATTCCACGCAGAGCTAGACTTAGACTAATTGTGGAGTGTTTCTATTTCTCCTACTCCTGGATGGCGATCTCCTGCTACTGTTCGTTATGGTTTACACTAGTCTTCTTATTGCTAACCTGCGATCCTTCCTAAGCTTCTTCACTTCCTGAACCCTACTGCTCACTCTTTACTCTTATGGACTCACCCCTCTCTATACTTCCTGACTCCTACCATTCACTCTTTACTCCTTTGGACGCATACCTTTCTTCAGGACTCACCCCACAACAACTTTTTCTACCTATATGGTCCTTTCACATTCCCAACTAACCAACTCTCTTTAGTGTTCTTCTTTTTTCCCAACTCTTAACCTATTAATCTCTCTACATTCTCTACTACTCCCTTTCGTTGCTTTACCTAATAGATAATAACCACCTCCATGGACCCTAAATCTTTCCCGCCTTTAATTTCAAACTCCCTTAGTATCTCACCTATCCCTATTCCTTCTACTTCAAAATCCTTAGGAAGCCTACCTTCCCCATACCTACTACCTCACCTCCCTGCAATTCCCTCTTTACTTTAGACACTACCATCCATCTCAGAAAGCCCTAGGTATAGGTTGCAGGTGAAGCTTCAATTGAGGTGAACCTCGATTATTTCCCACCATTAGTCTTATTTGATAGCATGATCGTGTCCCCTTTACTAGAGATGGTCAGAGTAGGGGCCTCAAAATGGAGCCCAATTTTGGTTCGATGTTTTATCAACAAAAGAGTAGCTTACTCGGTAATGAAGTAATAGATGATTACCAATTGGAAAAATCTTAGTTTACAAGGTGCTCACCAATAACAATGATTTTTTATCTTCAATTTCTCTAGCTCATAGGATGTGAGGAAGAAAATTCAATCAGGACCTTGACATATACACAACAAGCCTCTCTTGTTTTAGATCTAAAAATTAAGTATGAAAATTGAAGACATAAAGCATGATTATATCCCAATCTGGATTAGCAAACATAGGGTTCCATTGGACTACTAGACCGCAGCTAGACTTAGCTACATCGTAAACATAGGGTTCCATTGGACTACTAGACTGTAGCTAGACTTAGCTACATCGTAAGCTTCATTAGTAAGCCAATTTGTATGGACCAAACCATAGCTGAGGTAAAGAGAGTTCAATTTGGTTAAATATATACCTTGCTTACATCTATGTCAAATTTGCTAGAGAATATGCAAATTGTAAGGATGAATGCATGTAACCATTTGAAGATCAAGTCAAAGTTTCATATGTTGGAAGCCACAATGTGTTGTAAAGAAAAAACGGTGGCCAACTGGAAGATTATTTAAAACAAGAGGATATGAGTAAGTGTTAGGTCTCAATATTGAGGAAAATACACAAGAAAATCCATTGCTTCAATCTCCTACTCAAACTCAACAAACAGTTGGAAATGAGGATCATATGAACGTGAATGCAGAGCATCACATGAATTTGCTCCCCCTAGATGATGGTATAAAATGTAAGTCACATAATAGAAAATAGAACACTCCAAGTAAGAATCTTAATCTTGAAGTTGAATTTGAATCTGTGGTGAAAGCAGAACAAGTAGAAAGAAAAAAGTGATAACTGGGAACTCTCAAGCATGAATATTATGGCTTGGAATGTTAGAGGGAGGTGCTGATACCCTTCACAAAAGCTTTTACTAAGGAATTTAGTAGATTAGAATAAAGCTTCAATTACAGGCTTCTTAGAGACACTCATAAATTCATTTATAGCCTCAACATTGGAGTTTGATTTCTAACTACACTCACCATCCTAATGGCAAAATACTGATAGTTTATAATACTCTTAAAGTCATAGTTAATACCACATTTATCTCAAATTAAGTAATCTATACTGAAATGGATAGGAAGGATTCAAGTATGCCTTTCTTCTATCTTTTATTTATGTGCATAAAAGTGCTTACCAAACAACTAAACTTTTGTTTTAACTGAAAGCTTTATCAGTAACTATCTCTCAACCATGGTATCTAGTTAGAGATTTTAATACTTCCATAAATCCTAAGGAAGCACGAGGGATTAGGTCTATGGGATATGTCAAATTCAAGCCTCAAGCCTACCCAGAGGAGGCATTTTTTATACATGGTGCAATAAGTCGGATGGGGAAAACCTTATTTAAAAGAAACTTGGTCTTAGCATGGTACATCGTTAGTGGTTCATAGCCTATCCAAACAGTTACAATACATTCACCACCCCCAGCCTTTTGGACCATTCTACCTTAATAACTCACTTGGATACCAAGAGAACCTTTCCACCCTTCAAATTTAACAATTTCCTAGCTAGCTTAGCTTAATTTGAACCTTGCATCCTTAAAGCTCTAAATGTCCATATACCAGGTTACAAGCAATTTATACTTGCCAAGAAACTTGCCTTCATTAAGTAGGAAATGAAATAGTTATTTAAGAAGAATTTCAACAATACACACCATCTTCTGAACACAACTAAAAGTGAATTTGAGAAGGTTTAGGATGAACTTCAAACTAATCCCCACTTTCCTGGCCTGCATAATCAAGAGAGAACTTCCATGCAACATCTTATTAATGCACTTACCTTTGTTTAATGCTTGATGAAGCATAGGTTGAGAGTGGAATGGAAGAAGAAAGGTGATCAAAACATAACTTATTTCCATAGAATTATGATTACCAGAAGAAGCATAAGATAATTATAATAAAATTGATAAGCATAAGTAATTAATTAATTTGCTGCCCCATACTTAGGTGTACATTATCCCATATATATACATACTAAGAAAAACTAAAAGATAAGGAGAAAGAGGGAAATTAGGATAACTAACGGTCTCTTAATAATAAAAAAAGTTAGCTTTATCAAATGCTATCAATAAACTTTAATCTTTAATCCATCATTAGGGTTCCTTAGTTTCTATCTCTCTCTAGAAACATATAGAGATGCTTTGTAATATATGGAAAAACATTGATGTATTTTGGGCACTGTGTTGCTGAGAGGCTTATAAAAATTAACCAAATCTCATCCTAAGTAAGACAATTCCAATCCAATAATGAAAGAACATTAAAATATACTCAAATCCATGACTTTAAAACTATTTTTAATTTAAAACACATGCAACAAAGTCAACATTAAGTAAAAATATGCTAAAAAAATGGTAAAGATCCTAAAAGCTACCAAATTGAAAAAAAAACTTAAATCATTAGATTGTCTTCCAACAGTTATTTCTTTACGAGTCTTTTAATTGGACTTCTTCCCTAAGAACTTCACCTTGTAGGACCTCAAATGTATGTTTAATTATACTTTTCTTTGGTCTCTCAATCTCATTAAAGTTTCTTTTCTTGCTAATAGGCTCAATACCTTCCAAATATATCATACACTCCGTTAGCATGAGGCTATCAATCTTCTCCTTATATGATACAAATCTACAATGGATTTTATAATTATCTCTTGTATAACATGCAAAACTTTAGTATCAATCACAACTATAGAGAAATATGTATCACCTTGCATATCATCTATGTAGGGATATGTCATGGCTTTAAATTTCTTAAAAGCTTCTTCTTCATTCCTTACTTAATATTAAATTTCCATCATATACATATATCATAACCTTAGAAGTAGCTAGGAAAGGTTGTCCTAAGACTATGGGAACTTATACATCATCCTCCACATCCAAAATCATAAAATTGACAAGAAAAATGAATTTTCTAACCTTAAATAAGATATACTGTGTAATGCCTCTAGGATAATTAATTGACCTATATACTAATTAAAATCTAATCCTAGTTGGTTTAAGTTCATTGAACTCTAACTTATTAAACGTGTCACATAGCATCAAGCTAATAATAGCTCTTAGGTCCACTAATGTATTTTAATTAAAAAACTATCAATATTACAAAGGATGGTAAAACTTTTTGGATCTTAGAATTTTATGGGGTAACTTATTCTACAAGGTGGAGTACTCATTACTAAATGTTATCATTGACAATTTCTTAAACCTCTTCTTATTAGAAAGATCCTTTAAGTACTTCAGACATTTTAACATCTGTAAAAGAGTTTCAAAAAAAGAAATGTTAAGATGTAATTATTTAAAAAGCTCTGAAAACTTATCAGTTTTATTTTCCTTTCTATTTTTATCAAGTTCTTTTTGGTATTAAAATTTTGTTTGTTACTCTTTGACCACTTTACTTTTTTGTCGCATCTTTTCACTCTTCAACAACACTATATTCACTTGCTCCATAGGGTTTGGTTTAGTATTTTTAGGAGAAGTACTTGGCTACCCTTAGTAGATAAGATTAGTAAACTGTCCAACCTAAATTTCCAAGTTATTGATGGATTCTTATTTATTTCTAAGAGATTCTTTAGTACTTTGGAAGACACTTCAAACGTATTGATGAATTTCTTTATAAAATCATCAGGACTCAACTTCTTTTCTTGTTATTAATGTTGCTAAAATCTAGGTGGAGGCCCTTATCTTTGTTGTCCTTTATTATCTTAATAAAACTTAGGATGGCTTCTCCACTCTAGATATAAATATTTCTTAGGGGTTATTTTAAAATCAATTCCTTATAAAATTTTCTAGCTTGGTTCGTTGTCCTATATTATTAGGCACTTACTTATATCGGTTGAGCTACCAATCTTATACTATCAAATCTTCTAACTTTGCCTCCAATGTTATGATTTGAAATTAGTTTTAGATTCCTTTTTTGGAAATTATTCATGGCAATATTTTCAATAAGTTCTTATATTCCTTAAGAGTTTTAAAGCTAGTAGTGCCACCCAAAGATGCATCAATCAAGTGCTCAGTTGGATAGTTTAATCCACTATATAATGTTTATATCTACAGTCAGAAATTAAGTGTATAGGATGGGCACTTTACCTACAGTTCCTTCCATCTTTCTCATGTCTTACATAATGTCTCACTATCTATCTATTGAAAATAGAAGATGTCATTCTTGAATGTTACTGTTTCAGTTGAATGAAAAATACTTGGCTAAAAACTTCTTATAAAGTTTGCTTTAGTTAGTAATGGATCCAAAAGACAGAGACTTTAAGCATAATTTTGCTCTATCCCTCAACATAAAAGGGAACAATCTTAATCAAATAGCATCATTCGAAGCTCCATTAATCTTAAATGTATCACAAGTCTCTAAAAAGTTAATGATGTGTGTATTTAGACCCTCATTTGGTAAGCCATCAAATTGAATAGGTTGTTGAACCATTTGAATCATATTGGAGTTAATCAAAATTGTTGGCCTTTACTATTGGTCGAATAAGGCTAGATTTTATCCCTATAAGTGATGATCTAGTGTAATCCTCCATTGTGCATTACCCTTTATACCTTGCCATTGTGTATGGTAGTTGTAAAATCATATATTGAAATTAATAAAATAAATATAAGATTAAGACTTTCTAAAATAAATAAATATGAAAAGAAAAGAAAATGATTAGATAATAAAATCAAAGCATTTTTTATATCCTAGTCCTTAAGAATTGCGCCAAAAACTTGATGTGATATAAGTTTCCAAAACAAAACAATACTAGATATCAACTAGGCAAGTTCAACTATCATTCTTATAGTATATTCTAGTAAATATAAGTGTTGATCTTTCTAAAGACTACAAGTACTAACCATCTTTTTATTATCTAATCTAACAAAATGAATGATTGATTTTAAAGACATAATCAAATACACTAAATGTTTGAATCTAAAATGACCAACTAAGGTAATAAAAAAGAATAAAATAATTGAAGACTAACAAGATCCAAATAAGAATTTCCCTAGAACCTTCTTTTGCTTAAATTTATGTTGATTCAATGATTAACCTTCTTGAATTAATAGAAATTTCAAAGTTACAATCATATTCTTTCTTAAGACATGTAACCCCTATCTTTAAATTGATTGATTGAAATCTCTTTCTAATCAAAACGCCTAAGAACTTACTAAATTATTCCATAAATTCCCTTGATATATTTAAATATGACCTTAAACATTTATATGGTCCTTTCTCTATGACAAGAAAGAACTCTTTTTATTAAAATCATGATATATTGATATATATAATTTCTTAATTCCTATATATGTAATTTGAAATTGAATCAATTATTTTATTCCTATTATAATAAGTAATTATGAAGAATATACAAGATAACTTAGGTTTTTTATTAAATTACATAATTAGTCTATAATAACAAATTTAGGGTTTATCCTAGCTAAATTTATCTTAATTTAGTTCATACTAAGGTAAAAGAAACCAACAATAATAAAAAAACAAGATTAAAAAATCATTCTTATGGATTCTTGAAATCTTGATGTTCTTTAGTTGAATCATGATAAAATCTTATTTTTCTTTAAAGTTGCTTCCTTGTTGTGTTAAGACTCTCTAGTTTCAACTCCTTCTAATTGCTTTATTCAATCTCCCCTATTTAATTCCAAACCACCTTTTCATTCTCCCAAAATCTTGAAAATGTTTCAAAGTGTCTCACCTAACAAGGGTCTAACAAAGACATTGTTTTAGTCCCATGTTATTCATAGTTGTAAGAAACCCTAATTTATATTAAAATCATTACTAACATAGGTTTGAAAACATATGTTAGACCCGTGTTGGTCCTGTAGTCCTCATAACTATAGAAAATCCTAATTTAAAATAATTTCCAATTTAGGTCTTTAAATTAATCCAATATTTATATTATCCTCGTGTTGTCTTATTAAATCTTTAATTGCACATTCTAGGGTTCATCTTAGGAATATGAGTCTAAAGGCTACGAAAAAATATGTAAGTTTAGGTCATGTTGTTCATATGGCAAGTTCTCTAGGAAACAAAATTGATCAATAACCTATATGGGATAGAATATGGGACCATATCTTCTAAACGTATTTAACCCATGTTCATCCAAATCAATGCTAAAAACTAAATTCATTCCTTCTTTATTGGGGAGCTAAAACAAGGCTAGTATATAAAATTTAAGCCATATTGAATATCAAATTATATAACATCATCAAAGTTCAGGAAAAATACTTTTAAAATCATGCTAAAACATAAACTAATTAGCAACTATCACTAATCATTTAGGGAATTACACTTTTAAAATGGAACTAACCTTTGCATAGATTTTTTTACTTCTTCATCTACTACAATTTATCTTTTAAAATGAAAGTATGTTTCTTTTATCTCACATGTCTATGAATAGGTTTAACATTCAGTTTATGAAAAGCTACTTCTAACTATATTCCTCGTATTTCCTCATCCATCTATGCATCTAAATTTCGTAAGATTGATTCTAAGGACTTGATAAGAGAAAAAAGAGTGGAGTAATTGAAAGATGGTTAAATAGAACATAGAAAACATCATAAACAAAAGCTAGTGAAAATAGAAGCTAAAACCATCTACTACAATTTACCTTTTAAGATGAAAGTTTGTTTCTTTTATCTAACATTTCTATGATTAGGTTTAACGTTTAGTTTATGAAAAGCTACTTCTAAATATAGTCCTCATATTTCCTATATATATATACACTCTAATGGGGCTTTAACTTCTATTTTCACTAGCTTTTGTTCATGATGTTTTCTATGATCTATTCAACCATCTTTCAATTGCTCAACTTTTTTTTTCTCTTATCAAGTCCTTAGAATCAATCTCATGAAATTTAGAGTTCCCATTAGCTTTAAGAGAGGTCAAATAACATTATTTTATCACCTTCAATTTTTTATGTGATTTCATAACACTACAATAAGTAAGAAACGTTATTAGTAGTTGATATAGTGGTAATATTTCTATGGAAGAGCGTAGTGATGGTCTTCCCATAAGGATTATTAGATTAAGTGACATTCTAAATCAAAATTTTGATGATGACAAAATATATTACTGCTAATATTTTTTATCTTTGTTGATATTAATAAGTTAACATGGGAAAGATCAAGTTCTATGAAATGATAGAGTAAGTAAATGAGCTAACTAAATTAATTTAGCAATCAAAGGATGAAGAAAATTAGCAAAGTGAAGCACGTACGTTATTTAAATGAAGAACGAAAAACTTGTAATTATCAAGACTTAAGAAAATCATTGTAATCCTTCTTGTAACCATATCTTGGTCATTTTAGTGAATTAGGAAGTCGTTCAATATATAATTAATTGCATACAGGTCAAAATGCATAAATTCTTTTATAATAAAGTGAAGTTTGTTTTAATCTTTAAAAAAATTTGGAGAAATTTTGAATAATTTTAGATCAATTTTTTTCATAAAAATATGTTTTCATCTTTAAAGTACTTAAAAATTATGGAAAATCATTAGAAATGTGTTTTCAGGTACATTAATAGGCCTATGTGTGTGTGTGGTTGACTAGTCTAGCACATTATTTTATCAATATACTTTGAAAGTGAGAGTTTGTTGATGCATTGGCCAACACATCAATTAATCAATATTTGGAATGGTTGACCAATGCTACAATTATTAGTTATTATAATATTTTTTTAATTTCTAATAATTATTTAAAATATTTTTGAGTATAAATAGACTATATATGAGTTTTTGGAAGAATGTTATGCATACTAAAGAGTTGCTAAGAACCATGAGAGGCTAGATAATGAATGTTTTACATTATATATCATATATGAAGCCCTTTTTTATTAGTGTAAATAAGAAAAGGAGTTTTTAAGTTATATATTTGATTTAATAAGGGAAGTTGCTTGAGATACACTTTGTGAGGGCTCCTCTTGAACTTGAGTAAGATTTTTAGTATGTTACTCTTAAGTCATAAAGAAGTAAGACAATTACTTTACCTATAGTAAAGAAGATATTATATGGAAGATTAATCTTTATTGAGTGTCTAGTTGATATATATTTTCAATATTACCAAAATTTCCATATAAAAAATTTTATCACTCACTAGCTAGGAAATTATATTTATTATTGGTAAATAATATAATGGTAAGCAAGTTATCAATCCAATACATGTAGAGTGCACCAAAAAATAAAGTAAATCAAATTAAGCAGTAATAAGTAGAAAATTGATGAATGATTTTGGAATCCGATTCTTAGTTTAATCTTAACCTACACACAAATAAAAATGCTTCATTATCTAGTTGTTTACATACCTTTCTTAGAAACAATTAATTGTAAATCAACATTAAGCTTTATTAACCCTAGTTTTCCCTTAGGTTGTGTGTAACACCCCATATCCCCTGGGAGGAAATGCAGATGCTACACAAAACAGAACCAAAGTAATCCATTACATACTAAAGCATTTTCAGAAACTCAAGGAGCATACATTTCATTCATCATTGATGGGGTCATACTCAAAACACAACATACACATTATACTTATTTCATACAAGCCTTAATCCAATTCCAAACTAAATTAAGGTTTTTACAAACCATTAAGCAAAGAACAAGATACAACATATCTCATTACATTGAAGAACAACTAACAGAAGCTGGACATTTCTAGAACAAATCACAATCTTCATGGCCACTACAGTTGTTAGTGTCCCAGTCTTCAAACCTTCCTATTTGAACCTACACGGGGCAAAACCACAGTGCTAAGCATAAAGCTTAGTGGGGGGAAAAAAACTAAACAGGATAAGGTTGACAACTGTTTCAAACAGTCATACAAACATTCATATATTTAAAATCACATCAAATAATAATCAGTGTTTACTTATCCATTTCCAAACCAAACCGAAATATTATGACTCTCAGAACAAGACAAAACATATCAGAATAGGTCATACTTTTACTTCAGCTCAAAACTCACCAATTTCAAAATTTTAATTTTAACATATCAGAACAAAACTTGTTTGTAACAAACAAAATTTATTTATTTCAGAATAAAGCTCAGATGTTTCAGCTCAAAGCTTATTTATATCAAAAATGAGTATATAACATAATACAAAAACAAGTTAGTCTGTTAATCCTTTATACAGAAGTGGGTAACGGGACTAATACAGGAGATACCGTGATAAGTATCACAGAACAGTAGAGACTTATGCCTCAATAGCAGGAGACACTGAAGTGTCAACAAGAGACACCGAAGTGTCACAGGAGCAGCTTCTCCTGTACAGCGCTTCGTAAGGTGCCATGCCAATGCTAGTACGATAACTGTTGTTGTAAGCAAACTCCATCAGAGCTAGATAATTATCCCAACTTCCTGGGAACTCTAACACACAACCCCGAAGCATATCTTCTAATATCTGGATAACCCGTTCAGATTGTCCATCTGTCTGGGGATGGAAAGTAGTATTGAACTTAACTTGAGTACCCAAAGCCTTTTGCAAACTTTTCTATAATCTCGAAGTAAATCGAGGATCACGATCAGAAATAATAGATAATGGCACCCTATGTAACCTCACCATCTCATTCACATATAGGTCGGCAAGCCTATCCAATGAATAATTAGGACAAACAGGTAGAAAGTGAGCGGACTTGTTGAACTTATCATCAATCACCCATACAGCATCATGTTTCCTTTGAGTGAAAGGAAGTCCGATGACAAAATCTATGATAATGTTATCCCATTTCCATTGAGGAATAGAAATAGGATGTAACAAACCAGATGAAACTTGGTGTTCAACTTTAACCTGCTGAAATGTCAAACATTTAGATACATAATCCATTACATCATGCTTCATACCTGACCACCAGTAATGCTACTTTAGATCTTGATACATCTTATTTCCACCAGAATGCATAGTGAAAATAGTATTATGAGCCTCAAACAACAACTTCTTTTTGAGTTCATCATTAGCTCGCACACACAACTGATCTTTATAATACAAATCACCATCTCCTTTCACAGAAAATTCAGGTCGTTTACCTTCCCGTGTAGCCAAAATAAATTGTTGCAACTTATCATCGACTTTTTAAGCATCACAAATTTTTTGCTTTAAGGTAGGCCGAGCTTTTAATTGAGCTATTAAAGCTCCTTTAGATACAAGGCCCCATTCACCATGCTATACCGACAACGCCGAAATGGCCCTCTGACTTAAGGCATCAGTCACGACATTAGCCTTACCTGGATGGTAGTCCACAATACAATCATAGTCTTTAAAGAGTTCCAACCAATGCCGTTGTCTCAAATTGAGTTCTTTCTAGGTAAGCAGATACTTTAAACTTTTATGATCTGTGAAAATTCTACACCTTTCACCATACAAGTAGTGCCACCAAATTTTCAAGACAAATACTATTGCTGTGAGTTCCAGATCATATGTAGGGTAATTCTCTTCATGTGGCTTTAGTTTCCTAGAGGCATAAGCAACTACCTTTCCATACTACATTAAAACACAACACAAACCACTTCTAGATGCATCACTAAACATAACATACTCCTTACCAGGAGTAGGTTGAGCCAATATAGGAGCTTTACTGAGCATACTTTTCAGTTGATCAAAACTATTCAGACACCTATTAGACCATTCATACTTTACACCTTTCCGTAACAGTTTAGTTAACGGGGATGCTATCACTGAGAACCCTTCACAATCTATAACCAAAATATGGGACAAAATGCATTAGACGAAAACACAATTTTGACACTAAAATATAACTAATAGTTAAGTGCTGGTTAAACCAGAATCGCCTAAACCTGCCTCTGATACCAAACAATGTAACACCCATATATCTCCTGAGAGGAAATGCAGATGCTACATAAAACAGAACCAAAGTAATCCATTACATACTAAAGCATTTCTAGAAACTTAAGGAGCATACATTTCATTTATCATTGATTGGGTCATACTCAAAACATAACATACACATTATACTTATTTCATACAAGCCTTAATCCAATTCCAAAC
>JANIIA010000008.1:27205148-27238413 GCA_027478495.1 Erythroxylum alaternifolium
AAAAAATTGAAGAATTATTAAATAAATAAAATTCATAAATAATATTGATTAGTTATTAAACAAATAAGATTTAAAAATTTTGTATTTTAAAAAATAATTATTAAAATTAAAAAATTATTAAATAAAAATGATTTTCAAAAAATGTAAAAAAATAATAATTAAAAATAATACTATATGCGACATTTTTGAACAAATGTCACAAAAAACAACATTCTGCGACGTTTATGTTAGCTTCCGCAACGTTTCCAAAAACATCGCGGAAGCTAACTTCAGTAATGTTTTTCAAAAACGTCGCGGAAGCTAACTTCAATAACATTTTTTAAAACGTCGCAGAATGTCCGTGTTTTCAGTGAGATTTTATGAAAAATGTCGCAGAAACCTTTTACTTACACCACGTTTTTAGACGTTATTTGTGACGTTTTTTGAAACGTCGCAAATTTTATTATGTGACGTTTTTTAACATTTTGTGATCTTTTTTTTTTTGTTAACCCACTATGTATTATAGGAGAGTCCCAACTATGAGATTTTGTGACGTTTAATCGTCACAAATTGTCCAGTTTTCTTGCTGTGCATATAATTAGGACAATAATCAAAAAACTAACATCAAACACGCAAATTACTCATGAAAGCAGTAACCAGCAGTAACAAGCATAACGTAGATCAGCAGATTAATTCACGACAAAAGACCAACAGATGCATAGTGGAGAAAATGTCATCTGCCAATAGCATTTAACAGCCCACATTCCACCGTCCCTTCATGCTAGAATGAGGTGTAGGTGCTTTTCTTTGGCCAAAAGGAGTTCCCGTATCCAGTATAGAGCGTTGCCCACTAGCTGTTGCATTTCCATCGCCTTGTCAATATATAGACGACGACTTCGCTCCTTCCATAAAGAATATATGGTGTAGCAGAAGGCAGTTTGGAGAACAACCCCATCTTGTCGTAAAAGCTTGAACATATTGGTAGTCCATTGCACAATGTTAGCCCAATCATCGTGGGCAAAAAACCTGCATAATTTGCTAGATTTTGTTCCAAACAGCATGTGAGAAACAACAATGGAAAAATAAATGGTTACGAGTTTCAAGATCTATTGCACATAGGCTGCAGGTGGTGTCAAGTTTAGCGCTTTTCCATACCATCTAGCTTTCGTTTTGAGCCTATCCTTCGTCGCATGCCAACATATAAAAGCTCTTCCATATAATTTCAACCCAAGTGACTTTAGGTTGCGACACCTTGAAGAATTCGTAACAGGATCTATTAGAGAATTCCTTGGAGCAAGTAGCAGTCCAAAGAATAGCATCATCTTGCCCAACTGGTGTAGGATCAGGGAGGAAATTTATAAGTCTAGCAGCCCCTCTAAAACTGCAGTCCCACGGCCAGCAAGAATAATGGAGTTAACTCTTGCTTGGACCGGTATTCGGAGTAGTAAATGCCGAAGTTCATGCCTGTTGATTAGCGGACTCATCAAATACCAATTATCAAACCGAAATCAAGTTCTTTCGCCATTCCCGACTTGCTTCTTCATCAAATGGTAGATTTGTGGTCTCAATGTCAACATTTGCGTAAAGCACCATGAGTTTTCACGGTTTTGCTCTAATTGCCAGAAACTTTTCTCATATAGTATTCATTTATCCACTTAGACCATACAGCTTCCTTATCCTTAAATAACCTCCATATCGGCTTCGTGAGCATAACTTTCTGCATCGACTGAATACAAGTGATCCCTAAACCCCTTCTCGTCTTAGAGAGACACAATATTCATCCCGCTTGAACTTGGCATCTCTTGCATCACCATTTTACTAGCCCATAGAAATTGTTTTACATAGTTCTCAATCTCCTTAACAATCTTCTTAGGAAGTGCTATATGAGCGTTCCAATGTCTGCTAATGTTTCGTAGAGTCGAAAAATATCAACTGTAACCTTCCCGCAAAAGATAACCACCTATTCTGCCAGGCATTGATCCTGGTTTTATAGAATTCGACCAGAGGCAAGCAGTCCCTATATTTCGGTTTGTTCGTAGTGATCAGAATACCCAGGTATCTGAAAGGAGGTACAAGAAGTTGAAGATGAGTCAATCTGCTTAATCATGGTGTAAGTCACATGGAGGTGATTATTTAATCACGCAAACATTTGTAGGGGACCTTTTAGCAAATTTAGTGTTTACTGTTGTTCCAGAGTCTGCTTTTAATACTACTAGCGACCAGATAGTTACTTACCATTATAGTCAACTTTATCTTAATACTATAGAAGCCTAAATATGTGCTAAAATTAGTTAGGTGATAAAAATATTCAAGGTAATCTCTATTTTTTATGGTATTTTAGTTTTCTTTACGTTAATAATTTTAACAATCATATATCACATTATCTTATATTGACTTTTTATGTTGATATACATATGAAGAACATTCTTCCAATAAAAAGTTTGTTCAAACAAATATTCAATAATAAGTCTATATTTATTTGTTAATTATCATATGTTGAATATTTATTTAATGCATTTATTGCATAATTAGGCACATAATAATTTTTCTATATGTAAACTATTAACTATCCCAATTATAATAATTAGCTAGCTCCTTTCCTCTACTGTTGATATGTTTTATTTAGTCTTTACTTCTCAATTTACAATTTTTTTATATGATTGACTTGGTTTTTTGGAATGAAGACTTAAATCTTTAATTGTGTGATTTTATGTAGGTTAACAAAGAAAACTCCATACTATTATCTGTACCCATTTAGATCAGTGTAGTCTCTAGATTTAATTGACTTTTTTTTTACTTTTTGCATTTTGGTATTGCCACTGTGATACTCTTTAGTTTTGGAAATAGTATAATTTTGATAAATATCAATATGGTACTCCCTATATAGGCATGTCTTTTGGGTAAGTCTATAAACTAATTGTTTTACTTATGGCTTATCCTTTCCTTATCTATTTTAACATTGTAAGTATTATAATTTGTTGATTGATATGTACTTTCTAGACCTTTGCTTTTGCATCATAACATAAATAACAAGATTGATGTCAAAAGGCCTAAAGTGTATTGCATATGTAAAACTATGATTTCGCATGTAATTATGAAACATACAAGCAATTTCATAAAAAGAAAGTTATTTTATGTCATTTTAAATTAAAATTGATTCCTTATTTGTATAAATTCTTATGTCATATTATTTCCAATTTTTGCTATAGAAATTATAGCAAAACAAAAATTATAAAACATGTTTCAATTTGTATTAAATATTATGGATAAATAAAATTATTGATTGTTAACTTATTTAATGATTTTTATATTAGGATTTTTTTGGCTGATTAGGAAACAATAATGTTACGATTTTATATCTAAAAATGAGTGGATATTTAATGAGAGTTGCTTCCAAATATAAATTTATTTAGCTTAAAGAGGTAACAGTTTAAAGAATACAAGCAAAGTTTTAACTTGATTTTTAAAAACTTGTTTTTAATTTATTAATAAAAATTAAAAGCTAAATTATATAAATTTGGGCTTAGCTCAACTTAATCGAGTTTTAGGTCGACCTATATCCTAATGCCCAATTGAGGTTCAGGTGAACCAAAGCCCAATTAGGCTCAGACTTAAGCTGTGAATCTTGAGCACATTCAGCCACAAATCGGACTTAAGCCCCTATATCAATTTCAGGCCAATAACATCCCTATTTCTTATTATTGTTGATGTTGAAATTAGTTAGGAGGTATTTGTCTCTATTGCCTTTGATTGCTCATGAGAAGTTTGAATGGTTTTCTATCCTAGTTAGTAATTGTTGCTTAGGACTTGTTTTTAGGTTGACTCACAATGAAATCAACGTACTCAATTTAATGTTCTTAAGTATAGGTTGCTTTAAACTAATAGTTAAGATATCCCCTATCGTAATTATCATGTCAATACCTGCATTGGTTGACTTACCACACTTGTGTTGTCAATTTTCCTACTTAGAGCTTCCAACTTTGCCTCTAATATGCTACCATAACAACACTGTAGATATCACTTGTCTTAAGTTTCATTCTTGGATTACCCCAATGACAATTGTTTATGGCTATGATCTCAATAGGCTCTTGAAATTCTTTAAGAGTCTTAAAAATATAGGTTTCCCTAAAGAATGCATCTATCAATTGTTTGATTGGTTAGTTTAACCTGCTATAAAATGTTTGAATTTGAATACCCAAATTAATACCATAGTATAGACACTTCTTGGTAGCTCGAGAAAATATCATCACTAAACTTTATCTTACATGTTGGAGGAAAGTATTTTTTTCTAAAATTACTCGGCGAGTTTATTCCGTTAGTGATGCATCCTAGAGATAGTGATTTAAACCATAACTTAGCTTGATCCCTTAAAGTGAAATGGAACAACCACAATTTGATGGCATCCTCTTAAACTTCATTTAGCTTACATGCGTCATAGATTTTCAAACTATTAGTAATATGCACATTGGGATCCTCATCTAATAGTCTATCAAATTACACCAACTACTGAATCATCTACATTCAATTAGTTTTAATTTCGAAGTTGTTCATTTCGATTTTAGACCGTGTAATGTTAGACTAAGTCCCAATTAGTAAGGGTCTAGTATAATTCACCATTATGTTATGTCCTTAACCTACAATTGTGGCTGGTAGTTGCATTTGAATTCTTAAATTTCTTTCCCTCAACTTTCAAAGCAATATTTGTTCGACCTCTAGATCTGGCTCAAGTGGTGTCCCAAGACTACTGGTCATACACCAAAGAACCTAAACCTGCAATACAATCACAACTATAAGATTAAGAAAGATAATTTTAAAATAAAAATGAATATAATGAAAACAAAAAACGTTGACTAGACTAATAAAAATCAAAATTTCCTAATATCATAGTCCTCATTAATGGTGCTAAAAATTTGATGTGATAAAAGTGAAAAGAAAACTAACATAATACTAAAGAAATGACCTAGACAAGTGCACGTATCATTTCCTATAGTATGGTCTAGGTGAGTCAAACATCGAACCCACAAAGACTGTAATTACTTGTACCGACCGTTTTCCTATTATCTATTATAAATAAATGAATGATTGATTGAAAAGTACTATGAAATAAATAGAAATAACAAATTAGAAATATTAAAGCAAAATAATAACTAAAAATCAACATTCAATAGAATAATAAATTCTAAATAAAAATCCTCCTAGAACTTTACTATGCTTGAATTTATCTCGATTCAATGAACAACGATAGTTTCTTAGACAAATAAGAATTTTAAAGTTACAAATATGCACCACAAAGTTGCGAATACCGTATCGGACTTAGTATCGAATCGAATTATGGTTGGTACCGAACAAGAACTAGTCAATACCAGGTACCATTTTAGGTACTTTTTAAATTTATAAAATAGTCCCTTAATTTTTTTTAAATTTGCAAAATAGTTCATTAGTATATTGTACAGTTGTACTATATATTTTATAAGTTTACATCAACCCTTTCTCCAAAAATCATAATAATCACAATTAATATGAAATAATAATAATTTTGAAATATTTCACATATAAATAATAACTACAATTAATATGAAAAAAATATAATGATCATGACACAAATATAAAATTAAGAATAATATAAAATATTTAAAATATTACAATAATACAATTTCATCATTTTAATAAATAATAATTATATCAAAACATCCAATAAAAAGAACAATAAATATCTTTAACTATTATAATTTACGAAAAGAATTCATAACGAGGAAACAATCAAGTTGAAGTTAAACATGAAACAAAAGCATTTACAATTACATTATATATATGGAATTTAATATAAATTGATAAACATCAAATATAAGTAAAATTAAAAGAAGAAGAAAAAATAACCTGAAACGAAATTCAATCGTCAACGGGAGGATACCTGCTATAACTGCACTGACCCTAGTTATCGTTTAGTACAAAATCCTTATCATTGAGATGAGCTTCATCATCATTATCATTTCAAATTTAATGCACCAAATGACATGTCAATGCTTTCCCATCCAAAATTATTTTTCAAGTCATTGACATCTACCAAATTCAGTTCTTCAAAAACTCAACCTGCCAAAAGATCAATATTATCAATGAAAATTGGATCAATTGAGAATTAAAAAATTATAAGAATCCTAGTAAACAATAAAATTTAATTATTAGAAAATTATAAGAAATTATATTGAAATTAATAATGATAATAACTTACCTTTCCCGAAGCTTTAAATTGTAACGTACAAAAACCAAGTCATTCAACCTCTTATGCTCCAATCTATTCCTTTTTTTGGAGTTGATAAATTTAAATGTGCTTCAGTTTCATTCACAGCTTATTGCACTCACACATTTACTTAAAATCCGAATTGCAAACATTTTCAATTCTAGAATACCATTTCCGAATTGATCCCACCAAGAAACTGTAAATTATAAGATAACAAAAGTAGCGTTATAAATAAAATAAAGTGATAATTAATTTTCAACAAATAAGAAAAAGGGAATAAGTAATACCTGGAGAAAGTTTTCCTCTTTGTCGAATAACAATTGACATTCTAAAATCCTCGTAAGACAACTTATAAAGCTCCATTTGTGAGCTTAAGAGATCTTGCATCGCGTCAATGTTAACAATTATTGTAATCGTTAAAAGCATTCCTCTATTAACTTCAGCTTGCTTACTAAGATCCAGTCTAAAATAAACACTAGGATTCAAAAATGCCCCAGCTGCAAACAACGGAGAAGAAAGTTGTCTTTTTCTTCTCTCATTAATGATTGAAAGATATGGTGTGTACAAGGAAGGCCTATGTTTTAGATTAACTTTTCTTCTCTGTTGTTTGCATAAAAAATATAACTCATTATTGGCTTTTCTTCACCATCAGCCACACGAAGCACCCTCACTAAAGGCTCACAAACTCGGATAATAAATTGATATTGAGACCAAAATTCTCTATCTTCTATTATAATATTACAAACCTCCACTCCAGCATTAGACCTAGCATGCTGAGATGCAATCTACTTATCACTTATAAACATTTGTCTTAACTCTTTCTTCATCATAACAAAAGACTAAAGTGATAAGAAATTTGTTGCAAATATTATCACAGTAGCACGACATAAATTCCTACCATTGGTAAATTTCTTTCTCTTCAAATTCAATACCCATACATGATTATAAATGAACTTTGTCACCTTTTTAGCTTTTTGCATAGTTTCACCAATAACAGGAAAATACCTAAGATCTCCTATATTCTCCAGCATTAGGTCAATGCAATGGGCAACATAAGGAGTCCAAAAAAAGAATTATACGTATTCTGCAACCTTTTTCCTGTCGCTTTATAAGTAGAATCTTTGTTAGTAATAAACTGAACAATGTTTTCTGACCTTACCTGATTCACAACTTTATCAAATATCCCAAACAAAGTCTCAGTATTTCTAATAAGGCCATATGCATCAATAGATTTCAAAAATATAAAGCCATTTGTAGAATAAACCAAAAAATTAATAATAGGCTCTTGTCTCCTATTTTTCCAACCATCACACATGATTGAACATCCATTAGTACCCCAATTCACTCTTCTTTCTATCAAAGAACTTCTAATTTCAGAAACAGAACAACTCAAAAGTTTACCTCTTAAGTCATCAATCGAAGGATCTTCGTATTCCGGACCAAAAGAGGTTATTGCATCCATCATAGGTTGATAATAATAAGATTGAGAAGCATTGAATGATGAACTTGTATCAAACCACCATCTAGCTACTGCTATATCGACATTATGAGCCATATCTCTTGATTACATTGCACTAAGAATTGAAGATTGGGCTCCAGTAGTTGTTTGTGGTGCAAAGAAACTAGTCACCTGCCTTCTTCTCTTCCTCACATCAGGTTCAGATACTTCTTTTTGGGCCTGAGATGAAACACTACCAATACCACTACCACCTTTAACATTTCTATAATCACCACGAAAACTAGAAAACGAAATTCTACTACCAATTTCAAAATTCAACCTTTCCCTTCTATCTCTCTCATGTTGATATTCATCAAGTAATGTTGTCATTTGCCACTTCACATCATGACTTACATTATTACAGGATTCTACATCTCCTTTAACCCCAGCTAAATGCTTCTGCAATCAAGCGATTCCTCTATCTTTCAAATGCTTGTTACAAAACAAGCAAATTGTATGATTCTTCATACCTGGGACTAATGTAGCATGGGCCCAAGCTAAATCATTATATCTTCCTAAAGTAGTTTGATCAAGAGGAGCTGAACTTCCTTCCATTTATCTGTAACAAAAATATGAAGATGTTAGTTTTGTAAGAAATTAATCGTATAGTAGTTTTATCAACGAAATTAGCAGTGCTAATGCTAAGTCTTTCATAAGGCAATGATATGTAAAGAACCTCCCAAACTATTACCGCATAGCTTTTTTATTAATTGTCCTCTTACAATAATCAAGATGAATCAAGAAGATTAGGGATAATAAAATATTCTACTGTAAATTTGGATAAGATTATTAGAATTAAATTGAAATTTAAAAATAGTATACACCATAAACATTGCAATTAATTATGACTTCTTAAACAAATAATAAAAAATTAATTTAATCTAAAATTTAATAACTCAAACTTTAAATATATCTATAAGTAGTCAATTCTAATTGGTGTCTTTCTATAAGAATATGATGTCATTTGAGCTCTTTCAATTTAGTTTTTTTGTGTGTATGTTTAGGCAAATTTTCTTTTCTACAGGCAATGGTAATGTAATTGCACTTATAGCTACATGCTTGTGTTTATATAAACTTGGTCAAATATAGGAACAACCAAATGTGAATTATAAGCAGTAGGGTTATTGTTAAAAAAACACTACTAAAAGTTATAACTAAAATTTAGCAAATCATGAATGGATCTTCTTATTTTTTTGTTTTTATTTTTTATTTTTTGTTTTTATTTTCAAATTTAGTAAACAAAATTTGTTTGTTTCAAAGTTCAAACCACAAATGAACCAAACCAACCAAACCATTACAATTTACCACATAGCAATATACGACTTTCATAAATCATGAACCAAACTAAAAAATATAGCTTTTATATTTTCATTATCATCCAATTCTTTCAATTCAACCACAAACATACAGTTTTCATTTTTTAATTACCAAAACTGAAAACCAACCAAAACATTACCAACTTCAAATCCAATCCAACTCCAATTCTCCAACCAACGATAAACAATTAACCAGAAACAATCACCAATCCTTCACAATTTCATTCCATTTACTATAAATAATCACAATTCACAACACAAACAATTAACCATAATCGTTCTAACAGAAACTGAAAAAAATAAAACACACACAAACCAACAGAAATCACAATCGGTGATGGGTCGAGAATCGAGATATGGGTATTATTCCCAGATCCGACAGTAGAGTCGATGGTGGTTGCATCAGAGATTGGAGAGGGAGAGCAGAGTCGATGGTGGTTGGTCACGGAGGACGACTGATGGGTCAGTGACAATAGGCAACGTCGCTTGGTGGAGGAAGATGTCTGAAGGTTGGACGATGACGTCGCGTGGTGGAGGAGCAATGGAGCTCCGCCAGAGAGCACTGCTAGAGCACGACTACCGCTGAGAAGTGGAGACGACGATGCGAGGAGGGCGACAGAGAGAGGATCTTCGTTGAGAGAAAAGGTAAAATTGAAAAATGAGAAGTAGAGACGCAGGGGAGTCGCGAGCCGGCGTAGGGGGTTATTTAGGGTTAATATTTTTTACAAATTGGTCCTTAAGTTTTGAAGTTTCATGATACTGGCCTGGTAATTTTCGGTATTGTGAGTACCGACCGGTGCCAGGAGAAAATAATCGGTAGCTGAGGTCGGTATCAACAACACAGATACCGTTCTATTTTTCGGCCGGTACAAAACAATATCTGTATCTATGCCATAAACATATCTTGTTTTCTGACTGGATACTCGACTTTAAAGAACAATTATTTCACCTAAAACAGTTGTTGTCATCTGCTTCTTTATTCTTTTCTTCGATCATCGTCTCTCCAGTAGGGTTAAAATCTCAAGTTGAGCCACACTCATGCCTCTGTAGGGAGGATGTTTCTTACAAGGTGGGCATTTGCCGGATTTTCTTCCTCAGGTACTACTATATACGGGTTTGAGTTGATGAAAAGTTTCGATCTTAGTGGGTTCTTGGAGAAGAAGAAAAACGGGTGTGGCCATTGAAGAAAGTTTCAAGACAAAACAAACAAATCGCTAGTGTTTGTAACCTAAGACAAGAGAGAGGTGAAGAAGATGGGTATAATGATACTGCTAAAGGACTCCTGGGATTTTTGTGAGAAAGATGACAAAAGATCGGCTAAAGGAGAGGTGTGGGGTGGGTTTTTTGTTATTCTCTTCACCCATTCATCTATTTCGGAATTCCTAAAAAACGAAGTGAGGAGAAGCAAGACAGATGAGGTTCCAGAAAAACCAGTTCTATATAAACCGGCTAGTTTATATAGAGAGAGTTTATTAAATGAAACTAAACTAGAAAATTAGTCGGTTTAGATTATTTTCAATTGAACCGACTAGTCTAGTTTGACTTTTAAAACATGAGTATTTACGACAGTTTTTATGTGCAATGATGCACGTTTATGCAATCATAGAGCCATTGGCTTAGTAGCGCTATCTTAAGATTTTTACCAGATTGATTGAAAAAAGATACGAAACTTAGTGGTTTGATTACATTTTAGTGTCACAATTTTAATTGATATTGGCCGATATTTAAAATACCAATCAAATATCGTTTGGCATCATTATGTTTAAAAAATTCAATAACTTGTTTGCAAAAAAATATTTAAAACAAAATTAATGAAGTTCTAATCTAAATGCCAATGAAGAAGATAAAGATGAATCTTGGTTCAAGAGAGCAAGAATAAGTGAAAGATGTGAAGACTTCTCTTCTAGATTTGTCTAACTTTCCTTGGAAGCCATTCTTGGGAGGCTCGCGCTAGCTGTGTAGTATGGAAAAAGTATGTAGCAGTTTGAGGGGTATGTGTACAAGTGATCATCTTTGGGAGAAACACTTGAAGCGGAAATGAAGTAATGTGATTGGTGAAGTTGCTCACAGGGAATGGCAATGAAGCCAACAAGTCTCTTTAATCAAGACAATCAAAAAGGTTTGATAGGAATTCTTGGCAGTTGCTGGCCTTTTTTGCTTGGATTAACCAAAATTTCAAAATAGATTGGAAGAGATAATGAAATAGAAAGAAAAAAAAGTCTTTACTCTTTGAAAGCCATTGTTGCTATTTTTCTGTAGGAATATTAATGGATCAGGTCGAGGTCGGACTCGGGCCGCTTTCAATCCTGCCCTAGGCCATGGTGGCTCGATGGCTAGTCTGTGGCTAGGCAGGTCGGGATGGGCTGGCCGGTCAGCGGACTGACCGACCCGTGACCCGAGCCATGGTCCAACAGGCCACAGGTAGGCTGAGCTAGCTCAACTTGTCATTTGTTTTTTTAAGTAAAAAATTTCAAAATAACATTGTTTTGGACAAAAAAGTGTCGTTTCGAAAAAAATAGACTGATTTGTGACTGGGTCAGGCCGTGATTCGGCCTGAACGGACCATGATTGACCAGTGGCCTGCCAGCCTGGGCCAAAAACAGGCCTAGCTGAGTCGGGCCGAGTAATTATTGACATTCCTATTCTTGTGATAGTGATGTGAATGCTAGGTAGTACGATAGAGATTGAAACTAAATTAAGGATTTAGAATTAGGTAACAATTATTAGGGTTTTTAATACAGTTAATAATAATTAATAATATAATTATTATAATAAAATAATTAAATTTATTTATAATAATATAATATAATATAATAAAGTTTTAAAAATAAGAGTAATAAAGTTTTTCTTTCTTTATTTTCATTTTTATTTTTATTTTTATTCATATATGTAGATCATTTGAAAATACCTTTTCTACTAGTTAAAAGTAAAATTGCCTATTACTGGACCTTTCTAAATTTTCGTCTTAGATTTCTACTAGATATTATTGTTATAGGTTTTTAAAATAAATTACTCAAGCTCTAATATACATTTTAGTGAAACTTACTTATTAGATTAAAAATTTTACAAATATCATGTCTAAAGTGACAAAAAACTTAATAACATTTAATTAACAAAAATTTGATTACATTTATTATACGATAAAATTGGAATATTTTAAATACTTTGTATTGTTCTTAATTTTATATTTATAATAATAATTAAATGATATTTTTTTATTAATTATTATTATTATTTATATGTAAAATATGTGAAAATAATATTGATAAAAATAAATAAATAGCTTTTATTTTAAATTTACAAGTTGGTAAAATTAAAAATTATATAATGCAATATATTAAAAGACTATTTTATAATTTTTAAAAAATTCGAACTATTTTATAAATTTAAAAATGACCTAAAATAGTATCCGCTATTAACCATACCGATACACTAATATACCGATACACTAATATACCATAATCAAATCGTGTAACAGTACTGTACCAATATTCTTAGTAGGAACTACCGTTTCATCATCCAGTGGGGCAGTCAAAGACTTGCTCGATTTGTTAGGAATAACCAGTAAACTAGCTGTAAGAATTTTTGGACATCATTAATCATTTGACTTGTAACATACACGCTCTTATATAAGATAGCTTACGATTCTTACCTTACCTAAGGCCAGGTTAAGTTCGTTTCTTTTATTGCTCAGCGGTACTTTCGGCACTGCATTTGGGTAACCATGTTTAACTTGAAGAGAGCAACTTTTGTTATTTACCATTTATTCTAAGGTAGCTGCTATCCTATTTACAACAGAAGTCTTAAGTTTCTGAGGTTGATGATGAACCAGTGCTGCTCAGCTCCTCAAATGCCTTGACGGGGTCTGCATATGACTCCATGCAAGGCAACCTAAGGAAATGGCGGAAAAATGTTAAATCTATCGTTCTGCCTGAGCATGAAAATGGTGATAATCTTGGTGCTTATTTTTCTTACCTGCTTGACATTATAGTCTCGTCGTCTATAGTCGATTTTTCATCAAATATGTTACCTGGAAGAAGGAAACAGTAAACTTCAAATCTGGAAGAACAAAAGAAATGAACCTGTAAAAGCATTATAACATCTGCAGTTTCAATCCATCGGCATGCCATGTACCAACATCAATAGAATGAGAAAGAACTTTGACCTTTCAATAGCTACTTTCAGTATCTATCTTTTGTGATCTGTTTTACATACTGCAAAACAATCCACTGATAAATTGGGAAGCAATAGACATGTGCTATTCTAAAAAGCAGAAAATATCTCCACTTGAGTTTAATAAATCAAATTCCCAAGAGTTTAACTACTCATGCTACCATAGGAAATGTTGCAGGATGCAGTAGACCCAGCCAGTAGTCAGTATTCAAATATTAAGATCAGAAGTTAATAGAAGGTACACTTTTTACCTCCATAAATATTCTTCTTTGAGAAATACTTCTTCATCAAACGGCGGGTGTAGTCAGCTTCATATCTTCTGAACTTCTCAATGTATTCTTCACTGTCTAGAAACCTGAACAAATTTAATTTATTGTTATAAGGGCATTTAGACCTTAGATTAAAGTACTGCTAATGTAATTACATGTGTCTGTCAAACTTATGTTAAAGCAAACACGTTAAATGCAACAGTAAAGTGTGAAAAAGTCTGTTACCGGTGATCAAGTAAAGAACCCCATATGGAGGAACAAAAAGATAAAATAAGTATTTATTTGGGAATTTTGGAACTTTAACAATGAATAAAAGGCTAACAGAAGCATAGGATATGGTTTTCAGCAATTGATAAACAGTAAAATATTGAAGAGCCAAAGAAAAACACGTAATCTTGTGAGAACTATATTTATATGCCCATTAATACCTAACTTAAATGGTTTAATCCGTAAAAGAGGTGCAACTCAGGACCTACATATGAAATGTTTTTGGACCAATGGACCAATATAGAGCATCGAGAGGAGTTTTGCCTTAAAGGAACAACAACAATCAGACAGAATATATCTCTGTAATAGATCAATAAACATAAGTGCGTCAAGAGCCAAAGACAATCATATAACCCATTTATACAAGTAAATCCAAAAAAAGTCCAAAAAGGACATTAGGAAGTCATCCAATGAATTATATGTGACACAATTTTTAGAGTCAAGGACCAATAAATGGCATCAAGAGGATAAACCTGTAGGAGACAGCCAATCTATGTAAGGAAACCATAGAAAGGACCAATACATGGAAACAAGAGGACACGTGTAGGAGAGGACCAATCTATATAAGGAAAACCATAGACTTTTGAAAAAGACTCGAACTAGGTTATAGAAGGGAATAGTTATCAAGACATCTTTCCAAATACATAAATGCAGTTCATATCCTATCCCTATAAGCCCTACACATCCTATCCAGCCAAGTACCCTTTCACACAGGGAGTATTGCTCTGACTGCCATTCACTTCATCCGATACCACCAACTTCCAACTAGAAGCAACCAACTAAAGGCATCTCTATGGAAAAATAAGCAATTTAGACGCAGACCGTATCAATGTGGCACACGTCTGACCCTAGTTATAGACAAGTAACATATCTAACAATACACTGTTTCTCTTTGCCTTGTTCTAACATTTATCAGAAAGAGTTCGAAAGGAGAGATAGGTCTTCAAATACAACAAATATCTCGCAAATTCTTATGTGGTAAAGGGTGGTTCCTTTTCTTAGATAGTCTTTCAATTTGAATATCTGTTTCAGAACAATCCAGGTGAAGTACATATGTTAGCTACAAGTAACCCATAAAAAAAAAGGAAATTTCAAAACTAGTCCATGGATTGCCCTCCTTTCATGTTAAGTTGCTCAGATATCTTCCTTAAATGTTCCCTAATTAGGTGCAAGGACAAAAATTATAACTTCTACCTATCTGATAGCAAAATGAAGAACTTTGATTAATGAGAACCAGAAAAGCAATTATGCATCACGAATAGGTAACAATGGAGAGCCTAAATTCAGATCATTCCTTTTGATTTTAAATAAACTACTCCATCCCTACAATATTTTCTAGAAGCTTTTGTGTGAATATACACGTCATACTTTCTTAAGCATGATCAGCAGTAACGTAGATCTATTTCTTTTAATTCATGAAAGACCTTGAATTACTGGGCACCTTCCCATCCAAAGGCTGTTGTAAATCAGTGATAAGTGTTCCTCAACAAGAAAATTATCAAATGGAATTATTCACATTCATCACTTGCCGCAGACAAATATTTCAAAATATAAAAGAAAAGTGGTCATAGTTTCAAAGTTAAGTTTTGATTATCTTAGCATGCATACCAAAGTTTTTACTGTGCCTGCAGTACCACTGGTTCCGAAGACATTAGAGCTTTTACTGACTTCCATAAACTAGTAATGATAATCTCTAACCAGTATCAGGGTTGATCGCCAATCAAATGAGTCAGATTACTTTATTTAAGGAATGAAACATGACTACAGAAACAGAAAGAGAGATAATGCTGGGATATAGAATTCAACAATGAAGGCAATCATTTGTCTTAATACATACAAGCACAAGACATGATAGAAGCTTGAAAAAAACCTTTTCTTTTTCTTCAAGAGCAGTACTGTGATCAATATTAAGCAAACAAGAAAATTGTCAACTAAACAAGATCATTTCGGTGGTCAAAAAGAAGGTTAACATGATCGAGACTTAAACGAACCAAACAGGAAACTCAAGCAGAAGATTCAAAAACGAATAAGAAGAAAAGCTTTTAACGCCCAGATCCACAACTCATCAGCAAAACAGAAACTTTACTTCATGTTTCATCCCTCGTCCAATTTCTCAGCTTATAACCGAGAAGCAAAGCCAAGGCACCGACAAAATAAGCAGAAGCAAAGCATCATGATATTAAAAGGAGTAAGGCTTGAAGATCATGGCAATGGTGTAGCTTCGATAAAAATAAAAAGGGAAGAGGCAGAAACTTACGCAAGATGGGAGACGTCAGGCTTTTGCTCGACGGGGACACCGTTCTCGCTTGCTTCCTCAACCTTTGACGCAAACAAAAACCCATAAACAAACTCACCACAGAACTAAAACACACACGCATTCAAACAAATGGAGAAAAAGCAAGTACCTTCGGAGCAGATGGCAGCGTAGTGGTGGAGGTGGTGATGGTGTTGGGAGCAGAGTTGACCGAATTGGAGGCGGAGGGTGGCGAGTGCGGCGGCGGTGGAGGCGGAGGTGACGAAGAAGCCATTGTTTCTCTGAAATTTTTGCTACTTTCGTACACTAATATGTAGAAGGGGGAAAACCCATACACTGGTGGGTCTCTGCCTCTCTGGACAAGTGCAGGACAAGAGTCTGCAACTTTTAAACGATACGAAAAAACGACAGGACATAATCACATAACACAACGCAACTCGAGTAGGTTTGAGTCGGAACAAAAGGTCCCTCATAATTATAATAATTGTGGTTGACAACAAATTTTTTAGTTTATAAATCTTCATTATGATTGTTTTATAAAAGATTTAGTAGAATTCTTATTTATATTTAAAGGTAAAGAACTTTTTGTAAGTTATAAGATTAAATAAATTTGAAAAATTTTAAAATATTATCTTTCTGTATTTAAAACTTAATTAAAAAGATATTATTAAATAAAAATTAATTAATTAATTTTAGTTTATAAAAACTAGTTAATTTATAAAATGTGATTCACTAATTAATAAAAAATTAATTTTTAATAAAAGAAAGTATTAAATTAAATAAAAATTAAAAATAAAATCTAAAAGTTAATCAATTTGAAGCTTTTATTGTTAAACCGATTTGTTTTTTAAAACAGTACCAGAATTTTCGTAAGACCATTTCTAGTTAAATACTTGGAAGTAACTCTAGTTGTCCAATTTTAGAATCCTTGAATATTGGCTCTTTCTGTCTAATTTTACCTCTGTTTTTCTTTTTCAGTTATAGTTTTCAACTTTTATTTTCAATTTTTTGTTTATATTTTTCAAATAAAAATAATTTTTTTGTTATTAATATTAATATAGTTATATTTTTGTTACCGATAATAATTACATATTAGATAAAACTTAAAGATAAATTATTTTTAATTAAATAAATTTATTTAATCTTTTATATAATATTTATTAACAAATTATTAATGAAATTATGTTATTTTAATAAAATAAATAATTTAAATTTTTATTTATAAATTAATATTTATTTAAAATATATTTTAATTATAAAATCAAATTTTATTTGAATATTTATATATTTTAAATTTGATTATATTTATTAATAATTATTAAAATTTAACTACATATAATCTAATTATAAAAATTATAAAATTAAATTATTCATAATTTTTATTGATAATTAATTTTAAATATATATCATCTAATTTTAATTTTTTAATAAAAATATGAATAATTTAATTCAACACTATATATTTAATAAACTGAAATTAATAATCAATAAAAATTATGAATAATTTAATTTTTATAATTAAATTATATGTAATTAAATTTTAATAAATATATTCATAATTAAAATATATAGATATTCAAATAAAATTTGATTTTATAATTAAAATATATTTCAAATAAATGTTAATTTATAAATAAAATTTTAATTTTTAAATTAATTTTTTTATTAAAATAACATAATTTTATTACTAATTTATTAATAAATATTATATAAGAGATTAAATAAATTTATTTAATTAAAAATAATATATCTTTAAATTTTATCTAATATATAATTATTATCAGTTATAAATATATATTAATATTAATATTAACAACTAATCAAGTTTTTGTTTTTATTTGAAAGAAAAACATAAAAAAATTAAAAACAAAAATAAAAAACTACAACAAAAAATAGAAGTAAAACTAAATAATCCTTCAAATAAATAGAATTTTTTACTAAATTTAAAAATAAAAATTAAAAAAAAAGACCTCCTTAGTACGTGAAGAATGCAAATCCTTTTTGCTGCGCCGTCGAGCATAGAACATTTTTGGGCACGTCCTTTTCTAATTCCCATTATGTTCTTAACAAAATACAAGTCTTGTGTAGGTCTTTTTTATAGTCTGCGGGGTTAGTTATTTAAAAGAACAAGGTGGAGTTGGTTTATCATGAAACAAGTCGAACTTGATGAATCCAGCTATTATTAGGTTGTAAATATAAAGGTTGCTTACAACTAATGTTTTAATATTGTTGGTTACTCTAATATTTATTATATGATAGTAAATTAGATTTACAGGCTTTATATTTAAAAACATTTTAAATTTAAATTTTCAGATTTTAAATCACTAATATTCATTGAAAATACTTACAGGGTGTTTGGAAACTTTTGAATTGAATTTATTGACTAATTATATTCAATTGTATTTATGGGATTGAATTAAATTCGATTTACACTGTTTGGAATAAATCTATAAATATTAAAATTAGATTCAATTACTTTGTTTGAAATATAATAAAAATGAATTCAACTACTTCATATCGCTTTTTTATCCTTAACTAAAAATAGTATGTAATCAATGTGTGTGTGTTTTGCAGTGATTTGTATATTTATGATGTGTATATTTAAACATTTTTTTAATGTTTCGAAAAGAATTGATTCTTCAATTCACGCACTAAATCGCACCATTTAAGATATGAATTTAATTCATAAAAAAATAAGATTTAATTACATGATTAAATTTAAGTCATTTTTTTAACATTTCAAACGTATGAATTGAATTTAATTATATAAAATTAATAAATTCAATTCAATTCATTATATTCTAAATAGCGGTATTTCCAAGTTTCATTAAAACTTCAAATATTTTAATTATCAATTCCGGTTGAGAATTCTGCTCAGGAGAACCAATCGGACTTAAATTAGACGGGCGTACTTAAAAGAAACATAAATACGCTTCATTGTCGACAGCGGCTTCATTTCCAGACACCTCCTTATTCTCGAGAAGAGCGAAAACCCGAACCTTTTCCCCTAAAGTTTTAGCTAATTAGGGTTTTTCTTGTTTATCAATTGCTTCGTCCTCCTCAAAACTTCTTGTTGATTTTCCTTCCTGGAGCAACAGATCGTGATTTTATTCTTGTAATTTGCAGAACGGACCTTGACGGTGTTCCCTCCGCCTTTGCTTGCGACGACGATGCCACTCTTCGATTCTCATAATCAAAGGTTGAAAACTTTCGTTTTGATATTTTCCTTATTTACTCTTGTGCAAAGGGGCACACAGATGCATGTGTGTTTAACGTGTGTGACTTAGAGCTCTAGTTAAGGGCATCTATTGTTGATTTAACTCCTCTTTAAATTTTTTTCATTAGAGTTTAGCATCTCAAGAATTCTTTGTCACTTTGAGTTGCGATTAGCAGGGTCATTTCATTTTATTCGGATTTATTAATGATTCACTCACCCTCCATTCTTTCTTTCTTTCTTTTGTTGTCTATGAATCAGGTTAGATTAAATTATACCATCCATTGAGATTAGTTAGAGTTGCCTCTCATCGTAAGGCAGTGGGGTTGGGATTCAATTAACAGTGGTGTATTGCCTGATTCTTTCTTGCAATAAATTGGGTTAAGAAGCAATGGAGGACGTGAAATATAAATCTAGGAAGGAAGAATTTGAGAGGAAGGAAGAGGATTCAAAAAGGAGTCGAGATACAGATAAGGAGAAGAATGAAGAGAGGCATCGTGACCGAGACAAGAGGGATAGGAAAAGCCGTCATAGTGAGAGGGAGAAGAGTGTTGATTCTGATGATAAACATGAAAAGGATAAAGAGAAGCATAGGGATAGGGACAAGGATAGGACCAGGAGTCGGGATGATGACAGGGAAAGAGCAAGAGATAGGAAGAAAGATAGGAATAGAGAAGATAGAGATAAAGATAGAGACAAGGAGAAGGAAAGGGAGAAAGAAAGAGATGAGAGGAGGGAGAGGGCAAAGGAGAAAGATAGAGAAAGGGAAAGGGAAAGAGAGAAAAGGGAACGTGACCGGGAAGAACGTGAGAAGGAAAGAGAGAGAGAAAGGGAGAGAAGAGAGCGTGATAGAGAAGAACGGGAGAGGGAGAGGGAGAGAGACAGGGAGAGGGAAAAGAGGGATAGAGAAAGGGAGAAGGAAAGAGAAAGAGAAAGGAAGGCAAGGGAGCGAGTGAAACGACGGGAACACAGTAGTGATGACAGTGATGATGATTCAAGGGAGCATGATAGAAAGCGAAGGAGGAGAGATGGAGATGATTATAAAGATAGAACACGTGAACAAAGCCTTAGCAAGGCAAATAGGCACAGGGATGATGGCGAGCACAGTCCTAGAAGAAAAAGTGATGAGGATGACTCTACTGAAACAGAGAAGAAAACCCGAGAAGAGGAACTAGAGGATGAACAGAAGCGATTGGATGAGGAAATGGAAAAGAGGAGGAGAAGAGTTCAGGAATGGCAAGAGTTGAGGAGAAAGAAGGAAGAATCTGAGAGAGAAAAACATGGAGAAGCAACAAACATTGATGAACCTAAAACTGGTAAAGCATGGACGCTAGAGGGAGAATCCGATGATGAAGAGGTGTCTCCTGTGGGAAAATCAGAGACAGACATGGACTTGGATGAGAATGCTAAACCTGATAAAGATACTGGAGACACAATGCTGGTGGACTCTGAGAATGGGGCAGCTACTTCACAGAATGGGAATAATGTTGTCGCCGGAGATGAGGAAATTGATCCATTAGATGCTTTCATGAATTCTATGGTCTTGCCTGAAGTTGTGAAACTGAACAGTACTGTCATTACTCAAAGTATTGGTGAAAATAAAATGGAGCCTAGGAAGGTCAAAAAGAAAGAACCAACAAATGTAGCTCAGTCAAAGAAAACTTCCAACAAGTCTCTTGGTAGGATCATTCCTGGGGAAGATTCTGATTCAGACTATGGTGATAATGAGAATGAAGAGAATCCTTTGGCATACGAAGATGAAGATGATGATGAGTTCATAAAAAGGGTGAAGAAGACAAAAGCTGAGAAACTTTCTATAGTCGATCACTCAAAGATTGATTACAAACCCTTTCGGAAAAATTTCTATATTGAAGTGAAGGAGATCTCGAGGATGACTGCTGAAGAGGTTGCTGCTTACAGAAAACAGCTAGAATTGAAGATACATGGGAAGGATGTCCCAAAACCCATTAAAACGTGGCATCAAACTGGGCTCACAAGTAAAATTCTGGAGACAATAAAGAAACTTAACTATGAAAAACCAATGCCAATTCAAGCTCAGGCACTACCCATAATTATGAGTGGCCGAGACTGTATAGGTGTTGCAAAAACTGGCTCTGGCAAGACCTTGGCATTTGTGATGCCAATGTTGAGGCATATTAAAGACCAGCCACCTGTGGAAGCTGGAGATGGGCCTATTGGCCTCATAATGGCACCTACGAGGGAGCTTGTTCAACAAATCCACAGTGATATAAAGAAGTTTACCAAGGCTCTTGGCATTAGGTGTGTGCCTGTATATGGAGGTTCTGGTGTTGCTCAACAGATTAGTGAGCTAAAGCGAGGGACTGAAATTGTTGTCTGTACACCAGGAAGGATGATTGACATACTTTGCACAAGTGGTGGGAAGATTTCAAATCTGCGCAGAGTTACCTATCTAGTTATGGATGAAGCTGATCGCATGTTTGACATGGGTTTTGAACCTCAAATCACTAGAATTGTTCAAAATATTCGCCCAGATCGGCAAACTGTACTATTTTCTGCCACATTTCCTCGACAGGTGGAAACATTAGCTCGGAAAGTGTTGAACAAACCAGTAGAAATACAGGTTGGTGGTCGGAGTGTGGTGAACAAGGATATAACTCAATTGGTTGAGGTCAGGCCAGAAAGTGATAGGTTCTTAAGACTGTTGGAAATACTTGGTGAGTGGTATGAGAAGGGAAAGATTTTGATATTTGTACACACACAAGAAAAATGTGATGCTTTGTTTAGAGATTTGCTCAAGCATGGTTATCCTTGCTTGTCACTTCATGGGGCGAAGGATCAGACTGACCGGGAATCCACTATTGCAGATTTTAAAAGCAATATCTGCAATTTACTGATTGCAACCAGTGTTGCAGCCAGAGGCTTAGATGTTAAGGAGCTTGAACTGGTGATCAACTTTGATGCTCCAAACCATTATGAAGATTATGTTCACCGAGTTGGTCGGACAGGCCGTGCTGGTCGCAAGGGCTGTGCTATAACATTTATATCTGAGGAGGATTCCAGATATGCACCAGATCTTGTAAAAGCATTGGAGCTTTCTGAGCAAGCTGTTCCTGAAGACTTGAAGGCTATTGCTGATAGTTTTATGGCAAAAGTCACGCAGGGGCTTGAACAAGCCCATGGAACTGGTTACGGTGGTAGTGGTTTCAAATTCAATGAAGAGGAGGATGAAAAGAGGATTGCAGCTAAAAAAGCGCAGGCAAAAGAATATGGCTTTGAGGAAGACAAATCAGATTCGGAAGATGAAGATGAAGGGGTCAGAAAGGCAGGTGGCGACTTTTCACAGCAGGCTGCCCTTGCTCAGCAACTAGCTGCAATTGCTGCTGCCTCTAAAGGAAATACATCTGCGCCTCCCATCTCTGTTTCTCAATTGCTTCCTAACGGTGGAGTACCTGTTCCTTTGCCAGGTGTTGCTGGCCTCACTGCCCCAGGTGCTGCAACAATTTTGCCTGGGACTGGGTTGCCTGTTGCCCCAAGTGATGGGGCTGCTAGAGCAGCAGCGCTGGCTGCTGCCATTAACTTGCAGCATAATCTGGCAAAAATTCAAGCTGATGCAATGCCTGAACATTATGAAGCCGAACTGGAGATTAATGATTTTCCTCAAAATGCAAGGTGGAAGGTTACGCACAAAGAAACATTGGGCCCTATTTCAGAATGGACTGGTGCTGCCATTACCACCAGGGGTCAGTATTTCCCGCCTGGTCGGATAGCAGGGCCTGGAGACCGCAAGCTATACTTGTTCATTGAGGGTCCCACTGAAGTGTCAGTGAAGAGAGCTAAAGCCGAACTAAAGCGTGTTTTGGAAGACATCACTAACCAGGCGCTCTCTCTTCCTGGTGGGGTTCAACCAGGCAGATATTCTGTTTTATAAGTGTGAGAACTCAATCTCTCTCTCAAATCAAAATATAATTATTTGAACTCAAGTTGTCTCACCTTTGGCGATTAATTAATCCTCTCCCATGAGTTTTATGTTGCAAATTTTCCATAAAATTATTTGTCCTTGTATACGCTGTTGATTGTTTAACTTGAGACTCCTCAAGCTGCTTTTGTTGATTATATTCATCCAAACATTGAATAGTCATTAATTATATTCCAGGAATGGACTAAGCTTGATTATAAAGTCAGGAAGGATTCGGAAATTTTGTTAACGATCCTGACCTGTAGTGAGTGGTAATTAGGCTTCTGTTTATCTTCCGCATTAAGGGTGTTGCTAGTCTCGGGTCCATATATTTTCCTGCGTCCTTACTTATTTTTCTAGCGCTGTACTAACATCATAAAATGAAATTAACGTGATTAAGATACTAGAAGAGGTTATGTTCTCCGTGATTGTGATTATACACTTGTCTTAATTTTCAGTATCCTCATTTCTGAATGTATTTTAGCCTCTGGAGTTGGCACTAATATTCTTAATTTGTTCGAACGTTCTGATGTCTTCCCCCCTTTTAATTTCTTTTCTTTTTCTGTTTCTTTTTCTACCATTTTCTATGGATCGAGGAATGAATTAAGCCCATGCTCGAATGTTCAATATACTTCCCACCCATACCATTGCTACCCGGAGTGTTGAAGAGGTGGATATCTGGTGCGATGCATCTTGCTTCTTCCTCCACTTCAAATGAACATATATAGTGGCTGATTTCTCATCTCCGATTCTGCCATAGTGTCTTATTTCCTTTGTCGTGTTACTGGATATGATGCGTTATTTGTTTCGTTTTTGCAGGTATGGATGGAAAAATGCGAGATGCTATCTTTCATCTGTTCAGCCTTTTGGGATTTGCAGTTTGCATTTTGAGATTGGATGTTGAACCTCGCTGTGCATGATGGTTGGCAGGTTGATCTACATGCTCATCTTTTGTGATCCATGGGGTAACGGATAGGTAAGTTAGGAATTGTGTGGGACAGGCCTCAATTTTTCCATGGGTATATGCTCTAAATGTTATTAGGCTGAGCAGTATTCTCAGGCTATATTAAGCCTAGAGCTAGGAAGGCTAGTGATTCGATTGTTGATGCCTTACAGTGTTCTGGTATTCTTTGATGTCAGAATTTACATTTACGACGCAAAATTTTCCATCTTGGACCATTTAAGTTTGTACTTACAATTAACCACAGTTCTTATTTGTTCTTTTGCCTGGATAAATATTAGGAAGACAATAAAGTATGTACTTATTTTCCATTGTCAGCCTGGAGGCTCAGTGATCAGATCATGCGATAACTTGCCGCTTCTAAATGCCACTGTTCGATATTTGATATAGTTAATGCCTGAAATAATTTAATAAGAACTGAAGGTTAGGAGGTTTTATATTGACTGATGGGACTCAGTCACGAGTGAATGGGTCTGCTGGGATAATATGCAAGTTATGAAGTAGGTTTGCTAACATGAAACAGCAGACTATAAGTTTATGAGTGTAGTGTAAGACGTAATATGGGAGTAGAGGGATGATTCCATCTTATGATCAATAGTATAGTGGGGAATGGAGTCGTGTCCTTAATTTGTCGAATTTGAAGTACATATCTGGCCTCCTAATTTTAAAATTAAATTCTCTCGGATTGGCCTTTTCTTTTTCATATCAATCACCATTTTTGTTAAACATCTATTGGATTTTATATTTATAGATCGTTAATATGGATACCATTTCAATTTTTTAAAAAAATTATGGAGTAATTATATAAATTTTTATATAATTGAAAATTAGTTTCTTATTATGGTTATGCTAAAAATTAAAAATGTGTTTAACTCAATTTTTTTAAATATAATAACCAAAGTTGTGAATAGTCACATAGTTGTGTCAGTTTTGGTATTAACATAATATATTTTTAGTATCAATGTTGGGAATACTGTATCGAGCTTAGTATCGGATTGGATTTTGATACGATATTGTACCAGTATCGGTCAACACTGAGTAACGCTTTGGGTAATTTTTTAAATTTACGAAATATTTTCTAAATTTTTTTAAAAATTGGAAAATATTCGATTGTCATATTATACAATTGTACTATATATTTTTAACCTTGTCTCAAAAAATTAAAAAAATAAATAATAATCACAATTAATATGAAATAATAATAATTTCACATATTTCATATATAAATAATAATCACAATTTATATGAAAAAAGACAATCATTATCATATAAATATTAAATTAAGAATAATATAAAGTTTTTAAAATATTACAATTTCAATTTCACCCGGTATATAACTATTCTTATTTTCGTACCGTTTTTCAGACGATACGGTACGTACCATCCAGTACCGACCGGTACAGAACGGTGATCAAAATCATGATCAATATTTCTTAATATTAAATACCAATTTAGATAATATTTTAAAATTTTAAAATAATCTCATTATGCTTAAAATTTAAGAATATTTCAAAGTTTGACGTAATAAGTCAATGTATTAACTTTATTCTGTAACTATAATAACTATTAATTTAAAATACTTTTATAATTTAAATTTTAAATATAAAAATGAAAATTTTATAATTTCTTAATTTACTATGATATTTTTGGTATTTCGACTTTATTTTTTATATTGCTAAGTATAAATTGAAATTTTTACGATACATCTTAAAACAAATATTCGGTTTATACAACTTATAATAGTATAGTTGTACGGTACACGTATAATTCATGATAATTATTAATTAAAATTTTTATGTAAAAGTTGTCTTTTCATGTTATATAACTACATAATGTTAATGTCACGTGAAAATAAAGGAAAAACAATTCCAAATTAAGGAATATAATATTGAAGCAAACACTAACATTTTTATTTTATTGTTCATTTTAATATTTGTCTCATATAAACATCAGACTACTAATTTTTAATTTTTGTTTTAATAAATTTGAATTACATAAACCGATCCCATAGTGCACATTAATGAAACACTCAATGTTCTCAAAAAAAGAAAAAATCATTCCAATAATGTCGTTTCTCGTAATATATATGTATATATAGTTCATCATCATCATCCGATCCGAAATCCCGCAATAAAATAGAGTCTGAGGAGGCTTGATAGTACGCAACCTTACCACATAGGTAAGGCTGCGTACTATCAGGCCTCCTTAAACTCCACTTTGTTGCGAGATTTCGGATTTGAGGTAAGGCTGCGTACTATCAGACCTCCTCAGACATATATACAGTTTATCATCATCACCTAGTCCAAAATCCTATAACAAAGCAGAGTCTGGGGATGTCTGATAGTATACAACCTTACCCCTATATAATAGAGAGGCTGTTTTCAGTAGACCTGCGTGTAAATGTAATAATAAAAAAGTGATGCAGATTATAAGAGTAAATATGAAAACTAATATGTTAAACGAGTAGGTAAATAAAATTTAAAAAGTAAATAAATAAATAAAATAAAATAAAACCAAATAAGATATTTGATTCAAGTTTAAAAGAAAAAAAAAATATATAAGACAAATATACTTAGAAAAGCTGTAAAGTTCTGTTCATACTTGTTATGCTGCAAACGTGTATATATATATATATATAAGACAAATATATTTAGAAAAGCTGTAAAGTTCTGTTCGTACTTGCTATGCTGCAAACATCTGCTCACCATTTCTCGAATTGTGCATGTTAATATTATTAGGGATGTCAATTCCATCCCGACCAGATTTTGGCCCTGGTTTGACGGGCCATGGGTTGCGGGCCAGCCCACGGGCTGGGCAGCGGGCCGGGCTATTGACATCCATAAATATTATGTAAGGATCATACTAATCTGCTCTGTATCTTTCTAATTTTATCATATGTCCCCGAAGGGATATATGATTAGGCAAATGATGTAATTAAACTTTGCTAATCATAATATTGGCATGCAATTAGAAGCTACGCAATATTAAATGCTTATGCATAAAATGAAATAGTAAGGAAAATACGAAACAAAACGCACAGTTGCGTACAAGTAAAAGCGCAACTACTAATTAACAGAAGAATAAGAAGAACAAGCAAAAATAAAAAGGAAATAATATATACAAAAAATCATAGAAAGGAAGCAATAAGGTGAAGCACATTATGCACATTATTAGTAATTAATCTGATTAAAAATTGATACTTCAACAATATTTTGGTTCTTTATCCGTAAAAAAGCATCCACCCTATTATGGTAATGAAGGGCTTGATTATACCCAAGACGAAATCCACAAATAAGCACTAGAAAACTTTCTGATTGACACAAGCATTATAAAAAAGTTTGAAGAGTAAAGAGCTGGAGAAGTTATAGTAGGAAATCAGGTAACTGTATGGCTCAACTGTCTCCTTCCTAACCTTGAATGGGCTATAATAAGAAAAAATGCGCATGACAAAGTTAAAATTTTTCTTCTTCAAGAGAAATGGGTTTTAGCTTTTGAGCAGGAAAGAACATATGAAAGGTTCCAAGTTAAAAGACAACATTTCAAAAATTGATTAAAGAAAGACCAAAGCTCAGGAAAAACAAAAAACAGCAAACAAGAGAGAAAAAAAAAGTTTCAAGGGCACCGACAACTTGGAGCAAGAAAGGAATGAACTTGAACCCAGAGATCGACCAGAAAGCAAAGCATATCGAGAAATACTAACTTGATCCCAGAACAAAGCACTTAAAATCACAACTTAATAAGACGGAAACCCAGTCAAAAGAATACATCAAAAAATACCAAAAAAAGAAACAATATTTACGAGGTAAAAAGAAAAACTCACAAATCAAGTAAGAAATGCGGTGTAGTGAAGGAAAAGGGGTAGCGGATTCATGACCCGGTCCAAGTTTGTACATGATATAATATTAAGTTATTTGAACAAATATATTTGCGTAATCAATGCACAACATTAATGTTACATATTAGAGTCAGGTGAGGTTGAGTCTAATGTTATGAATACCATATTTGACAATGGTACCATATTGAGTTCTGGTACATTATTGTAGCGATATTAATCAATACTAGATACCAATTCGAGTAATTTTTAAATTTATAAAATAATCCTTGAATTTTTTTTATAATTACAAAATAGTCCAATAGTATATTATAATGTATACTTTATAATTTTACATCAACTCTGTCTCTGAAAATCATAATAATAATAATTTAAAATAACAACAAGTTATTTATTTTTATTAATATTAATTTTCAAATATTTATATGAACATTAAATGAAGTTGTTGCATTCATACAAATATATACTAATTTGACAATTATGGTTACAATATTCTATTAATTTTTTACTTAACTATTTGTATTTCAACGTTTTGTATAATATGAATGACATCATCTAGTTATTATTTTAAATTTTAATTTAGATCAAGGAGTTAAACTTTTTATGTAAGTTATATATTAAAGTTAACAACAACAATATTATATATCTAAAAATAAAATAAAATATTAAAAATTAGTGTTAAATTGAAAGTTGTTAAGAGGGTAGTCACTAAATATATACCACAATGTAATCCTTTTGTTGTTTTATAAGAGATTTATGTTTTTAAAATTTAAAATTTACTCCACACCACAAAAAAGTCATTACTCATAATTATATAAAATATTATGAAACTTTGTCATCTTACTAACGATCTTTTTTTAAAAAATATATTTAATTAAAAATAATTTTATGAGGCATAATTTTGTGTTATTAAATTAATTTAATAAATATATGATTAATAGTTATAAATAAAAGCTTCTTATTTAATATAAATAAATAAATAAATTCATAGGAAGGGAGACAGAAACACTAGGAGGTATTTTGTAAAAGTTTTGTTAAAAGTTTTGATTTTTTTCAAAAAAGTCTCTATATTTTTCAAAACTTACGGTATCGGTTGGTACTGTATGAAATTGCCGGTACTAATGGGTACAGATGACCGAGACCTAAGGGGGGTTGTTTCGTACTATTTTTCAGTCAATACAGTTCCTTCCATCCAGTAAGGTACACAATTAAAAACACTGGTTGAGTCCTTACAGGGAAGGGGGATTCTCTAGGAATTCAATATGAATTTCGTACAAATTCATACAATGTATTTTTGTGATGGAAGTTACTGACTACCATATTGTACTCGTTGCTTGAATTTAAGTCCAAATGACTTGATTAAAATAGTTGAATTATGGTTTATTATATGTATCCATCAATCCCATAAATATGGACTTCGTACCATATCAGTAAAAAGATGGTACCAAATTAGTGCCTTAGATACCGACTGTCGGTATCGATTAGTACTCAATTTTTTGTATGGTATCAATCGGCATTTGAAATATCGTTCAAATATTAGCCAGTACCGTAAACTTCCAAATCTTTAGGAACTAAATTGCAAAATAAAATATATACAATAAAAAACAAACTCACCCAGTCACGCTCCAAAGTCTCTCCTTTCTACACATTTTTTAAAGTTTTCATTGTTCATGCTTCCTTCCTCCAATGTTCACTGTCACTAATCACCCACAACCATCGCGTCACTGCCTACAGCCACTACCATCTCACCATACCACGCTTCACTATCGAACCTGCCTAACGTTACATGCTGCCCTCCACCTTTGACTGGACCGCATGTCTCTCCACCCATCTGCCCTTTCGCAGTTGTCTATACTCTTCACCACTTCCTCATCACCATTCATCATTGATCCAGTCAACCATCGTCCTGCTGCTTATTTGGAAACTAGAATGATTGTAGAAATCATGATTTCTATTTTCCAGATCTATACCCGACCTGACCCAACTAAAACAAATCAACCTAACCTGACCCAAATTACAATTTTTTATTTTTTTGGTATGTTTTGAATTGCTTTTTTATGTTATAAATTGCAATTGCATTGTGCTTTGGTTGTCAAATGTGTTTTGTGAATGATTTATAAAATATGCATTGAAAATTTGGGTTTGAAAGTTAGAAATGTTTTTTTGCGAGTTGGTTCAATTTCAATGTAATTTAGGCATTGTAAATGCATTGGAAAATTTGGGTTTAAAAGTTGAAATTGTTTGTATAAGTTCATTTAATTTCAATGTAAATTAGACATTGTGAATACATTGAGGCATATGAAGAAATTAATGCATTGAAAAATTTGGGCATGAAAGTTAGAGTTGTTTGTGAGAGTTGATTCAATTTCAATGTAATTTAGGCATTGTGAATTTGTGAAGAAAATTAATACATTCAAAAATTTGGGTTTGAAAGATAGAATTGTTTGTATGAATTGGTTCAATTTCAATGTAATTTAAGCATTGTTAATTTCAAAATTAATGCATTAATGCATTAAGTTGTTAATTTGTTAATTAATTTATATGAAACATTCAATTTACTAATTATTGTTTCTATATAAAAAGTATTTAACATATGATCCATCATTTAAATATAAGAATAATATATAGTTAAATCACTTAATATATGTAATTAAGTTAAGAAAATTAAATGTTTGGCTTTTTACATTGTTTACTATTGTCAGAAAAAAAAATTACAAATATTAATCTTATCATATGAGTAGCAAATACACATTTCATCTTATCTTATAGGTAGTTAAATATATAATAAAAATAGTATGTGAATTTATTAATTTTATTTTGACACATATCTTCATTTATTTTTATAGATAAATGGAAGAAAGTTCAAGTACTTTTGATAATTTAACCACTTCAAGAAGATTCTATGATCCAATTTGAGCTCATGTTAGATTGGTTTCCATAATGAAGAGTCAAACTATTTGTTTGTTTTGTAACAAACATTTCAAAGGTGAAAGAATCACCAGATTAAAGAAGCATTTAGTAAGGGTCAAAGGTAATGTGAAACCTTGTAAAAAAGTTAAATGTTAGTTGAAGAGTATTAGTATGAGAAAGATAGAAGACAAAAATTGAATTACGAAATTAGTAGTGTAAGTTCTTTTGATGGTGTTTGGGATGACAGAGAGAATGTTGAAAGTGGTAGTATTCTTACCCAATAAGAAGGGAATGTTGCACCTAATGTTAGGAAAAGAAGAAGACAGGAGTCTAATTTTTTGGTACCACGAACAATTCCTAAAGCTCAACCTTCAATCCATAGTGCCTTACAATCTAGAGAAGCGACTCATAATGTAGATATGAAAATAACTATATGGTAATATGACTCAGGTATATCATTCCATGCTTTCTAGTCTTATTATTATTAGTCTATAATAGATGTTATTGTCTCTTACAATCCATAATGCAAAGCTCCTTCAATTGATGACTATAGAGGTAACATTCTAAGTAGTTATGTTTATAAAATTAAAAGTTATTTGGATGAAAGAAGAATGACCTGGGCTACTTTTAGGTGTTCAATTATGTGTGATGGTTGGAAAATAGAAGACATGAGCATATTATTAATTTTTTATTTATTCTGCAAAAGGCACAAAATTTTAAAGTCTATTGATGCATATGGTCTTGTTAGGAATGTTCTATTTGAAATATTTGATGAAGTTGTAAATGAAGCTGAGCTAGAAAATATTGTTCAATTTATTATTGATAATGATTTCGCTTATACAGCAGCAGGAAGAAGATTTCAAAGTAAGTATAATTCTTTCTATTGGACTCCTTGTGTAACACATTATATTGACTTAATTAAAAAAAAAAGGGATGTTAGATATTTTTCTATTGTTAATGAATCTGTGCAGAAAGCAAAAAGAGTGACCAAGTTCATCTACAATCGTACATGAGTCTTAAATTTAATGAGAAAGGATTTCACCAATGGTAAGATTTTGTGTCATCCTACTATTACAAGATTTGCAACAAATTTATTATCACTTTAATATTTTATTATGATGAAGAAAAAGTTGAGACAAATGTTTACAAGTAATAAATGTGTTGCATCTTAGCATGCTAGGTCTAATGATATATTGGAAGTTTCTAGAATTATACTTGAAAATAATGAATTTTGGTCCCAATGTCAAATTGTCATCCAAGTTTGTGAGTCTTTGGTAAGGGCAATTCATCTGGTTGATAGAGATGAGAAGGCAATAATGAATTATTTTCATGATGCCATGGAGAGGGCGAAGGAAACAATTAAGGCCAACATGAAAATATGTCTTCTTTTTACATACCTTATCTTACAGTCATTAATGAGAGATGGGAAAGACTTTACTTTACATTGTTTGTAGCTGGGAGATTTTTAACTCCTAATATCTATTTTAGACCAAGTTTTACAAAGAAATCCAAAGTTAATAAGAGAATTCTGTTGACTATTACAACAGTTATTGCCCATGATTTTAGGATGTCAATTGCTATTCATTAAAAAGACAAACTTAATCTAAGTATATAATTTTCACTTTCTTCGTGGGACTAATTTGAAAATGGTGTTCTAGAATTACAAAGATTTGCAATTCAAATTCTAAGCCAATATGTGGGTGCAATATATTCTGAAAAGAATTAGAGCACATTTTAATTCATCTATTTCAAGAAATAGAATATATTGGAGTACCAAAGATTAAATGATTTGTTCTTTGTTCGATATAATTTAAAGTTTTAGAAAGGTATGCCAATATCATTATTAAGTTAGGTATAATTGCTTATAATTTTTAATAATTTAATTTTATTATTTACTAGGGCTCTTAATAGAACAAGTAGGTTAGTAGATCAAATTTTTATTGATAATATTGATCTTTTGGTGGATTGAGTTTTTGAGGAACTAAGTTTAATAGATGAGAGTGACTTGGAAGATAATCTTGGATGAGAAAGTATTAACATGTCCTCTGGTGCAATGAATTTGAATGATGGTGATGATGAGGGTTTACTCAATGATGAGGATTTTTGTACCAAATGAGAATTTAAGTCAATGAAATTTAAGTGGGTATTTGATTAAATGAAATTTCATGTTTTTGTTTCTCCTTCACTTATATTGGATGTATATGTTAACTTTTATATGTAATATAACTGTAAATATTTTTGTTTCAAGTTTCACTTCTAATTGGTTCTTCGGCACAAACTCTTATTGTAAATTGTAATTATTAGAGAGTCATGAATATTTATTCTTCTTTTCATTTGATGTAATTATTGATTATTATATGATGAAATTGAAATATTTTAAATGCTTTATATTGTTCTTAATTTTATATTTGTATGAT
>JANIIA010000008.1:27238513-27265054 GCA_027478495.1 Erythroxylum alaternifolium
TAATTATTGATTATTATATGATGAAATTGAAATATTTTAAATGCTTTATATTGTTCTTAATTTTATATTTGTATGATGATTAAATGATCTTTTTATATTAATTGTGGTTATTATTTATATGTTAAATATGTGAATTGTTATTTTAAATTTCTATTATTATTATTATGATTTTTGGAGACATGATTTATGTAAAATTATAAATTATACATTATACAATATATTGAAGGACTATTTTGCAATTTTTAAAAAATTTAAGGACTATTTTATAAATTTAGAAAATTATTTGAAATGACACCTAATATTGATTAGTACCAATATAGTACAATATTAGAATGAAATTCGGTACGGGTACTAACTTTTTATAAGCTCTGAGTAAAGTATAGAAAAGGGCCCCAGTAAATCGAAAAGATATAAATATGTAAACTTTAAAAACATATTTTTATTATTAAAGAGGTTACCTTAAACCCTTCATTGTGATACAACTGAAAATCTAATGAGTTATATTAATTCTTAACATTAAGATTCAAAGGACAACTCAAAACAAAGAAATCAAATGAAAAAAATGTAAAGAAAAAAAAAAGAAAGTTAAGAGCATTTGCCTCATTTTTCTATTCATTAGTGTCAAGAGTGAGTTGGACTCTATTTTGTCTCATTTTATTCTTTATAAAAGTCAACATTTTGTTCTTCATGAGGGTCAAGAGTGAGTCTTATTTTATTCTTCATGAGAATATGCTCTGGACAGTTAGCGTTCTGTCCTTGCCAAGGCCGAGCTAGGTACGAGTAAGACATTTATAACATTAACCAATCCACCACAAACTTCATACATGTTTATAAAAGTAGCAATTCTAAGTTTCTTAAAAGGAAAAACGGCTAACATCACATGAGACAAGATGGACTTAACCATAAAATGCTTGACTTTCATACATGGAAAGGATACAAGACCCTGCGAGATTTCATGTAATGTAATACCGACAGAAAAACAAAAATGACGTCTACAACAATGATTTAAGGTGTGAATAGCAATTTGATGATTGTTATGACAGTCAAAGAAATGGCACAGATAGACCAGAGACTGAACCTGAAGAAAAGAGGAAGCGGAATTGTGACGATATCAAAAAACGCAATGACTACAAATAAGATACTAGCTTTCTCCATCAACCCACCTACCACTGGAAATGTATCATTCATCCAAGTAGCCACCAAGAGACACAGGAAAGCAAATAAGATTGCAAGACACAATACGATGAGTGAAAGAGGATGCGATTGATCATCATCGTGAGTCTGCAGTGACAAGAGGGCTATTTCAAGGGCCGAAGCAAAGCAAAACTCGAAGATTATCTCTCGCCAGTTCATGTTCTGATGATCATGGTCATTACGGACAACCCTGGCTACCCTACGACACAATTCGGATATGATTTTTACGACCAAATTGTAAACCCTCTTAAACGGAGTAGCCATAGCAATGTCAATGCATATGGAATAAGCGCCATTATTAGTTACTTCTCTATTTATAAGTATTCAGAGATTATGTTGCCAATATAAGCGTGCTTGCGTCACTTGTCGACCAAAAGATCCATAGCGTGAAGAAGGAATTTTTATCACCAAGAAGCCGACAATTAAAGATATGTGTGCTTGTATGGCATTTGGCTTATATTGCAACTCATCAGTATAACTTGGTTACAATTATATACTGTATCAACTTTGTTCTTTGCATGTTAAATGTCCTTGAAAATACTCAACTAGCCATATTATTGTCTTTAGTTCTCTTGGAACTATAACCAATTATAACTTGTGATATCCCCAAATTCTCCTCTATCTTCGATTGGTTCATTAATTTTATGCATGGGTTACTCTTGGGATGTACCAGGATTTTATTAATCTTCTCTTCATGTTCTTGTAGCTTTCACGTCAAAGCTGTTGATAATGCGGAGAGAATATAAAAGGAACTTTCCTAATCCTATAGTAAAATCTTGTTGGAAGTTGAAGCATGTCTAATAGTAATGTAAAAGAACCTTTATTAGCGTGATAGTAAAATCACGTCATGTTGGAACATTTTCTTGGTAACGACTATAGGTATTATCTGCTTCATATGTAATATTCATGGTCACGAATATAATTTTCCTGAGAATTTGCATGCAAGTCATCTCGTGATTAGGAAACAATTCTAGGCAAATACTCTTAATAGTTCAATATAACTACAATCACAAGTTATACACACAGATAATCCTAAAATTCTTAATTGTTTTGTACCTGCACATACATCATAAGTGATCTAATATAATTGCGTTCTCTCTTTTAACAACCAATCAATTATGCCACATATAGCTAAACTACCATAGAGTTATGACGAGCAGAGCCCTTAGGAACTGTGGCGATGATATAGTAAACGAAAATCAACAAGGAACGAAATCTCAAATTATGTTTTACTAATTAAGAGAGGATGTCCATAGGTGAGGACTGAGGATAGCACTTTTTAATATGATATGCAGTAGTAATATGTGTAACACAACAACTAAAAAATGAACTCAATTAATTTCTTTAACAATAATGACTCACCTTACAAAATTATTTTTAAATTTTAATACTTGAGGTATTGAGAAGTTCAAATAATTATATTTTTTAAAAATCAATAAGTGAAACAATGTATTTGCTTTCAGATCAATTGCATTATGAGTTCTTTTTCGGGGGAAAAAAAACCTACACGTATACCATGAAATTCCTATCTTAACTTTTTAATTAATTTGTTGATAAATACTAATATAGTTTTCTAATGGTTAAAATAACAGGAAGATGCCTTGAGTGTAAATGAAGGCGTGACCCTAAGTCAAGGGTTGATTCTATTTAGTTTTATTCCCTTGTCATTTATGCCATAGTAGTAATAATGAAAAATGACCAGACATGCACGTTACTTCAGTCCCAAGTAAGGAAGAAGAAGCATAGATTTTGGTCTAGGAAATCTCGGAACTATTGGATTTTTATGCCTTGGTTTCTTCTGGCGATTACACATGTAGAAACAGGCTCCCATTCACTATTAAATACTAAATATTGCATCAAGCTTCATCTCAACCTCAATTTCCTCTATATCAACCATCCATCATTTGTCCTCTTCCCTTCTATCAATTCCTATTCCACACCTACAAGACAATCTTCCTCTCCCAATTTCCTCCATCTGGACATTTCTTCAAAGTGTTCAATATTTTAGTCCTTGCTTGTGATGTTTATTGGCCGCCTCAAAACCATCCATTAACTCGTTTGGTGATGCTCCTCTTGTATGAAAAGACGAGCCTTATCATGAACTGGATTGTATCCGTTATAATTACTTAAGAGAATAATCCAAGGTTTCCAAGGCTTTAACTTACATACCACAATTTTGGATAATGCTGACATAATTATAATAAAAGACTATTTGTTGACTTGAATGATGAACAAGTAGATTGCTGTCCCAATTTCTTATATTTGATTTTAAGAAAAAGCTATATATTTTGGTAACCTTTTTATTATTAAACTCAATATTATCTAAATTGTTCTTACATAGAAAACATTCTTTTAATCAGGGATTATTATTTTTAGATTATTTATAATAATCATAAAAGTCACTAAAATAACATAATATCATGTTTCGATCCGTTTTCCTTCTCTTTAATTTTACTTCACTGTTAAGGATTACTCCAATTATGTTTATGTTTGAGAATTCTAGTGATCTCACTTGATAAGACATCGATCTTTATTATATTAGCTATCGGTGGACTAGTTGAAGAAGACTTGCATATTGTAATTTGTAACTTATATGAGTTAAGAGGCTTTCTTAATGCAAAATGTAGTGTCGTCTGTTTGTATACGACTACTGATCATTTTTCTTGTTCTCTATTTATTGTTCGATTACTTTTTACCAGAGGCATGAGTTGAATATGTTTGCACATCATGCGTTTCTTAACCTTCTGAATACTGCATTAAAGACAAAGAGATGCTTATTTTAATACCCAACATTAAGTAGAAGTATATTTCCTTATATATTCATTTATATTTGGATAAGTAAATACACTGCCATATATAGAGTTATTTATGCAACAACATTTGTACACACATATCTATAAATTAACCCATGTAGCTGTAGGCTGTAATCTCGACTCTTGAAACATAGCCAAATCACTTAAAGAGGATAAAGGGAGAGTAGCTAAAGGGAAAGATGAAAGTCTCAATTGCAAGTGTGACACTGCAAATGCTATTTCTACAGTTCTTTCTTGCTGCAGTAAATGCAGGTCTACTACCTCATCGTAGAACCATAACAATACTAAATGAGTTGGAAAATGGCCTCGACTTCACAGTTCATTGCAAGTCCAAGAACGACGATTTAGGTGAGCATATAGTAAAGCCAAAAGGAAGCTATCAGTATGGATTTCGACCAAATATTCTACGGACTACATTGTTTGTCTGCAGCTTTAGTTGGGATGCTGACGTCCACTGGTTTAATATCTATGATGGGCAAGACCCTTTTTACAATCACTGCTCCGTGTGCATATGGCTTGTAAAACTCGGTGGTCTATGTCAATACAATTATGACACTGGGCATTTCGATCTGTGTCTTCCATGGAAGCAGGAAGAGTAACAGCTAGAAGAGGAAGAAAGCTCCGCAAATGCCATATATACAATAAATATGAAAATGAGTATATTTTCTTTATAATAAAGAATATTATCTACATTTTGATGACCAATTTTTATTTCCATCTTCCCTCCTTTTTTTTTTTTCACGTTCGAATAAAGAATTATTGGAGTTTTTCAAGTCATAGTTATAACCGCAGCCCTTTACAAAATTCAAGCTTATAATTGTTTTTCTAAAATATTCTTTTAAAATTTAATCACATTAGTTCTAAGTAATAACTAAACTACAAATTTTACTGCATAAACAAATTTACATTATATTTATAAATTCGTTAATTATAGGTAATAAGAATTGAAGATTTACAATTTTAATTATTTCATATTATTTTCCTACATACTTTTTAGTGATATAAATATGTAATTTTGATTATGTAAATTATGATAAGATAATTTTCTTTTTATATTTGTACTTAGAGAAATTTTATAAATAAAATGTAAATTGTTTTTTTATTATAAGGAAAAAACAATTTATACATTGTTCTCTCGTGACATACATAATTTAATATTATTTTTTTCCTCCTATTACCAATTTCAATCATACATTTGACGTATCACCCACAAGATATTATCTTTCACCAACACTAAACATCGCAATTCAAACACCAACAATCACAACATTCTCAATTATTAATATAATCAGTTGATTTGAAAAAAATCAAGTACACCCGATACTATTCATCTATGACCTCTTTGGTTATGTCAATGCTAGCATTCCACCCCTTTTTAAGCCTAGCTCGTCCACTTTTGATCATGAATCTTCTAAATTTCTTTAGCGGAAATGAATTAACTTATCTGTTGTTGTTTGAATGCAACTTTTTCTCTTGCTATTGCATCACATCCCACCCTTTGAAAAACTCTCTAAACTCATTTTTAACAACAAATTACCACTTATCGTTCATGTTTACGACCCCATCTCCATATCACTATGAAAGGTGGCTCCTCCATCATAGAATACTTATCGACTATCTCCTCTATTGTTGAAGATCTTGAAACATTCGATTTTTGATGAAGATCTTGTATGATTTGCTTTGAATAGATTCACATCAAACTACAAATCCTTTATCATGGTCATAGATAACTGCGACACTCAGCTTCCTTCTTAGACCTTCGTGCCAAGCTCCGCCTCTGTGAACATCTCGCCAGCTACTACTCCTCCACCATTGGCTCACCTAAGACTGCCTTTGGACTGGCTTTAAATCCTAATGACAATAATGATCAAAGAGGTAACCACTACTACAACAATAGAGGACAAGGTAACTTGACGTGCATTGAACACATCTAAAAATAAAACAAAACTCTCTACAATTAAAAATTTGTAGTAGAGGTGAGCAAGAATCGTATCCACATAAAGTTTGTGTTTAACTTTTGTAATGAATAAATGTTTATAACTGGGGGAGAGGAGTTTTGGTTGAATTTGATTATCAAAACAAAGTAAAACTAAACGAATGAAGGTAAATCAAATCATACAGTACAAAATTGCTAAGATTAATCAATAGGTTTCGAATCTAGTATGTAGTTCAATCTCAACTTTCACACGAACGAGCACAATCAATCTTGATGTTATGTTGGTACCTCTCTTTGTAACAATTAACTATAGATTAACAACAAGCTTTATTAATTTTAGTTTTTTCTTAGGTTTTATCTAATTAAAACAAGCTCTTTAACTAGGTCTAACTACAAGATAACCTAGAACAAGCTCGCTAGATTTAGGGTGAAAATCACATTACATAATAGGAAAATAGGTTAATTTAAGCAACAATCACATAAGCTCAAGTCATTTAACTCATGATATATTATCCCTATTGATGCGTGACCGTTAGTTTACCACAACAAAATTAAAGTTACAACGATTATGTATTGCAATCTAGATTTTAGTTATGAGTTCATATATGAATAATCCATTTAGAATATCTAAATCATTTATACATAAATCATAAAACAATAATCATAGAATAACATAATCACTTCTAAAAGAGAGTTAAGAATAACATCATTAGATTAATCAATGCCCAAACATGTTCGTCGACCTTGATATCCTTTTGAACTAGAAAAATGAAGTTTAGCTCCTCATAGTTCTCTAAAGGGTAAAGAACCTGCCTCCTTTCGAGTCTTTAAACTCTCCACATCTCATTTGGCCTCTTAAATACCCTTTTATACTAAAAATTAGGCTCACATCACAATACACAGTCAGCTACACAGATGTGTAAGTGATTGTGTATGTCATTTTTCTCAAAATTTGTGAACTTATAGGTTTAGAGTGAGCTACACTACTAATTACACTACTCTGTGGCTTACTTACACAGTTGTGTAGGTTGCAGAAGTAGTTGAAATGTTGTCTTTGAGCTCCTACATGCTTTTAGTGACTTACACGGTCCCATACACAACTGTGTAAGTTATAATAACTTTATTTCTTTCATTCTTTGTCTCATTTTCACCCTAACTCATTTCTTTTGATTCCATGAAGGAAAATAAGATTTAACATCAATAGGATAACACCAAGAATATGTTTTTAGTTCATTTTGGTTCTTTTCTCTCTAACTTGTACCTAAAATAAAACAACCAAAATAAGTATCTTAAGCACAATATAACATTAATCACTAAGCATTAGGGAGTAAATATATAGTCAATCAAGTACTTATCATAACTATTATCCAAACTCATCAGATACTAATCCCTAATTTATCAATTATTCCACCGATCTACCAGGTTTGGTCATCAGATCTACCAAGTTTGGTTAGTGTATATTTCAAAGCGTTGGGTGAAATAAAGGTGGGTTATAGGTTAGGCCTATTTAATTTCGATTAGCCTAAATAGGCCTAACCTATAACCCATATTTACTTCACCTAACGCTTTGAAATATCCATATAGCCTTATTACATAAATATCCCTCCTAAGTGCCAAATTCGTTACAAATAATATTTTATTATTGTAAGATATTGATTTAAGTATTATGACTCCTATAATGCCTAATCTACCTTTTCAAATAATCTTCAAACATTTTTTCCATCATAAACTGTAATAACAAACCTACCAATACATATCTTACCATAAGTAACATGGCTAAATGGCTACTAAACATGGATACGATGTCCTACATGATTTATGAATTGTTGCTAACTGAATCTATAGAACCATATGAAGGACATCGTCAAGTGTTCATCGGTAAGAGTAACACTCTACTCATTATGTCTTTTGATATACTAACTTTCCCACACAATCTAAATATCTTTTTCTTTATGATATCTTAATTATCCCACAACTCATTAATAATGTTTTATCTGCTGCCAAATTTGTCAAAGATAATTCTTATTCCATTGAATTTGGTCTTTTTAGTTATACTGTGAAGGATCTAGGAACTAAGATATTGCTTGTTTTAGGTAACATCCACAGTAATTTACACCTTAAGCATATCCCTCGAGTTTTTAGTAATCCATGTTTCCTCTAACATCTGGCATCATCATCTTGGATACCCTTTCCATAAAATTGTTTCTCATTTACCTAGTGTTTTAGCTATTAGGCCTTATGTAACAAAATCATATAGTTCATGCTCTTAAAGTAAAAGTACTTAATTGCCTTTTCCTATATTATCTTGTGTGTCTAAGAAGCCTTTACAATTAATACATTATGACATTCAAGTCTATACAACATTTTTCTCTTTGGGTAACATTATTTCATTATCTTTATTGACAATTTTGTTCATTTCATATAGATCTACCTTTTAACTCATAAATCACAAGCCATTCACCACTTTCAGCACTTCAAAACTCACACTAAAGACATGTTTTCCAACACCATTAAGACTTTTAAATATGATGGAGCTAATGAACTCATTAAAGGCTTTTTCACTTAGTGCCTTAACACTCATAGAATTTCATACCGTATCTCTTGCCTCACACTCCCTAATAAAATAGAGAATTGTTAAATGCAAAATTTGGAACATTATAAAAACTAGTCTCACTCTTGTTATTCATGTCTCTCTTCTAAAACAATTTTTGTTCAAAGCCTTTTTCATTGATGTCTATATCATAAACTTTCTTTCTACACCTATCCTCATTCATCAATCCTTATATGAGACCCTTTTTTTGACCAAAACTTATCGCATATTCATATCTTTTGATGTGGTTTCCTTTTTCTTCGATCTATATAATCTGAAAAACTTACTCCTAAGTCTATACCATGTATTTTTCTCATATATCTATGGCAATATATTGGTTATTGCTACACTGAGCCTAAAATAATAAAATTTATGTATATTTTGTGACATGTTCACTTTATTGAAATAGAGTTTTCTTATGTTCAAACACCCATTATTTCTACCACTAATTCTTCACCCTCCACTTTTACCATCTTGACCTTCACCTCCACAACTTACACCTGTCTTAACCCCACAATCACCTATAGCTCAACAAATTACATATACCTTGAACCACCATTACTTCCACTAGCTTTATCTCATCAACATCTAATAGTCACTTAAACTTGAGAAAAAACTCACATTCTTCATAACTTATATGACTATGTCATTTATTACACCTCCACTTAAGAATCTAATTCCACTTCTTTCATTAAAACTGAAAAACTCACCCACTAGTCAAGTTATGCAAGATGAGTTCAAAGCTCTGTATTATAACTAAACCTATATTCTTGCTCCTACTCTACCAAATATCAACATTGTTGATTGTAAATGGGTCTTTCGCATCAAATTTAAACTCAATGGCTCTCTAAACCACTATAAAGTTCATCTAGTTGCAAAGGGATATCACCAATCTCCTGGCATTGACTATGCTGATACTTTCAGTCCTATTATCAAGTTAACTATTATTTGTATTATCCTTACAATAGCTCTCACTACAAACTAACTCATTCGCCAACTTCATGTAAAAAATTTATTTTTTTGGATACTTTTTGAAAAATTTTCTATATGATTCAAAAACTTAATTTTGTTGATCTAAATCATCCTCACCATGTCTATCGTCTATATAAAGCTTATTATGGTCTCAAATAGGCTCTTTATACTTGGTTTCATCAATTGAGTCAACATTTCTTGAACCCAACTTCACTTCCTCAATATTTGACACCTCCCTTTTCATTCATTTTATCCTTATTGACACAACATTTCTCTTAATTTGTGTGTATGATATCTTAATTATAAGTTCTTCACAATCCTTCACCTCTTCTCTCATTCATATCCTTAATTTATGTCCTTAGTATTGAAGCCACATCTAAACCAAATGGACTTATTCTTACATAAATAAAATACACTCAAGATCTTCTCCCTTATACACATCTTGTAAATTCAAAATCTTTTCCAACACTCATTCCACTTTACCTTTCTTTAAAAACCATTACACTCCCCTCTTTGATCCTATTGCATATTACAACATTGTTAGTGCTCTTTAGTACCTTTGCCTTACTTCTCATGATATTTAATTTGTTATTAAAAAATTATTTATTGTCCTAATAATGCTTACTGAAATACGATTAAGCGAATTCTTCATATTTGTGGTCAACAACCTCTTATGGCCTATAGTTAACCAAAACCTTAATTATTACTCTCATTGTCTACTGTAATGATCTTCTTGAGACCTAGTCTTATTTCTTTGAATGTGAAGAAACAACCTATTGTTGCTCATTCTAATACTAAGACTGAATGCATAAGTATTTCACTTATATCTATAGAATTATGTTGGTTCACATCTCTTCTTAATGAAATTGACTTACTTGATCTCAAACCCAACTTATGGTGTGATAGTGCTACGTTCCTTACTACATATCCATTTTCTTATACTTACACCAACCAAATTAAAATTGATATTTATTTGTTTTAGACTTAATCATTAAGAAAGTTCTTTTCATCTTTTATATACTGGCTAAATATGGTTGTTCCTAAGCTTTGTATGCCCGAGACAAAGTAAAAAGAAGGGCCTAATGAATTAGTAGTATGCAACTGTGTAAAACTTAAATGCATATTTTTATTATCAAATTTTAATATCAATACATAAATGAGTCACTTAAGTTATAAGTCACGTACTCAAGAAAATACTAATGCAAAATGATCATAGTAGCAAATATCTTACAAATGTCAATAGTAATAAAATCACTAAAACTAATAGCAACGTTAGGTTGCAAAATACCAAGTAGTTAAAAAACTACATTAACAAGCACACAAACGATAATAAAAAATATTTTTTCTACATATTTCTAAATAAAAAATCATCAATAATAGTATTAAGATCAATATTGTCCAACATATCCTTCTCGATCATAAAATATCCAAACCATTCAACCTTTCTTGTCACATTGATGACCTCAGTTAGGTTTTCAATAATTTTATCTTTAAAAAACTTCTGTTAACTGATGCTATAATCACAAATATGGTCAATAAGATTCGAAAAATAATTGAAATATTTAGATAAAAATTTACAGATTTAAGAATTTCAATTGTTGACATTGACTCATTTGGCAGAGTTGTTTTCAATACTTTCCATTTAGAAAAAAGATAATCTAAATCCATATCTGACACATTATTGTGAAAAAAGTAGTTTAAAATTAGTGCAACATTCTCTTAGTTCATTATCATCCAATAACCTCAACTTCTTTGAATTAAATAAGAATCCAAAAATACTTTCAAATATTATTACTTGCTCAAATATATTCTTTGACTAAGCAATTGTCATATCCATAATAACTAGAAAGTAACTAATTCTAAAGGACTCCTCACTGATTATGTTTCAACATCATAATCATTTTCTTCAAATGTTCCTTTTCTAATAATATAAAATCTAACTAGAAGTGTAGGCTCTACATTCATCTTATATCAAGACTTTTAGCAATATTCATACTAGAGAAAAATTCCTTCGTTTCTATATTCTCAAAAATTACCATGACACCTTCTAATATCTTTATTGTAGTGTCGATGCATATATGTTTAGATTGTAAATTTTTGCTCAATATATTAATAATAAATAAAATATCATACCAGATAACTATGCTAAGTAAAAACTCAAAACTCTCAAGTGAACTAGCCAAACTTTCTGCTTCACTCTTTAACTTAGCATCATTATAAGATATTGATAATTCCACTAAAGCCAATCTTATTTGATGATCTTGAAATTTAATAACTTTAACACTTTTTATTGGACAATGACTTCAGGGTTAAGCCTAGAACATTATCAAGTAAAACCTTCCACCTTTTAGGAGAACTTTAAAATAATGCACGTATGCATTGTATAACTGAAAACAAATGAAACAAATTTAATACAAGAATGCTCCATATCACTAAGAGTAAGATTAAGACTTTGACAAGCACATGACATACATAATGCTCTAAGATTTATTTCAAGTAATGACTTTTGAACTTGTAAGGCCCCATCATATGCCCTAGAAGTATTATAGCACATCTAGGGTGTAATAAGAAGTGAACATAACAAATTAAGTGCATCTAAGTATAGTAAGGGACATAATGATACCTAATGTAAAAGACATGTGTAAAAGGGTAATTTGTACATTTTGACTTGGATATACATACTTAGACATGAAATATGGATAAGACTGAAATTAATTGATGAGATTATGTGTCAATGTGAGAATTAAAGAAAGAAGAAGGACTAATGTGTAATTTTTCCTAAAGTTAACAAATGGACTAATAAGATTAAGGCATATGTGATTAATAATAATAAAGCATGTGTGTCCAATAGTAAGTAAGCATGTGTGTATATTTGCTTGGATTATGAATTGATGTGAGGGAATTAGTAAAGGAAGTATCTTATTTGCTGATGATATGTTGTTGGTTAAAATTGGATGTGTTTTTGTGTTGTTCTTCCATGATAAGGCTGAAGTTAATTGATTTGGAATAGGTACCTCGTTGGATCGATAGGTTCCACTAAACAGACTTTTGTAATTTAGCCATATATTGGTATTTAGACCTCCAAATTGGATCATTTTAATTATAGATTAAACTAGATACATAGGTATAAAACTTTCATAAAGGAACTAAAATCTGATTCTAACTCTAAGAGTTTTGAATTCTGTCTTGAAGTTGAGTTCTGGCTGCTGTCCTAATTTTCAAACATCCTTTAGTGTTTTGGGGATATATCTAGAAATACCTAACCAAATTTCATGTAATTTATTCCATTATAAAATTAAGACATATAGGAACAAATGCCTAGAAGATCATAAAACCTAATTCGAATGTTTGCTATGTGAATATAATAGAAAAAATAGAGGTATGAATGGTGAGTGTCTGTCACAATTGTGATCCTCTCTTTTGTCGCAACTAGGACATCATTTTCATTTATGATATTTACCACATCTCATCTGAACCTTTTTGGATGTTACTAAAGCGTAGCAATCCCAGTATAAGTGTAATATGAGACTCATCATGCATATAATGTGTATATGCCCTAATGATTTCATTGATGTATTTTTGAAAAGGAATATGATCATAAAGCATATTAAATATGAATTAGCATGATAAACATTTTCAAATTATAATTGTAAACATAAGGGAATGAATTTGTATCTTATGAATTTTTTCTCTTTAATATGACTCTAAAATGTAATTATGATGTTCTGATGATTAGTTTTAACCTATCAAGTTTTAGTTATGGGTAAGTAAGCATGCCTAGAAGGGTTTGCAATTGCTTATGTTCTAAGACATTACAATATCTCCTGTTTTAGAGACTTAAATATCTTCTATTTCAGAGGCTATTGCCTTTTCTGTAGATACCAATCATAGGTATCTTCTATTTTGTTCCCATTACCCATGTTTGAAGAAATTAGCAGTCAATTCTATATATGTTCAAATAATTATTTTGTTCTTATACAAACTTATATTTGGAATAATCTATGAATATCATGTTCAAATATTGTTACGTGATGCTTCATGACTTTTATTTTATCATGTATTTTCCATCAATCAATTATCATGAATCATTTACAAGTAATTGTTAGGTGACTACTATGAGTAGTTACTATCTTGCATCATTATTCCCTACTAGACTGTATGCTTAGCATGATGGTTTTTCCTCCATGTAGGTCATGATAAATAGGGTTAAGGTTGGGACAACCAAAATGGCCAAAGAAGGACGTGCAACCTTTTTTGAAGATCTTATATCTAAACAGTGTGTTGTATTTATAAATATTAAGAAGGAATTTTGTAGTATATATGAATGGCCAATACTAACCATAACTTATGATGAGAATTTTTTTATATAGATGTTATATGCGTAATTTGTCACTTGTGTAAACCACAGTGAAATATAAGTTGTGATATATGTTTTCCTTATCTTTGGAAGTTTTTGAATTGTCTAAGTCTATTTTGGGTGCATCTGTATATCCTCCTAGGGGTTATTAGGGTGTCACAATTTAGTGGTATTATAGCATGGTTTAGGCAATTATGGCCTAACTAAAGCTTAAATATGGCCTATATATGCATATAAGGGTTTGTGTTTGGCCTAATTTGGTTTGTTCCATGTTTTGATTCTAGATTCAAATATGGAAAGATCAGTTAGATTATGATATTCATGTAACTAGTCCTTTGGGTAGTAGTGTGTTGGTTAACAGGGTTTATAGAAACTGTCCTGTTTTAATCCAAGGTAGTGAGTTTATAGCAAATCTAATTAAATTGCCTTTTCTTGAATTCAATTTGATTATAGGTATAGATTGGTTGTCCAAGCATCAGACAGTTGTTGATTGTAGAGCTAAGACTGTTGTGCTTAAGAAGCCCGATCAAATTGAAACAATTTGTATGACATTCGTACTAGTTCTCTGGCTAGTGTGATATTTGCTATGTAATCTCAAAGGTTTCTTAGTAAGGGGGTGTGAAGGTTATTTGGCTTTTGTGCTTGATTTGAGAAAGGAAAGTGTAAAACTGCAAGACATTTTGGTGGTGAATAAATTTCCAAATGTTTTTCCTGAAGAACTACCTGGACTTCCTTCCGAAAGGGAAAGGAAACTATCTATTGAGATTGTGACTAACACTGCTCCTATATCCAGAGCACTATATAGAGTGGCTCCTACTAAATTAAAGGAATTGAAAGTTCAATTATAGGAGCTACTGGATAAGGGATTTATTTGACCTAGTTCTCACCTTATAGAGTACCAGTTTTATTTGTTAAGAAGAAAGACGGTATTCTACGAATGTGCATTGATTACAGGTAATTGAATAAAGTTACGGTGAAGAATAAGTATTCATTGCCAAGGATAGAAGAACTCTTTTGTCAGTTAAAAGGTGCAAGGGTATTTTCAGAGATAGATTTGCGATTAAGGTATTATTAGTTTTGGGTAAAGGATGTGGATGTTCCAAAGATTATCTTTAGAACCCGAGTGGACACTATAAATTCCTAGTGATGCCATTTAGGCTAACTAATGCGTCAGTTGCATTCATGAATATGATGAATAGGGTATTTATGCCCTATATAGACTAGTTTGTTGTGGTATTCATTGATATTATTCTAGTTTATTCCAAGAATGAGAAAGATCATGCTCAGCATCTACGAATTGTTTTAAAAACTCTGCAGGAAAAATAGCTGTATGCCAAGCTAAGCAAGTGTGATTTTTGGCTTAAGGAAGTATCTTTTCTAGGACATATTGTCTCTTTTCAAAGAATTAGAGTCTATCTTAGTAAAATTGAAGCGATTATTAACTAGAATTTGCCTTGGAATATGACTAAAATGAGAAGTTTTTTGGGTTTAGCTGATTACTATCGTCGATTTGTAAAGGGTTTTTTGGTGATAAGATCTCCTTTGACTAAATTGCTATGAAAAGGAGTAAAATTTGAATGATTTGCTAGATGTTAAGTTAGCTTTGATCAGTTAAAAAAATGCTTACTGAAGCTCCTGTATTGGCTCAACCCATTTTTGGTAAGGAATATATTGTGTTTAGTGATGCATCTAAAAATGGATTGGGTTGTGTTATAATGCAGGATGATAAGGTGGTTGCATATGCCTCTAGGCAACTGAAGCCACACGAGCAAAACTATCCTATGCATGATCTTGAGCTTGCAATAGTAATGTTTACTTTGAAAATTTAGTGGCATTAGTTGTATGGTAAAAGGTGCAAGATTTTCACTAATCATAAAAAGTCTGAAATACTTGCTTACTCAGAAAAAACTTAACCTGAGAGAAATACTTGCTTCCTAAGAAAAAACTTAACCTGAGACAATGATGTTGGTTGGAACTGTTTAAAGAATATGACTGTATTGTGGACTATTATCCTAGTAAGGCTAATGTGGTGGCTGATGCTTTAAGTCAGAAGACCATTTTGGCATTATTAGTGCAGCAGGGTGAGTGGGGAATTGCACTTGATGGGGCTTTAATAGCTTGATTAAAAGTTAAGCTTACTTTAAGACAAGAGATCATTGATGCTCAAAAAGTTGATGATAAGTTGCAACAACTTATCTTGGTAATTCAGGAAGGAAAACAACCTGAATTTTCTATAAAAGGATATGCTTATTTGTATTACAAAGATCGGTTTTTTGTAACAGCTAGTGACGAATTGAAGAAGAAGCTATTGTATGAGGCCTATAATACTATCTTCACAATGCATCTTGGTGGAAATAAAATGTATCAAGATCTGAAGCAGCATTATTGGTGGTCTGTATGAAACATTGATGTTGTAAATTATGTATCTAAATGTTTAACATATCAGTAGGTTAAAGCTGAGCACTATGTTCCATTTGGTTTCATTTGGTTTGTTGAATCCTATTCTGATTCCTTAATGGAAATAGGATAACATTACTATAGATTTTGTGACTGGGCGTCCTCTCACTTAAAGGAAGTATGATGTTGTATGGATGATTATGGATAAGTTCACCAAGTCTACTCATTTCATACCCATTTATCTTGACTATTTGATAGATAAACTGGCAAATATATATATGAATAAGATAGTAAGATTGCATAAGGTACCATTGTCTATTAATTCTGATCATGATCCTCGATTTACTTCGAGATTCTGGAAAAGTCTGCAAATGGCTCCAGATTCCTGACTTAGTTTTAGTACTGCTTTCCACCCCAAGACAGATAGGCAATCTGAATGGGTTATTCAGGTATTAGAAGACATGCTTCTAGGTTGTGTGACAAAATTCCCTGAAAGTTAGGATAAATATCTTTCACTAATGGAGTTTGTTTATAATAACAGTTATCTAACTAATATTGACTTGGCACCTTATGAAACAGTATTTGGTAAGAAGTGCAGAACTCCAGTTTGTTGGACTGAATTAAGTGAAAACAAGATCATTGGGCCTGATATTGTAAAAGATACTAAAGAGAAAGTTCAAAATAAGTAGAAGTCCTATGTCAATTTATAAAGGAAATATATTAAGTATCAGGTAGGGGATTAGGTATTTTTGAAAGTATCACTATGGAAAACATATTTCGGTTTGAGAAGAAATGTAAGTTTAGCCCACACTACATTAATCCCTATGAAATTCTTCAGAGAATTGGACCAGTAGCTTATAAGTTAGCTCTTCCTGAAGAATTGGCCAATTTGCAAGATGTGTTTTATATTTCTATGTTGAGAAGATATTGGTCTAATGACACACATAAGGTTCTTGTGCAACAAATTCAAACACAACCAGATTTTTCTTATAAGGAAAGACCTGTGTCTATCTTGGCCAGAGAAGTCTGATGGCTCACAAATAAATAAATACCTTTAGTGAAAATAATATGGCAATATCATGGACTTAAGGAAGCAATATAGGAACCTGAATTGATGAAAAGGACTCAATACCCGAAGCCATTCAATACAAGTATGAATTTTAAGGACAAAATTCTTTTTAATAGGGAGAGAAATGTAAGGCCTCAATATATACCCTAGATGTATTATAGCACGTCAAGGGTGTAATAAGAAGTGAACATAACAAATTAAGTGCATCTAAGTATAGTAAGGAACATAACAGTACTTAATGTAAAAGACATGGGTAAAAGGGTAATTTGAACATTTCGGCATGGATATACATACTTAGACATGAAATATGGATGAGATTGAAGTTAATTGATGAGATTATGTGCCAATGTGGTTATTAAAGAAAGAAGAAGGACCAATGTGTAATTTTTCCTAAAATTAACAAATGGGCTAATAGGATTAAGGCATATGTGATCAATAATAATAAAGCATGTGTGTCCAATAGTAAGTAAGCATGTTTGTGAGTCTTGGAAGTGTATGAATGGGCATAAGGAGAGGAGAGAGGGACGACCTTTAGAGTTGAGAATTCCAAATTTTTCTTCTCTTATTTCCTCTCCACTTCATCTTCTTCGTCACACCATTTTTCATATAAGGAATCAGGCTAATCTTTGGTAGAAACCAAGGTAAAATTTAGTGGGTTTCTATTCATCTAGGGGTTTATATATATATATAATTTTTGAAGATAAGTTTTCAATAGGTGTCTTATGTATAGAGGAGGAGAAGACCAAAGGCAGAGGTAAAGAAAAGCAAATAGAATGAAGTAAAAAGAGTTTTGTTCACTTCTTCAAGAGGTATGGGAATTTTAATATGTTTACTTAGATTATGAATGTGATGTGAGGGGAATTGGTAAAGGAAGTATCCTATTTTCTGATGAGATGTTGGTTAAAATTAGATGTGTTTTTATGTTGCTCTTGCATGATAAGGCCAAAATTAGTTGAATTGGAATTGGTACCTCGCTGGATGGATAAGTTTCATTGAATAGACTTCTGTAATTTGACCATATCTTGATCTTTAGACCTCTAAACTGGATAATTCTAATTGGATATTAAACTAGAGACACAGGTATAAAACTTTCATGAAGGAACCACAATTTGATTCTGCCTTTAAGACTCTTGAATTCTAGTTTGAAGTTGAGTTCTAGCTATTGTCCCTATTTTCGAACATCCTGTAGTGTTTTGGGGATAACTCTTGCAATACTTAACCATGTTGCGTGAAATTTATTCCATTATAAAATTAAGACATAAAGGAACAAATGTCTAATAGGAGAGTTAAGGCAGTCATCTCAACGGAGATTAGGGTAAGCTTTGATGAATAAAAGAAGAATTGGTAGAAATTATCATAGGTGAAGCAAAGCAAACCTATTTTCAGACAAAGAAGATAAAATAACAAAACTATGGTGGCTAGGAAAGCCCTAGAGATTCTATAAGAAATTGGAAATGACGAAGACCTTAAAACCTAATTCGAATGTTTGCTATATGAATATAACAGAACAAGTAGAGGTATGAATGGTTAGTGTCTATCACGATTGTGGCATAGGTGTCATGATTGTGATCCTATTTTTGTCGCAACTAGGACATTATTTTCATTTCCAATGTTTACCACATCTCATTCGAATCTTTTTGGATGTCACTAAAGCTTAGCAATCCTAGTATAAGCTTAATATGAGACTCATCATACATGTAATATATATATTTTTTAATGCTTTCATTGATGTATTATTGAAAAGGAATATGATCATAAAGCATATTAAATATGAATGGGCATGATAAATATTTTCAAATTATAACTGTAGGCATAAAGGAATGAATTTGAATCTTATGAATTGTATCTCTTTAATGTGACTCTAAAATGTAATTATGATGTTTTGATGATTAGTTTAAACCTGTCAAGTCTTAGTTGTGGGTAAATAGACATGCCTATAAGGGTCTTCAGCTACTTCTGTTCTGAGACATTACAGTGTCTTCTGTTTTAGAGATTTAAGTCTCTTTTGTTTTTAGAGGCTATTGCCTCTTCAGTAGATACCAATCATATGTATCTTCTGTTCTATTCTCGTTACATATGTCTGAAGAAATTAGTAGGCAATTCTGTATATGTTTAGATATTTGTTCTATTCTGATGCAAACTTATATTTGGAATAATCTCTGAATATCATGTTCAAATATTGTTATGTGATGCTTTATGAATTTTATTTTACAATGTATTTTCCATCACTCAAATTGTCATGAATCATTGACATGTGATTGTTAGGCAACTGCTGTGAGTAGTTGCTATCTTGCATCATTATTCCCCACTAAGCTATATGCTTAGCACAGTGGTTTTTCCTCCGTGTGGGTCATGATAAATAGGGTTAAGTTTGGGACAACCGCAGTGGCCAAAGAAAGACGTGTAACCTTTTTGGAAGATCTTATATCTAAACATTGTGATGTATTTATAAATATTAAGAAGGAAATTTGTAGTATATATGAATGGCCTATATTAACCATAACTTATAATGAGATTTTTTTTTATGTATAGATGTTATATATATAACTTGTGACTTGTGTGGCACCTCGTTCCCATCCGACACCTGCCCGTACATCCTTCGGACATTTGGGCACATGTTGACAGAAGCAGTGTGCCAACTACATCACTTTCACTATATTTCATGACATCATAAATTAAAACCATAAATATCATAATAATTTACAACCCCAAATTCCTCATTTCATTTCATAAACAATATATATACATTGTAGTTTTATAAGCCATCCATATATGTACAATATCAACAATCTATCAGAGTCTACAGATCTGTTTACAAAACATGCTACATACACGAGGAATTTTACAAAACTTTTAGTCTAAATCCTTCAGTCAAGCTAATTGACCTTTGAGCCATATCTTCTATCCCAAGAGTTATACAAAATCTCTTCTAAGCAGTTTTGGAAACTAAGTCATCGCTCGCTCGAACCTAAAAATATCAACGTTGCAATTTGATTGAGTTTTGCAAACTCAGTTGGGTAACCATCCTCGATGGTTCACCCATATCACATAACACATCAATTCAAAAAATCACATAATTCACATTATTCCATTTACCAACATAAAGCATCGCAATACACGTTATACATAATTTTCACATTTCTCATTTAACATAATTCAATAATACATTACAATCATTCAAAACATATATACATCATGCGTATATGTAATGTTCATGAGACACGTTTATTTATTTCGTTGTTGTGATCGAGTGCCTTTTTTCCCATCCCATATCCGTTGTGGATACCAGGCTCTATCATACTATCTCTTATCTATTGGGGATACAAGGCTCTTTATAAATTGAGCTTTAGGCTCTTACTACAACTGTTTGAGCTTTAAGCTCTTTTTCACTGGCAACTCAGGTCACAACTACCTTTATCTTTCATGCATTCATGTAATGGTGTGCACCACATATATTCAATCAGTTATGCTCATTCAGTCACATTCATGTTCTCTTTCTCATTCACATTTGTCATCGAACCTAGGGTTCGACATTCAATATACAAGTTAAGTAGCACTTATTTCGTCACATTCACATACAATGAGCACTTCCAAATATGGTAATTATGCATCAAATGTTTCAGACATTCAAGGTTCGGAATCAGTGCATACATATCACATAATGATTCAATACATAATTAAATAAACAAACATTCATAGTGAGACCATCTTAGGTTACTCATAGTTTGCTCCCGTTAGCTTATTGCCTTGAAGTCTTGGCAATGTCTGGAAGCGGTCACTCAATATGCTCTTCTATAATATGCTAACATATATATTTACCATTACTACTTTACATATTCATATGAATACTTGATCATGAGCACATGTATATATGTCATGTATTCATGTTCAATGACAAATTCTCGGGTATATTTTCCTTAATACTTATCTTATAATCAATTAACAACACCTTTTAATCATTCTTTAATCTCTAATACTCTTTTTCCACTTCAAACACCTCATTCAACATCAATTGGGTTCATCCAAGAACTCATTTAAGCCTAAATACCTTATATGGGAACACTATAGCATTAATTTGTTCATACTTCACTCAAAAGACAACTCTTTTTCTTTATAGGATTGGCCATCATCATGGCGTCCCTGCCATGATTATGATAGAAACCTTTAAAGCTGGCCACGATCGTGACAGAAACTCTTTCTGGCTAGGTCACTATCCTGGGGAAGGGTCACGATCGTGATAGAAACGTATTCTGTTAGGCCATGATTATGGGGTGAGGGCCACGATCGTGCCTTGTCTTTTCTTCCTTCTTTTCTACACGAATTCAGTATATATCCTCACATCCATTTCACATCAAATTTTGCCGAACTCACCTCCTCTATTACGACCTCATTTTGTACTAATTCAACTACCATATTGATTACATTAACTCCACAAACTTCAACTTATTTGATTCATCAATTTTAACTTAATTTCATCATTCATGAAATCTTATCTCTTTCCATAGTATATATCATTCATAAAGCATTCAAACAATTCATTCATTATGTTATGTCCTCATTTAACACTATAAAAATTTCACATTTAGATGCATTGCCATCAAACAATCTTTTCCTTAAAGTATAACATTAAAAATCAATCAAAACTTATTACACATTTAACTAACCTTTCCAACATCAAAATTATGTTCCTTTTTAAGCCCCAATTAAGTCCAAAAGCATCATAGACATATACCTCATCCTTAATTGGTCCAACCATTGCATAATCAAAACATTTCCATGAAAAATCATTGCCCACGATCGTATCCTACAGATTTGCAGTTTTTCACAGGACATATTTTTAGGTTAGTATTCTATGACAATTTTGACCTAGAAAATGAGATTTTTAGGTAACACCTTCTTTTAATAAAATGTTCCTATATTTTTAGCTTTCTAATAACATCAAATTTATGCATTTTAGTTCAGTATCATACACGTTATAATCAAAATACTATAGACTATTATTATACCTTGACAGAACGCAATGCTCAACTTTAAGCCGACTTTAAAGACTTGTAAGGACAAATTTCAATTTTGAGTCCTTCATAAAAAATGCATCCATATGTTTCTAGTTTAGTCTAAATCAAATTCCATCCAATTTAAATATCTACAGATCAAGATATGGCCAAAATATAGGTGCATGTTCTGTGAAAGTACTTCATCTAACATATTCCAACACACATTTAACTTCATTTTCAATTCTACCTTATCTCCAAACTATCATCCTACTTCTTCTCATTTCAAGACAACACACTAGCTTTTTATTTTGACTTTAAACTCATGAATTACCATTCATCTTAACACTAAGTAAGACATAACTCTATTTATCTCTTCATCCACACACACACATCATCATACTTCAAACTTCCTTGTTCATACTCATTCATCTCTTAATTCTATCATCATAAATGCTTTATTTAACCAACAATTCATGAATAACATTAATTCACTACAATTTAGAGCATGATTTCTTTATCACTACAATACACCGACGTTAAAACGCATATGTAAAAACCCATGATCAATCATCACATTTCTCATTATACATATTCCATTTAACATAACCCATGAAGATTAAAGCATAACTTACTTGATTAATCTTCAAAAATCTTCAAACTCTTCAAGATCTATCTTAACCCTAGCTTTCCATAAAACCCACGTACATCATCCTTCAAGGTGGTAGGGTTGGGTCTTTAGTGAAAAATGAAAGAGAGAGCAAGATGATGGTAACAAATGGAGGTGAAAGTGACCTTCAAGTTTAATGATGGTGGGTGAATCAAAAATCGTGAAAATAAAGAAGAATAAAGAAGACGAGACGAAGAGTTTTGTAGCGAAGAAGAAGAAAAGCAAGAATGAAGGCAAAACAATTAAATGGGTCTTTCAACCTTAGGGAGTCTTGAGTTAAAGACTCACTTGCCACATGTCAAATTTCTATTGGTTAGAATTAGGTTCTTTCATTAACTAGTCAAATCAACTCCAATTTTTACTCCAATTGTCTCCAAATTTCAATAACATAGGTCATTAACTCCAATTGTCATTTATAAAAATTTCCACCACCATTTGACTCTTAATTCTACTTCCACTTATCAGTTGTCCAACTATTTGACATTTTTCCTAGTTCAAAATTTACCCAAAAATTCAGGAAATTTCTAAATTTCACTAAAATTTCTAAATCAGTACCTATACACACCAATTCAATTTTCAATACATATGAACCACAATTTATATCAAAAATCACATTGATAAATTAATTATACCTGAAAAATGTCAATAAATGCATGTACAATCATTTTAATATGCAAACATTAATATTCACATATGTGTGTATGTCATATTATGCATGAATATGAAATGTACTTTCTAACTTCTCCTTAATCTCTCATGTATCGTATTCTAGGGCCTAACCCTTAACACGAGATAACGGGATGTTACAACTTGTGTAAAACATAGTGAAATATGAGATGTGACATATGTTTACCTTATCTCTGGAAGTTGTTGAATTGCCTAGGTCTGTTTTGGGTGCATCAGTATATCCTCTTAGGGCATATTAGGGTGTCACATGTTGTCCCTTCATATTAGAGTCATTTTCATAACCTTGACCTCATAAACATTAAGATCAAGAGACTTAAATACATTTAATAAGTCATTGAAAAGTTCCAATTCATATGTGTTATTTACCTTCAAGAACTCTAAAAATTATTATTCTATTTGTATTTTGTTACGTGAAATATTTACGCATCGTACTAACAGACTCATTTGTTCTTGATGACTCACATATAAGGTTCAATCAAGAATTATAGAAAGGTATTTTTGCCTCTTTAGTGATCTTAATAATAGAATTTTTAACACAATGGGCCAAAAGAAAAATCAACTCATTTTGAATTTTGTTACCAAAATAATGATGATGAATATCATGATTTTGAATGCGTCCAACATAATCTTGTATTATCACATCAAATTTATCAATCATCTCAATTAATCTTAAAAAATTACCATTATTATTTTGGTAAAGTTTCTTATTAGATCCTTGAAAATCCAATTTATATTTAGTGAGAAATTTCACAACGAAACTATTCTTATTAACACTGTCTCTAATGTTCTTTCTCCTTTACAATTTCTCATTATAAATCCTTATCAGTTGTTTGATTTTTGTTCAATCTTACTTTTAGTTCATTCCAAGTCTTTATGTTAGTTATATGCTCAATACTATTCTTATCTTCTTTGAACCTTTCACTAAGATGCTTCTAATCTCTAATCCATCATTTCCTAATGTACTTTGATTTTTGTTAGATTAAATAACTTACAATAAAAGCAATTACTTTATCCAAATGTTTAGAGTAAACCAATCATTTTTTATCGCTAATCTCTTCATTACTCAATTTTCTATAATTATAAGAATATGAAAATTTTTGAGTAGTATTAACTAATGTAAACACAAGATTCAATTCTCTTATAGACCCTTTTCAATTAAAATTACCCATTTTATTGTCAAGATTACCTCAATTTCTAGGATCATAAATATCCAAAGGAGGGATTGGTTGCTCATTTGAACTTAAATTTTCTTAATTGGATGTATTTGGTATATGATCATTGTGGCACCCCACTCCCATCCGACACGTACCCATACATCCTTCAGACATTCGAGCATACGCAGACGAAAGTGGTGCACCAACTACATCACTTTCACATAACTTATGGTATCACAATTAAAATTATAAATAACACAATGTATAAAATCCAAAATTTCCTCATTTCATTTCATTAGCCATAATTTTACAATGTAGCAGTATATTCATCATCCAAGTTTATACAATATCAACCTATCAGAGTCACAGCTCTATCTACAAAGTATGCTACATATATGAGGAATTAACAAAATTAAAACTAATCCTTCAGTCCCAGCTGACCGACCTTTGAGCCATGTCTTCTATCCAAAAGTTATACAAAATCTCTTCTAAGCAGTCTTAGAAGCTAAGTCATCGCTCTCTCACACTTGAAAATGTCAACGTTGCAATTTGGTTGAGTTTTGCTAACTTAGTTGACTAAACATCCTCGATGGTTCACTTTTATCATGTAACACAACAATTCATGTTATCATATAATTAACATCATATCGATTATCATCAAGTAATATCACAAAATACTTTGTTTACAATTATTACATTTCAAAATTCCACACAATCCATAATTTCATTGTGATCATGCAGAACATATTCATCGATAAGCTTTCATACATTTCCTAAAAGATAAGTTCTCAAAACATTGCAGTCGCTCAATTTATTCATACCATATGTGTATGTAATGTTTATGAGACTCAAATTCATTTATTACGTTGTTGTGACCGAGTGCCTTTTTCACTGTCCCATATCTGTTGTAGATACCGGGCTCATTCACACTGTCCCTTATCTATTAGAGATACAGGGCTCATTATACATCTTGAGACATAGGCTCTTACCATAGAAGTTTGAGCTTTAAGCTCTTTTTCACTGGTGACTTTAATCAAAACTGCCTTTATATTTCATGCATTTATGGAATAAAATTCATTACACATATTCAACCATCATATTCAGTCCATTACATTCGCATTCACTTTCTCATTTACATTGGTCATCAGACTTGGTCTAGCATTCAACACATAAGTAAAGAAAACAATTATTCAATTATATTCATATTCAAGGAACACTTCCAATGTGTTATTCATGCATCAAATGCCTCAGATATTTTATGTCCAGAAATCAGTACGCATACATCATATATCAATTCAATTCAAAATCAAACAAAGAATCAAGGTGAGACCATTTTAGGTTATTGACACTTGCTCTCTTTAGCCTATTGCCTTGAGGTCTCGGCAATATCTGGAAGCGGTTGTTCAATGTGCTCTTCTATATGCAATCACATACATTTTCATATTACTACATTGCACATTCAAATGAATAAGCACATTTATAAATCTATCATGTATTATGCATGTTCAATGACAAATTCTCGGTATTGTGACTTTATTCACAAATCTTAATCATTAACACATCAAGACTTGCACACCATTTAATTTGAAATTAAGTTTATGCCTTAAGTAAACCTAATGACTTTTCATTCATCATTTATAAATTCATCAATCTTTTCCTAGTATTATACATTCACCAAAATTTTTCCAGCAACATATACTCATACATTCAC
>JANIIA010000008.1:27282721-27301866 GCA_027478495.1 Erythroxylum alaternifolium
TTGGCAATTGAACGACGGGTGTGAAACTCATGTGGTCTTGTCGTAGAACCACGCAAGTGCGTAAAGGTGAAGCCGGTGTTTAACTGTTCCAGCGAGGCCATGGTTGATTTTCAAAAATGTCAAGAACCAGACACTTTCATGATAGAAGCACACCCAACATATACGTGGAATCAAGCAGAACCATTGAACCAAAAAAGAAGTGAAATTCTCGGAACACTAGTGATAACAAAAGATCACAGTTGGTTACCTAGTCAAGACGATGCATGGTTTGCTAAGATAATGTAGTCAAATACCAAACATAAGTCAAACTCTAAACCATATCCTCAACTCCATCAAGACGTTAAAAATTTGGGGTTGAACGGAGCACGCAGCAGATGACCGCAGAGCAGACAATTGAGACAAGACGAGGCTGCTTGGTCACAGTGCCAAGTAATTGAGAGTTGTTTTGGATAATGAGTTCAGCAATAGCAAGTAAGCAAGTGGCACCTTCCAATTCCACGACTGATTATAGTTCGACAAAAATATCCTATGGCTAGCCAGCTCATCTGTAATCTGTGGGACCATGAATGTATAAATTTGTTGGCTATCAGACTCCAGCTTTATCCTGGTTACCAGTTTCTGTACACACTCACAGTTGCACATACGGCTGCAATAGAGTCATTGTATTCGATCTCCCCACGAACAAAATCACGAAAATTTGTACTGCTGCGGCTGTGAAATCACTGCAAATGCCACGATCAATGCGATTAGAAATAGCATATCCCCGTTTTAGTAAGCATCTTGTTCAGAAAGTACTCAATAACAGCCACAGCTTCTCAGAGACCTTTAGCACTTTGAAATCCAGGTTTGAAAATGGCGAGGAAATTGTTACGAGCTCGTCTAATATCGGAATCATCACAAGAAATTTCAAGCATTTGAAGTTTCTTCACTGCGGTACAAGTGGTAAGCTGTGATCTTTCATTTTGCAATGAACCCTATCTTGTACGCGGTTTAACATAAAATGATTAAAACAAAACGTGTAAGCTACAATGGACCTCCCCAATCTGCATTATTAGCCTAGGTAGGATCCAATCACTATAATTGATCTTTCTATAACAATATCTACAAAATCTCATTGATACAGAAACAAAGAAACCAGTAAACTTACAACAGAAAGTTGGAATCATTTATTTTTTGAATTTTGAATGTAACCACACAGGCAATTTGAAGCAGGATAATGAGTATGCTACAACTACCCAAGTTTACATTTGAATAGAGGGAGAAACTTAACATAATTATTGTCCAGACCAAACGAGGTGAACCAAATGGAACACTTATCAAAACAACTTTTACTACCACCATCTACTCCCTTTGGAGGGAGAGAAACAAGAGATTATACATGGAAATCGAAGAAAGAAAATATCATCTCACTAAACACATCGTCATTTGGGTTCAAGCTGCATTTATAGCTCACAACAAGCACAGTATACTTAGCAATGCGTTGAAAAACAGCCGGAAGTTGTAATTCATTATTTTATTTTATCAATTTACCTCTCTATAGACACCTCAGTATGTACTGATTGCAATATGACGATGTGACTCATTGCAATGGTGTGATAGCTTTTGCTATGATTAATAAAATTTCTTTCACTTTTCAAAAAAAAACAGTAATGAGAAAAGACTAGATGGAAGAAAGGTAATCTTTTATCAAATTCAAGATGGGGTTAGCATAAGATGCTCCCTCCAATCTCTGGAACAAGATTCCATCCATCCGGGCTTGAATTCCATCAGAAAGTGAAAGATTTTGCAGCAGTTCTTTCAAACTTCTGTCTACGTCAGCTACAGAATTTCCTATGCCACTCAAGAGCTCTGGAAGAGTAGGGGAGGGTCTTGACAACTCAACAAGGGTGACCTAGGCAGTGAAAGAACAGTCAGGATTTGTTTCTGAACACATTAACACACACATACGCAGAAATTGGCTAGTTCGTTGAATATTCTTAATCCACTAGACCTACAGCTGCTTAACAGGCCAACAAGTGGAAAGTGGCTTCATTTGCATGAAAAAGCATCTTGTGCCCAAAACTAACTAAGAGGACATGGCGGCAACGACCTTTTAACCTTGGCCGCCACTTTAGGAGGAATCAAGAAACAATATGCCAATTAACAGTATGCAAGCACTGGTAGACTAACATCTTTATTGTGCTAGTTTGCAACTCTATTTTGAACAATCAATCCAAGGGGACACTTGTGTCAAAAATAAAACCTAGTGTATTCAATTGAAATAAGTTTGGAATCCAAAATATATTATCTAAAATGTGTACTAGATCCATGGAGTTGATGAAGCTGAAGAAGTTCAAACCAACCTGCTTGTCCTGGGGAATATTTGCCTTTTGTTTTGCTATGGCAACAGCACGAGAAAGCCCGCCAAGGGCATCAACTAGACCTCGTGAAGCAGCATCATTGCCCGTCCAGACTCTGCCTTGTGCAACCTCTTCCATCTTGTCTATCTGCAAGAAGAAGCATAAACTCTCATTATCTTTCATTTCATAACTTCATAAAATTTTCCCTCTCGAACACCAATGTTTTCTCTTGCTTCAATAGTATCAATTTTTAGGCAAGTGTAAAGCATACCGGCATTGACCTTGAGAATGCTGCCTTGTCTCGAAATTGCTCGTATGCATGCTGAGCAGACTTTGCAAAAAGTTCAGCTTCATCTGGTCTGGAAATTTATGCTAGTTAATTTTCTTCAAGCATTAATAGCATATCATAGAACAAACCAAAAAGCAGAGCAAATTGCTCTTGCCTCTGTAAGTGAAGTCAATGAAGCGTGTAAAATGTTTTTTATCTCAATCTATCTTGTAAAGATGGACCCAAATTTCTGTTTTTAAAAGACTAGCAACATAATATGAAGGGTTAGATGAAAGAGAACAAGACCTCCTACCTCAAAGGCCGTTGTTCAGCTGCAAGGAGCTCAGCATATTTACCTCTTGACAAAATCTCCTTGTTAAAGCCAAGCTTCTCATACAGTTTTCCCAAGTTAAACTTCCCTACAAGAGACAATTATGAGGACCATGAACACGGATAATTTACATGGTCTAATAAGTAGTAATTTAAACTTACCCATTGTCCCCAAATTGTTTTCATGGTTGTTCTCTATATCAGCAACTCTAAGCTCAAGTACAGTGAGGATTTTCTAAAAGAAAACCAAACCAAATACAGACCATTGTTCCTACTGGATCTAGGGAAAGGAAGAGAATATTATCTAGTGGTTTTCACATATCTTTTAGTTATACTTAACTAAACGTTTGATATTAGTTTCACCTGTAACAACTCCAATTGAACCAGTTAAAGTTAAGTTTTCTGCAACAATGGTCCCTGCAGCCATTGCCATATAGTATCCTCCACTTGCTGCTACATCAGACATTGATGCAATAACAGGTTTTGATTCAGCCAAAAGTCTGATCTCCCTCCACATTCTGTACATGATAAACTTGAAGGGCTCAATAAAGACCTAGTAGATACTTATCAAATCAGTAGACATCATAATTTAGTAAGACATCGTCTCATACTCATTGTGTATGTTACTCTGCAAATACATGTTAACAAATAGTATGACTTTTGGTGGTAAGCTGCCAATTCAAACCAAACTCAACGGCTACCAAAGATGCAATGATTTGTTTACCCATTTGATATGGCATAAGAGGCTTGGAAATGCTAGCTTAGAGTTGATTGAAATGGACTACCCAATATGAGATTCTAAAAGGATAAGGCATTCCAAACACATTAAGTGGGTAAACAAGCCCATATTCCTTTCAACAGCTGTCAGCAGCATTGTTTAGTTCTTATGAAATGGTGGTCAGGACAAGACCATCATACAAAAATAATGTTGTTGCACAAAAACTGAATCTGACATTCAGGCGATCCTTTCCTATGGAGACAACAAAGTGTTTTTCTAACAAAGACACTGCTACCAAAGATGTGTGTTCTACATGTTTCCAAATCCTTGCATTAAATAAAAGGAAAGAGCGATTGATTCTAACTACAAGATGACATTTATGACATAATGTCACTGAGATCAAACTTTCAAATGAGTGTCATAACTCAGCAACAATGTCAAATTATTATAATTAAAATATGTACACATCAACTGGAAGAAGAAAAGGGAAAAAGAATTAAAACTGTAACATAAAGATTCAATTGTAGCAAACTTACAAATCAGAAGCAAGGGCATCACCCCCAGGACTGTCAATTCGAATAATGGCAGCTCTATATCTTTTTGATTCTAGCAAAAGTTTAAAAGAATTAAAACAATGAAGTGAATGAAAATCACCCAAGCACAGAAAAGAAATGGTACACTTCTAGCTGTAAAGATATAGCAGTTAATGTGGCAAAGAAAAAATGCAGGACGTAGAGATGCTTTTAACCACTTTCTTTTCCTTTTTGGGGTTATGTTTTCTATCGTTTGATGAGAAGGATAGTAGCAGAATTCAGAATGAAATAAGTGATTGAAGCTTAGGTCAAAGACAGGAAGACACAACGGACAAAGAAGTTTTACCGCAATGTAGTAATGAAGCTAACCCCTCTATTTTCAATGTTTTGGCTAATTCCTTCTAAGCTAGATATAAAACTAATTATTAGTTAAGCACACAATCTAAATCTTTCTAATACTACTAGTCTACTATAACCTAAATAGAATAATTAAAGACCATCTGCATCTGACCCATATTTAACTGACTCTAATTGACAGTCCAGCATTAGCTTTATGTATAATCGGTAACTCAAAGGAAACCCAGAATAATTAATTCCAAAGCTGACATACCATGATGGCCTAGTTTTATATGCTTAACTATTGAGAATCCAATTCCCTATGACTGTATAACACAATATTTTTTGAATGAAAGAAAGATTTACCTGTTATAAGCATTCAGATTGATCGCATTGCCTTGTTGCTTAATTCAAGAAAGAATTGGAATTGTTAAAATATAGGTGGCATTTTCTTCCCTTGGACAAAATCTGAATTCTATACATTTACACAAACCTTGGGCTCAATCAACATCCATATACCTAAACTTTACCCACACAAGTTACCCAAACAACTGAAAAGCTCATTTTCCAATGTGGAATATGTACCCAGAAACATGAATCTATGTTAGGAAAGAGAGAAGGAAAAAAAAAATGCCATCCTTGCTTAAATAACAACATTCCAGTATGTAGAGAATTTGCACCACAATTCCCAATAAACAGAAAGGAAATGAGTTAGCCGAGAAGAAAGATTCTAACCTCTGACACTTCGAATCTTCTCAATTAATTGTTCTGCAATGATACCAGAACCAGGGAAACTTAAAGGACTCCGAACGCGTGTAATGCTACCAGAGGCTCTGATCACAGCTACTAGGTCTTTGCTGCCTGTTAAACCAAGAGTCCAGTTCCTAACTTGTGAATATTTCCTGCATATACAGTAAGGGATGAAAAAAATAATTTAGGTTTTACATCCACATCTTTACAGATACAAGAGATCACGCTTAGAAATACAAAGTGATTATCATATATCAAGCATAAACAAGTACAAGTACAAGACCTGCAACAGTTTTGTGCTCATAAAGCGACAGATTCTCTAATGTTAAAAAGTAAGGACATTTGATCAATAGTAGAGGTTACATAAACTTTGTTCTAAGTGCAGACTTCACAAAAATACAGAGACTGCAACTTTGTAATTGAGAAAACTACAGATATAAAAGCTAATGAATGAGGATATTGCATCAAGAATCAGTGTTTGCCTGAGATATTTGGATGTCATATCAGCAGTTATGCACGTTTTATTATTCAAAAATAAAAATAGAAATATTAGACAAGGTTGAAAAACAGCCAGCATTAGCATAAGACCTTGAGTACGATTCAAGAACAACTGCATTGACAAATATAAAGCTGGAAGATCCCAAATTTTAATTTCCACCGGTAACAAATATTGGGGCAATAAAATTGTCAGGGAACTAAAATGATCCCCTAGCTGACTTGCATGCAATAGAAGCTATACAAATGCAGAAATACCTATAGTCAACCATAGGCAGAATTTTTTCCTTTTGGACACCCAGTTTTTGTTTCAACATTGAGATAATCTGCATGAAATAAATTTCATTAAGATGCTAGAATTAACATGAAACAAAAGCTTCTTGTATAAACAAACCAAGCATTTCCTATCCAGCTGGGCAGACTTGTTAAATGTAAAATATAGTCACATGCTTTGCCATGCATTTTCAAGGTATAGAAAAGTTTACAGGAACTTCAATTATCACCGAATATATAAGTTCTCATTGGACACAAAGCATAACACTGTTGGGTTGCAGAAAAAAATGTACCAATCATTAGTGTAAAACTGCATTTTCACACTTTAAATTGTCGGAAACTCTTTTTGGTTTCACAGAGACTAACTCATATTGAAAACACATCGCACTTCTGAAAAATCTAGGAAAAGATTTTGTGTACCTCATCATCATATTGTATTTTTGTTATAAACCCCTCTTCTTTTAGTTTTTCTACTTCATAAACTCCTCCATTGATGAAATTCTCCATGTCCTCTCTTTTTTTCCCTGCAAAAATTTGAAGAAGCCAGTGAATCTCACATATTATGGGATCAAGGAAAACACTAAGATAAGAAGAACCTTTTGTGGAAGCAACTTTATCCAGCCAATTCCCATAGATATTATCAAGTATTGCAGTCAGCATTTCACAATTCTCTTCTGACATAGTTTTGCGTGTTAGTTGATCTCCGGCACTTTTATATTTACCAATCCTTTGCACTTCTGGTTCAATTCCAACATTCTCCAAAACACCTACAGAATGATTGTGTAATGAGGATCAGCTGCAAATGTGCGTCACAATCTTCACATGACAAAAAGTTTGAGAGAGTGGAAAGTACAGTAAAGAAAATTTACTCTAAACATGACTGTCATTGCAGAATGGATGTATGGGAGCACCTCAGGAGCAAAAACAGATTAGAAGAATTACAAGGTGCACAAGTATTCAGGAGAGTCCCAAAAGATGAAGAGAAAATGCAAACACCATGGATTTCATATTTTAAGGATCATTTCTCAGCAATGAAATCTTAGCTCTTGATATTTGATGGTCAAATTCCTTTCGATTAGTTTCTAAGAAAATTAAAAAACGGCCTGTCAACACTTCTGCAACATCTGACTTATAATAGAATCTTAGAACCTAATAGCAATTTATAAGCATCTAATTTATCAAAAGCTTCCATCATAGCTCACATCAAGATGAAACTTCACTTCAGAACTGGAATTTTGTGAGAGCATACAACTAACTTTTGTTTTCAGTGACCACAATTTCAACGGTCCTAGTTCTATCCATCTTTATGATCATTTTCAAAGCACTAATGAATTATTTATCATAATCCAAGATAAACTCCAGCATGAAGATCAGATATCCAATGACTACTAATCCATTTATTCAAGTGACACTTCAAGTAATGGTATGCCAGCAGGCAGACAGTAATATACACATCATAGCAAGCTTGCTGAATGACTCATACTATATGATGAAGAAAAAATATTTCAACCAGAAAATACAAATTTCCCGCACAAAGGGCAGTTAATTGACAAGAATAATCTTGTGAACAACATAAACCCACTTTTGATTAAGTGATCAAACAGGAATAAGACGATACCCTTTTTCAAATGATAGCCTTCCAGCAATGAAGCTATGGACCTATGTTTAAGCGTAAAAATGACAAGATGCAACAGACTTAAATCATTTTCAGCAGCACATGATCACTTCACTGCAAAGAACTGGTTTCAACCTTTTCCCAACTTGAAGATCACCGCAGACAATTAAGGTTCCATCGTGCTTCCAACATTAGGGAAATGAAAAAAAAACAAAAAAAGAAGAATAAAAGCTGGCTTTACTAACCTCGGAGAAAAGATGCTTGAACAGTCAATCCATACAGAGAAAAATAAGCACTTGGCGGGGCATATAGCTCATCACAGGCACAGGCAAGATAATATTCTTTCTCTCTACAAGCAGGGACATATCCAATGATGAATTTACCTAGCAGTACCATGGAACATAAAATCATTTTTGTTATAGTTGTTGTAGGAGTATGTCTGTCAGCTATTGGCCATTCGCAGAGTAGTATTCATATTTTTCCACCCATTGATAAAGACTGGCATATATATTTATGAAGCTGAAAAACGTTTATATTCAGAACCAAAAAAATCTTACATATCCTAAAAGGTTTCGATGATCTACACATCCAGAAGTAGTTGACTGAAATAATGCACGGAAAAAAAAAAAACTGGCCCTGGAAAACAATATCTCATCACAATGCAAGATATCTTCACACAGGAAACTGATAAATGCCCAAATATCATATACATGGAAGAAAAGCTTAACTGGTAACAAGATGATGAACACCATATTCTAACACAAATGTAGGCACACGCACTCATTAATGGAAGCCCACCAGGCATTGCATGGAGCTTCAATGCATAAAACACCGGTTGGTATATTTCCAAAAAATTTGCATACAAATGGGAGAAAAAAAAAATATTTATTGCAGCTAACCACTGGAGAATTAAATTAGAAAATATTTATAACTTATTCTTGTCTACCACCTGATTTCTTGAAATTGAGAATGTGCCTCCGAATTTCTTCGACTTTAGCCCATCCACAATTCAAGGACTCAATGTGGAGATAAACACCAGAAATACGAGGATCATATGCAGCTTTAACAAGATTCTCGCAAATTTGAGGCAGAGATAGGGCCGAAGAGAACCTGCTCTTTAGCTGATCACTTATCTGACATTGAACCGCAACAAAACTCAGAAAAATTAGAGAATCAAACACTCTGTAAGTGATAAAGTGGCAGTTCCAACTGTAAAAGAAGTAGGGAAAAAAAGGAAGAAAAAAACCTGGCCTCGAAGTTTCATAGTCAAGACACTGCCTTTACGAACCCGTTCCCAAGGGAAGGCGACGAGCATTCGAAGCTTAACAAGAAAACGCTCCCAAGCTCCGAATTCTCTAAACTGAAAATCACCGCTTGGATAATCCCCATCAGAACTTCTCTCATCATTTTCATTTTGTTTAGCTTCAGATTCTACACTCGCTTTCGCTTTCTCTTCTTCGGAGGTGGAGGAGTCGAAAGCGTGAAGAGAGAAGGTTCTGCGGTGAAGCAAGCACGGAACGGAAAAAAAGGGAGAGGGAGAATTGGAGATAAGGACGCGGTGGTGGTGATGGTGGTGACGGAGGTCGGAGGAAAGGAGAGTGAAGGATAAGTAGGGCTTTGAGAAAGAAGCAATGGCGCGGGAGCGGAGAGGTGTGAAGTGAGGAGCGTGAAGAAGCAGTAACTTCGACATGTCTGTTATTTAAATCAACGACTCAACTGAACAGGTGGAGTAAGAGAGAAGAAAAGGAGAAGAAAAGAAGAGAAGGGGGTGGCAAAGTGGCAAAGGCCCATCGATGACAAAAGGTCTCGTTTTGTGCACGTCATAAATAACCATTTTCATTTGCACAGCCTCAACTCAAACACGTAAACTTCTTTGAGTCGCGTTTAAAAATAATATGTATCTGAAATCAAGTGAGGTCGAGAACCAACTTGGTGAACCAATTGTAAACTTCCATGGGCTTTTGTCATTGGACCCAAAGTTCCTTTATCTGCTCCAGGACATGCATTGGTTCTGGGCTAGCCCACTACCAAATGAAATAAATCCTTCAACGGTTTTAACTATTTAATTATATCTCTAGTATTAATTCAAATATTCGTTTTAACTTCTAGAAAATGTTAGGAGTTAATTGTCTGAAGATATTAATATTAGGCCTCGTTTGCCCATTTTTACTTTATAAAAATTATCTAAATAGATACTCAATTATTTATTTTATAATGTTCAAGTATCAATTGAATGCTCTTAAATACGAAGAATAAAATTTACTTTAATTGATAGAAGCTGATTTGAAATTTTATAAAAAATAAAAAATTAAAAGAAACTAATAAATTTATAATTTAAAATATAATATCTTTTAATACTAATTTATTGTTTTAGTTAATTCCTTAATATTTAAAAATAAATAAATGAATTACCATTCAAATATAAATTATATCTTATACAATAAAAATTTAAGAACTTTTTAAATATTTTTTAAACCATTACCCGCATCATAAAATAATTCTTTTGGAAATTGAAAGCAAATTTCTGTTAAAAGCTTTTAAAGGGGTTAACAATTACAACTAGTAACATCACAAGTAACAATCAAGGATATACTCCTTAATATTAGTACCAAAACCTATTTGAAGTAAACTAACAAAAACTAAACGTAAAGAAGATAGAATATACAATGATCCTTCCCTAAGTTGCACTTCACTCCAAAAAATATCATGACTTAGACAATTTACTCAACCACAAACAAGCTGCCAAAGTTCATTATCTTAAAACTTTTGGCAAATCCCATCTAGTCTTTACTGATAAAGCAAACACACGCAAGAGGAGGGTGAATTGTGTGTGACTAAAAAAAATTTATAAGTTACTTTCAGTTCAAAAGAAAATGAATGAGCCTGTCTATAATTAAAACAATAGGAGCCTTTTATGTGATAGGATCCTATATAAATGGAATGAGCCTGTTAAACGACAGGAGCCTACTAAACGAAAAGTTCTATTAAAAACAATTTAAAACAGAGGGCCCTGTTAAAACTGAAAAGAACCTCTTGCCAGTTGAAAATAGAAAGAGCATGTTATAAAGTGAAGGAGTCTCTTGTTGCAATAAATACACACACAATATAATGCGAAAATTTAAAAGTTAAGAGAAGAGAGAGAAGGATGCAGTCAATTTATACTAGTTCGGCTTACAACTCAAGCCTACGTCCAGTCCCTAAGTATCCAATTTGAGTGTTTTACTATAAAAACCAAGTAGTAATTTGACCAGCCTCTTTAAGCTCACGAGTACATATTTTTCAATGTTCTTCAACCTTCCACACTTTAAGTATATAATAAGCTTCTAAAAGCTCAAAGAAGAATAAAATGTAAAATCAAAAACAATTTTTCAAATAACAATTTCTCTCTTGATAGAGTGATTTCACTTTCTAAGGCACAATAAGAATGATACGACTCTCAAGAATATAGATATTGCTCAAATGTTTCAAAAGTCTTTGTATGTTCGTTACTTCACAAGTGTTGTTGCTCTTCTTTAAATAGTCAATTTCTTCAACTAGCTATTGCTTCATTTTAATTCTAAGTTGGCTTTGGATTTTCAATATCATCTCAGCTGGAACAAAAATTTATAGAGCTAATTGTTCGAAATGGTAAAATCCTCCTAGATGTTAATAAGGAAAGTTTACTAATAAGGTTCCTGCAAGAAAGGACTGTTATCTATACAAAGAAGTAAATCCAATTTGAATTTTGAAATATTATATAGTTATCGTCAAAATTGTTAAATATAAACATTGAGCTAACATTCATCACATTATTTGCCTTTTATGGACCTCACAACTAATTATAATTTCCCTAATTTATCTCAAAGTCTTACAAACAGATGATGAGTTATTTATTAGAACATTTTGAAAACTTGACGATTTCTCTTTTTCCATACTGCATAGATGGTGTAGTTGAAAGTAAGTCTAAATATGTAGACATTTCCTTTGACATAAAGCTCTAACTATTTTCCCACTCTAAGATCCTAGACTAATTTGTCTCAAAACAAAGAGTATTGTATTTGGTTCATATTTCCTCTACATAGCTGAGTTAATTGACATTCATATAAAAGATGAGAGTTTGTCTAATGTTCCAGATTACATAGGCAATTAAGGTCTATCCCCTTTAATCTTATCCTTAGTCTTTACTTAATTATTTGTTGCCAGCTATAAGATGAATAAGACTTTATGTGGGTTGTGCTTTTTCCAAACTAGATATAACCATTTGATCCTCTAAAAGTGTTTCCTAAGCATATTCATGTAAGATTTGTATGTAAACTTACTAGATTTGTGCCTTTTCCCAAATTGTGAAATTACAATTTATTGAATTTGAATTGTATCTAGACACTTTTTCTCTATTTGTAAAGAAACCTCTCAGGATACACTGCAATTAATCCCCTTGGATTATTCCCTTCACTTTTGTGTCGTTTGACAATATGTATATAATCGAATATGGTTCTAAAATCTTATATAAAGTGACTCATTAAACCAATTATACTAAACCAAATGTTATGCTCGTTTCTAATTATAAAAAAATACTCTTAGCTTATGGTATTTCTCATTCCCAATATTTGATTAAGTGTTTAGAAGATATCACTTTCGCTTTTTATATTTTAGAAGCTTATAACCTTTAAATGATGAGAATATATCCATTTAACCCAAATCATTTCCTAATGATTGAATAATTTTCATTTTGCTTGATGACTAGCATTTTGTTCCTATCATGGATTTTTTTATATCCTATGTCCCTTTTTTGTCTTTGGTGCACAAATATTAAACCATTTTGCTTTGGATATAGTTTCCTTGTTTGCATCACTAGACCGTAAGCAATTGTTAATAATCCTCTTAATAAACTTAATTAGATCCTTTGGTATAATGATATGGGAACCCCAATAGTTGTACATATTTCCAAAGACTGAGATTACAAGTTAAAGTCTATCAACATAGGATACGAATTTATTCTTTCAATAGTTGATTCTCTTATAAATTAAATTAAATAGATACGTACATTTACTATAGGATGGCCTTTTATAGGAATTACTATCGTAACGTATCTAAAAGGGGCTTACCTAGCTTGAAAACTTAAGATTTTGGTGAGTTCCTCTAATGTTTCCCAAGGTCCTATAGATATAAATATTATGCTTTTGTTACAAGTCCAGACCTGACAACTTTTTGAAGTAAAGTAATAAGTCTATAATTTTAATGGAATAGGCATCAACCCCCACATAGTATCATTAAATCATTAGTAAAAGCAAAATTGAACAATCTGAGTCCCTTACACATACTATAATATTTGAATACCCTCCATTTGGATATATACTATAAACAATGAGCTTAATAAGTATCTTAATACATAGTGAACATGTAAGGAGATAAGGGGTCCACTTATCTTTATCTTTTAGCCCTATTGAACACCCTTTTCTTATCTCTCTATTTACTAAAACCCTATATGGTAATGCATTATAGTATCCAAACTATAAACAACTCTAGAAAAAATAAACACCTCAATATAATTCATAATGAACTTCTTATCAAGTAAATTAATTACCTTATAAAAGTCTATTTTTAATAGACAATTCTTAATGAAAATCTTAATTACTATAATTTTTGAATTGATCTTGAATCAGTAACACATTTTCTCCTATATTCCTTCCTCTAGTGAAGACACTTTGGCTAGGGTTATTGTCATCTTTAAAGCTCCTTCTAGCCATATAACCATCATCTTTGATATGATTTTATAAACTAAAATTGCAACGTGAAATCAACCTTAAGACTTATAAGGATTTTGGATTAGAAGTCTTAGGAACTAGGTAAATGTAAGTCTTATTAACCTCTTTTAACATTCTCTTATTAGAGAAAAACTCCAAGATTGCTTCTAAAATTATCTCACCAATTGCTAAACCAAGGAAGAATTTGATGATAAAAAATATAATTATTACTAATGACTTAATTATTTTGATGAAAAGAAATATAAGAACAAAATGAAGACATAAACTGAAGAAGATAGTTTATGATGTTAATAAGGAAAAGTTGAAGTTTACAACTATTGAAATAAATATCAAACAAAGAACAAAAGAAGATCAAGACTTATCAATATCACCCTTTAGTTTTTAATGTTAATTGTAATCTCATTTAGTCACTTTGGTGTTCTAAAAGGCTCATCATGCACAAACATTTCATTTTATTTTATTGCGTGAGTCTTTTCATTCATCTAAAGAGATTAAAGCTTTTGGTTTTAATATATAAGCCTTTTAATCTTTCAAATAAACTCTAGGTAACATTTTAGAAAATGTTTAAATCATAATTGCATTGAACAAATTGGATTTGAACATTTAAAGTTGTTAAAATTATGTTTTGGATAGATTGGTTGACCTATATGGGTTAGTGGTCAAACAATTTAGGTTAAAGTTTTTAAATTTAATTTACTAAAAGTCTATCATAATATTGTTTAATATACTAGTCCATCAGTCTCTCAACAACTAGTGAATCTGTACATTTAATACAAAATGTTCGATCAGTATGCTATATTAGTGGATCAATAATTTGTAAATAGTCATTACAATGACTAGTTCTTAGCTCTAACGGCTAATAAGGGTCCTAAAAATACTATAAATAGTTTTTTTTGTTATTTTAGCATCAAGAAGCATTTAAGTGTATTTTTACATACACTTCTAACTATTTTTCAATCATTTAAGCATCATTATTTCATATCTGTGTGAGTGAGTTTATTTGGAGTTAACAAGTGACAAAGTGAGGTATTTTAAGTTTTAATATTTTATTGGGGCGTTATATGATTATACTTGAGGGAGATCCAACCAGAATGAGGTTTCTCTTTGCTTTAAAAGAAGATTGTAAAAGGTTCCTCTTTTTTGAGAAAGATTTTAAAAAAGTTTTTGTTGCCTTAATAGAAGAATTATAGTGGAATTTTAAGAAGAGTCTTATAAGTGAATGTAAGCAAGGGTTGTTCATCGAATTACTATAAATTGGTTTATATTTTCATCCTAATTTATATTTATTGTTGATAAATTGAGGACAATTGGTTTCAAAAATTGTTGAATTTTATAAGCATCTAATTGACAACCCCCCCAGTGTTATTAGGGACTAACACTAACCATGTTTCGTTTCTTTTGAAAGAAAAGGGCAGTAAAACTATAAGATCTAGGAGCTTTCTTTAAATTGATACTAAATAAAATAACTTCAATATCATTTTTAGAAAATGGTCTATCAAGTTCATAGCCACTTTTAGGCTAAAGGTAGTCAAAATAAAGCTTTAAAGTTCTTGCAAAGAAAAAGTTACTAGTTGTACAACCTAGAAGGACCTTGAAGTAATTGAAAGTAAGTGTTTTAAGATCCTTTTGGTTATGAATGATGTTCCTATATTGATCAGATAAAATAATGATTTTGTTTTAATTCTTCCTTACTATTATATCACCAAAAAAATTTGTGTTCATGGCTCCCTCATTAAGTTAAAGAATTCCAGATTTTTGTTTCAAAAGGACATTATAGGCTGTTAAAGCATGAATATAATTTCCAAATGTTATTTTTCCTTTGTTTTTAGCATCTCATTGTCAAGTGAGTTATAAAGCTCATTTTGAGTTTTGTGTAGGGGTCTCCCTAGTTTATTAGGTGACTACTTCTGTGTTAGCAAAATGGACCTTGTTGATTGAATAGTTTGAATTCTTCTTTAATGACTCTTAACTTTCTCATACATGTGAATGCCATGTAGTTCTTATATCGTCCTTACATCCCTTTCCTAATATCCTCTCCATAGTTTCAAAAAATTAAGGCCATAGTTATTACACTTAAATGGAGCTTTGATATGTTTAATATTAAGAATATTAAGTATCTTAATAAAGGAATGGTCATATGTTAAGTTGTCATTTTGTGCTCATTTTGTATATAAATCTCTTTAATGTGTTGAAATTATTATTCAAAATTAATGGATTTGCTTCTTAATTGTTCTCAGATGATTTTCAATACTTAAGAGATGAAATTGAATTAAAAAGATGCAAGGAAAGCAAAGATAATTCAAAAATTCTAGACTTACAGGAAATTCAGTGACTAAATGTGGGCACGTGAAAGGACATAAACGATCTACAGAATTTGCTTTTAAATGCAGATCTGATCCACTTCAAATTTTTATGATTTTGAGAATCAGATTGGATCCTTATTGATGGGGATTGACCACCTGAATCTGGGGGATAGATTATCTGCTGAAGATCACGAAAAAAGAGTAGAATTTTTACTGTTCACGCAGCTTTTTGGTGTTAGTAATAGTTTACATATTTTTTTGCAGATTTTCTTCTTGTTTTTCGACAGCCATAGTTAGGTTTTTATTTTCTGCAGTATTTCTCTAGGGATTTTGGGATTTTATAGAAAAGACTAGGGATAGAGACCTTTCAATTGTCTATTTCTTTGTTGATTTTCACTTTTGTTATGAGTAACTAAATCCCTTTTCTTGGTTGAGAGAAACCATGTTATCATCTATTATGTGTGAGATGTTCCAATAAAGTTTGTTTTGTTGATGAACATTGAGTGTCTTCTGAGTTACCTTTATAATTGGATTGGTTGATTTCTAGGTGTACAACTAGGAATTGATTCGTTTAATAGCCAGATTAATAAAATATGACTTTCAGTTTTTTTAATCACAAGTGTCAATTAGGATTACCTTCTTTACGTTAGAGTGGGAAATTCTACGAAGAAACTCATCTTGATTAAATGAATGTTGTACATGTGTTATCTTGTTCATTGGTTTCTTAGTTCTTAAAGCTATTACTCAATTGAACTTGCGATCGTATCTAGGTTATTGATTGACAAGAATGCTTAGAATACATGTTTCTACTCATTTACACTTAAGAGAAAACATCACCCAATGAATGTTTATTGATGAACTGAATTTTATATCAAGGGTCCATATTAGTGTGATAACATCGGTGACCCAAAACCAAGGTTTGTCTATTAAATTTTTAGATTTAATTACTTTAGTTGATTTTCAATATTGTCATTCTTTTCTAAATTGCCGTGAATTAAAGCTAAACCCCTCCCCCGTTTTTACTTTGTTTTAGTTTTGAACTCGTAAACTCTTTACCGTTAAAATTGTTCATGGGAACGAAACCCACTTTCTACTACTACATTAATTTGTATTGAAGGAAGTTAGTTTCTTTTTGAACTTGGTTGCAGGCGACAACAATACTAAATTTTGGCGTTATTGTAGGGGAATTTCTCAACTATATATATGTGTTACACGAGTAGACAAAACAACAAAATTGTTATTCGACTCAGAGATTGAGAAGACAGCCAAAAGGCTACAGAAACAGACGAAACGACAGTAACAAGTGCAAAAAATGGAACGAATGGCAGCAAACTGAACCCTTCGCGAACTAGCCGTACCCACGAATGCTAATAGCCCCGCTGCATTAACTTTCCAAATTTAGGTGATAACAATACTTTTGAATTAAAATCTAAGCTAATTCATTTGTTACATATTTTCAGGGGTTTACCGGGAGAAGATTTGTACAAACACTTGAAGGAATTTGACGTGATTTGTATGGGAATGAAGCCGACGAATATGACGTATAAGCAGATTAACCTAAGAGCCTTCCCATTTTCTTTCAAGGATGATGCTCAAGATTGGTTGTACTATTTAACTAGAGAAAATGTGCAAACATGGGCTGAAATGAAGAGGCTCTTCTTTAAGAAATATTTTCCAGCATCAAAAGCAGTTAACATTCGGAAAGAAATATGTAGAATTTGACAACATACAGGAGAAACACTCTACGAATATTGGGAAAGATTCAAGAAACTTTGTGCTAGTTTTCCACACCACCAAATAACCGACCAACTATTGATTCAATACTTCTACGAAGGTCTTTCGCTCATGGATAGGAGTATGATTGATGTTGCAAGTAGTGGTGCCTTAGTTGATAAAACACCGATAGCTACAAGGGACTTGATCGTAAACATGGCTTCCAATACCCAACAATTCAGAATACGTATTGGGCATGGAACAAACTATGATTGAGGTGAATGCGACCACATTGGAGGAAAGATTGGATGACCTTACTTCTTTGGTGCAACAAATTGCAGTTACGAAGAAAGAAGAAGCAAAGTTATGTGAAATATGTTTAATGTTGGGACATTCCACTGATGCATGTCTAGTTTTGTAGGATGAAAACACAAAACATGTGAATACCGTGGGAGGTTTTCCTGGACCAAATCAAAGAAGGTACGACCTATTTTCTAAAACCTACAATCCGAGGTGGCACGATTACTCGAATTTGCGTTATGAAAATCCTCAAGGGCAGCAAGCAACCACGAATTTCTAGCAGTATAGACAACCATATATGCCTCGACAACATCAAAATACAACACCCATTTCTGAAGGTAAGCCCTCTTTGGAAGATATAATTCAATCTTTGGCCATTAACACTTTGATGTTTTAGCGAAATACTAAAGCAAGTATCTGAAATATTGAAAATCAAATGAGCTAAATGGCAACTGCCATAAATAGATTGGAAGCACAAAATTCTAGAAATTTTCAGCACAATCGGAGATCAATCCCAAACAAAATGCGAAGGCTATAACATTGTAGAATGGTAAGGAATTGTAGGACCCTCTTTCGAAAATTTCTAGAAGAGAGGTAGAAGAAGAAGCAGCACAAAAGAAACCTGCCTAACAAAAAAAAACACAATCAACTCTGCGTAATATGGTGGTTTCGTCCCCTGTTCCGAGCTGATTTGCCAAAGCAAAGAAGGAAGAGCAAGAGAAGGAAATATGGGAGACTTTTCAAAAAGTTCAGGTAAATATTCCTCTACTTGATGCGATTAAACAGATTCCACGATATGTAAAATTCCTTAAGGAACTTTGCACTTTAAAGAGGAAATTAAAATTTGATGAGAAGGTACAATTGGGGGAGAATGTTTAAGCTATTTTGCAAAAGAAAAAGCTTCCACCCAAATGTCAATACCCAGGTATGTTCACTATCCCATGTCAAATTGGTGATTTGTGAATTGAAAAAGCTATATTAGATTTAGGTGCGTCCATAAATATAATGCCATATGATGTTTATAAATCTTTAAATGTAGGATGTCTTAAAGAAACTAATGTAGTGATTCAATTAGTAGATCGCTCAAATGCTTATTCGAAGGGTGTGTTAGAAGACATTTTGGTTCAAGTAGGGAATATGCTTTTTCTGGCTGATTTCTATATTTTACAGATGGGGACCGATGATACATCTGTTAGAGTAGTGCCCTAAAGGCAATCACCTTTATCACTTTTGTAGAAACTTTATTTTGATTAATAAAGCGAAAGGCATTTTTCATTGATTTGTAACACCCCATTCCCGCTGAACCCGAACCCGATATCGACAGTGATACCCAGATCCGTGCCCCGCGAGGGTGGCGTGTCACATCACTTAACAAAACTCGGTACACTTTTTTTTTTAAACACTTTACACTTATCACATATGTGTACC
>JANIIA010000008.1:27340721-27357688 GCA_027478495.1 Erythroxylum alaternifolium
CCCCATCCCCGCCCGGTTTTGTTTGAACTCGTTTAATTTTTTTTTTAAGTTTCTTGTGGGAACGATCTCAACTCTTCACTAACTACATTTTTCTTGCTAGAGTTGGTATTAATTTGGTTACAAGCGACAGCAGTACCAAATTTTGGCACCGTTGTCGAGGAATTTCTCAACGGTATATGTATGTTACACGAGTAGACAAAACAACCAAATTGTTATTTGATTCAAAGATTGAGAAGACAACCAAAAGGCTACAGAAACAGAAGAAATAGTAGCAATAAGTGCAAAAAATGGAACAGATAGCAGCAAACCAAACCCTTCGCGAACTAGCCGCGCCCACGGATGCTCAACAACTCCACTACATTAACTTTCCAAATTTAGGTGATAAAAATACTTTTGAATTAAAATATGGGTTTATTCATTTATTGCCTATTTTTAAGGGTTTACCGGGAGAAGATCCGTACAAACACTTGAAGGAATTTGATGTGGATTGCATGGGAATGAAGCCGACGAATGTGATGGAAGAATAGATTAAGCTAAGAGCCTTCCCATTTTCTCTCAAGGATGATGCTCAAGATTGGTTGGATTATTCAGGTAGAGAAAACGTGCAAACATGGGCTGAAATAAACTGCCTCTTCTTTGAGAAATATTTTCCAGCATCAAGAGCAACTAACATTCGGAAAGAAATATATGGAATTTGACAACATACAGGAAAAACACTCTATGGATATTGGAAGGATTCAAGAAACTTTGTGCTAGTTGTCCACACCACCAAATAACCGACCAGCTATTGATTCAATACTTCTATGAAGGTCTTTCACTCACGGATAGGACTATGATTGATGCTATAAGTGGTGACGCCTTAGTTGATAAAACACCGATAGCCGTAAAGGACTTGATAACAAACATGACTTCCAATACCCAACAATTCGAAATACGTACTGGGCATGGAACAAAAACTGTGAATGAGGTGAATGTGACCACATTAGATAAAAGATTGGATGACCTTACTTCTTTGGTGCGACAAATTACAGTTACGAAGAAAGAAGAAGCAAAGGTATGTGAAATATGATCAATGTTAGGACATTCCACTGATGCATGTCCAATTTTGCAGGATGAAAATGCTGAACATATGCATGCAGTGGGAGGTTTTGCTAGACCGAATCAAAAGAAGTATGACCCATTTTCCAACATCTACAATCTGGGGTGGCGCGAGCACCCGAATTTGCATTATGGAAATCCTCAAGGACAACAAGCAACCACAAATTTTCAGCAGTATAAACAACCATATATGCCTCGACAACATCAAAATACAACACCCAATTTTGAAGGTAAGCCCTCTTTGGAAGATATAGTTCAATCTTTGGCCACTAATACTTTGACGTTTCAGCGAAATACTGAAGCAAGTATCCAAAATATTAATAATCAAATGAGCCAAATGGCAATTGCCATAAATAGATTGGAAGCACGAAATTTTGGAAATTTTCCAGCATAATCGGAGATTAATCCCAAAGAAAATGCGAAGGCTATTACATTGCGGAATGGTAAGGAATTGCAGGAACCACTTCTGAAAATTTCCAAAAGAGAGGTAGAAGAAGAAGTAACTCAAAAGGCACCTGCCCAACTAGAAAAAACTGCAATCAACTATACCAAATATAGTGGTTCCACCCCCTTTTCTGAGACGATTTGTCAAAGCAAAGAAGGAAGAGCAAAAGAAGGAAATATGGGAGACTTTCTAAAAAGTTCTGGTAAATATTCCTCTACTTGATGCGATTAAACAAATTCTACGATATGCTAAATTCCTTAAGGAACTTTGCACTTCAAAGAGGAAATTAAAATTTGATGAGAATGTGCAATTGGGGGAGAATGTTTCAGCTATTTAGCAAAAGAAAAAGCTTCCACCCAAATGTCAAGACCCAGGTATGTTTACTATCCCATATCAAATTGGTGATTAGTGAATTGAAAAAGCTATGTTAGATTTAGGTGCATCCATAAATGTCATGCCATATGATGTTTATAAATCTTTAAATGTAGGACCTCTTAAAGAAACTAATGTAGTGATTCAGTTAGCGGATCGCTCAAATGCTTATTCGAAGGGTGTGTTAGAAGATGCTTTGGTTCAAGTAGGGAATATGCTTTTTTCGGCTGATTTCTATATTTTGCAGATGGGGACCGATGATACATCTTCTTTAACCCCGATTTTATTTAGAAGGTCATTCTTGAAAACTACCAGAATGAAAATTGATGTTGGATCTTTAACTTTGGAATTTGATGGTGGGTTAATTAAGTTCAATATATACAATGCCATGAAAATTCTGGATGATGAACAACCTATTGTTTTTGTGGATTTTATTGACACATGGGTGTAAGAAAATTTGATTTTGAAGGACAAAAGATGAGCTTGAAATAATCTTGGAACCAGATAATACATCATGGCGGTAAGGAAGCAAGGAATCGGTATTGTCGAGTGATCAAATGGAGACGTTATTGTGCAAAATGGAGGACACCGAACCATTGCTCAAATAGTTGCCACACGTGGAGATGTCCAAAGTTAATACCAAATTCCTGCCGTCGTTGGTTCAGCCACCAAAGTTGGAGTTGAAGAGCTTGCCTAGCCATTTGAAGTACATCTTTTTAGGTGAGCAATATACATTACCTCTTATTATTTCTAATTAACTCACAGTTTTGTAGGAAACTCAGCTAACTCATGTGTTAAAGGAAAATAAGGAAGCTTTTGGTTGGACAGTGGCTGATTTAAAGGCTATTAGTCCCACTATTTGCATGTACCAGATTTTAATCGAGGAAGAAGCAAAGGAAGTGAGGCAACCCCAACGTCGTCTAAATCCACCCATGATTCAGGTAGTGAAGAAAGAAATTTTGAAGCTTCTTAATGCTAGCATTATTTATCCAATTTCAGATAGCAATTGGGTAAGTCTGGTCTAGGTAGTTTCAAAGAAAATTGGGGTAACTATGGTAGAAAATAGCGATGGTGAGTTAATACCAACTCGTGTTCAAAATGGTTGGGGATTCTACGTAGATTATAGAAAGCTTAATTCGGTTACTAGAAAAGATCATTTTTTGCTTCCATTTATTGATCAAATGCTTGAAAGACTTGCGGGTAAATCTCACTATTGTTGTTTAAATGGTTATTTAGGATACCACCAGATTTTGGTAGCATCCAAGGATCAAGATAAAACAACCTTCATATGTCCATTCCGCACCTTTTCTTGCCGAAAAATGCCATTTGGATTATGTAACGCACTTGCGACATTTCAAAGGTGTATGGTAAGTATTTTCTCTAATCTTGTGAAAAATTACATGAAAATTTTTATGGATGATTTCACTGTCTATGGAGAGTCTTTTGAAACATGCATTATTAACCTTGAAAAAGTACTTAAACATTGCATTGAAACTAATTTGGTTTTAAATAATGAAAAATGTCATTTCATGGTTGATCAAGGCATAATTTTGGGTCATGCTATCTCTTATAAGGTAATTGAAGTCGACAGGGTTAAGATAGATGTTATTTGATCTTTATCTTACCCCGTGATTGTACGAAAAGTTTGTTAATTTCTTGGTCACGCAGGATTTTATCGGCTATTTATCAAGGACTTCTCCAAATTTGTGTAACCCATGTGCAGACTACTCTAAAAAGACGTTAAGTTTGATTTCGATGAGCCATGCAAAAGTACGTTTGATGAACTCAAGGAACGTCTCACTACAGCTCCGATTATTCAGCCACCGAAATGGGATATGCCTTTTGAGCTGTGCGATGCTTCAGATTATGCAGTTGGCATCATGCTGGGCCAAAAAGTGGACAAGGTATCTCATATTATTTATTATGCATCCATGACACTTAATGATGCCCAAAAGAATTATTCTACGATGGAGGAGTTTTTAGTCGAAGTCTTTAGATTGGAGAAGTTTTGGCCATACCTATTGGGGACGAAGGTGATCATCTATTCAGACCATGCAGCTTTGAAATATTTGGTGAACAAGAAAGAAGCCAAGCTGAGATTGATTCGATGGATTTTATTTCTTCAAGAATTCAATTTGAAAATCCACAACAAGAAAGGAGCTGAAAACTTGGTGGCCGATCATCTAAGCAGGATCACTCCGAGTACTGCATATGATGTTCTTCATGACAAATTTTTGGATGAAAGTCTCTTCGCAATTCAACAGGTAATTTCATAGTATGTAGACATAATAAACTTCTTGGTACTAAGTCTTTACCTAGTGACTTATCTAGAGCTGAAAGAGATAAAATTAAGCGAGAGGCTAAGTATTACATTTGGGATCAACCTCATCTTTGAAAATTTTGTTTTGATTAGATTGTTAAGAGATGTGGCACAGATGATGAAATTCCTTCCATTTTACATTTTTGTCATTCATCTGTGTGTGGGGGACACTTTGGTCCCAAAAGAATTGCTCGAAAAATTCTAGAATGTGGACTATTTTGGCCTAAGTTGTTTTATGACTCTTACATGTTTTGCAAGTATTGCAATCGTTGTTAAAGAATAGGTAATTTGGGATCGAGAAATCAAATGCCACTCATGAACATTCTGGTATGTGAGATTTTTGATATTTGGGGAATAAACTTTATGAGTCATTTTCCTTCTTCCTTTAGTAAGAACTACATTTTGCTAGTTGTGGATTATGTTTCGAAATGGGTTGAAGCTAAGGCTACTTTATCTAACGATGCTAAAACTATTATAGATTTTGTTAAATCTACCATTTTTGTCTGATTCGGAATGCCTCAAGCTATCATTAGCGATTGTACCCATTTTTGCAATAGGATTTTTGAAGCTTTGATGAAGAGATGCGGTATAACACACCGAGTCTCTACAGCTTATCATCTGCAAACAAGTGGATAAGCTGAAGTATCCAACAGGGAGATCAAATCTATACTAGAAAAAGTGGTGAATCCAAACAGAAAAGATTAGAGCTTACGATTGGACGATGCTTTATGGTCGTATCGAACTACTTACAAAACTCCGATAGGCATGTCACCATACAGGTTAGTTTTCAGTAAGCTTTGTTATTTACGTGTGGAAATAGAACACAGAGCTTATTTGGAAGTGAAGCAGTTGAACATGGATCAGGTAGAAGTTAGTAACAATAGGAAATTGCAATTGCAAGAGTTAGAAGAGATTCATAATGAAGCATATGAAAATGCAAAAATCTATAAGGAAAAAACTAAAGCTTTTTATGATAAAATGATTTCTAGGAAACAATTTTCAATCGGACAAAAAGTTCTTTTTTATCATTCGAAGCTTAAGTTATTTCCTGGGAAATTACGATCTCGTTGGATTAGATCGTTTATTGTTACTAACGTTTTTTCTTATGTTGCGGTAGAAATTCAAAGTTTAGATACCTCTAAGGTATTTAAAGTTAACGGACACCGCCTGAAGCCATATTATTAGAACTTTTTGGTTGAGAGAATGGAAGAAATAGAGTTGGTATCCCCAACCTATTTCTAATCAAGCAAGTAATGAAACATGTCCAGCTAAAGACTTTAAAGAAGCACATTCGGGGAAACTCGTAAAATTTTCAGGTTTGTTTACGCTTTTTATTTTTCAGCAATTTTCATTTTTATTTTTATTAGGTTTATTTCATTTTAGTTAGGAATTTAATTTTAAGTAATTTAGCATTTTCAATTCTATAATTTTTATTCTTTTATCTTTAAATAAAAAATACAAAAAGAGAAACGAAATCTTATTTCTTTCCCGCCGCCCCCCAATTTTCCCACCTATCTTTTCCCTTTTCTTCTTTCACTTATCTTTTCTCACTATCGTTTTTTACTGCAGATTTCACACATCAATACTCATCTAGTGGACATTAAATTACACTCTCCATACACTACCCCATATTCTACCCTATTATTCACCGAAATCCACCCAGTCTTAACTTACAATTTTGCTAGTGTCGTATCTCTCTTTTACAACTGCAGTTCTGCGTTTTCACAGAGATTGAAACCATGCCAAGGAGAAAAAGTGAATCCCAAAGGTTGGCCACCCAAATCACATCTTTTGTCGACCTTTCATCTCCACCACGAACCACCTCAATCGCGGTAGTTCCCACGCAGACAGCACCATTAAACCTAGCTACAACCCCAGGGTCATCTACCTGCCATCTACCTGCAATAGAACAAAGAAAGGAAAAGAAGTCGAAAACTGCAGCCAATGAACCACATGAAGTGGTGGACTTACCTCTTTTCGGCTTCCGGAAGATATAGAACGTTTCCAGCAACTTAGTCAGAGGAAAATTTACCTTTGTAAGTGTATTCTTTTCGATACACTTGAAGCATTGCAAGTATATGATTCTTTTGCGCAAATAATGGGTCCTATTTGCTGGAGTGTATTGACTAGAGTAGCTTGTCCTACTTTTGTTGAATTGACAAGGGAATTCTACAGTACATTTTAATTTTTGATGTGTTTACGGAAGGAATTGTAGAATTTTGGTTGATGAGGAAAGAATTTGCTTTATCAGTGGCTGAATTTAATGTGGCTATGGGATTTGTGTCAACTGCTGAAATTAAAAATGAGTTGTTTATCGAATCTAGATGTGACTATCATGAGGACTTTAATACATCAAAATTGTGGAGTCGGTGGTCTGTTGATCCTAATCCCTATAATGCTAGTATTTTTAAAAGTTCATTTTTTAGAAATCTTGTTTTGAAAATCATACATCGACTTTTGGCATACAATTTTTCGGGTCGTAAGGATGCTACAGGGGCATTGTCTAAATTAGAATTTTATATTCTATGGTGTATGGATAGGCATATTCCTGTTAACTTGTGTTTCTAGTTTTTAACATAATTTTAATCGGTATTACATAAGAAATCTAAACCTTTGATTCTTGGTTCCCATATTACACAATTGGCCATTAATTTGGAATTATTAGATTTTGATAATACTGACATGTATGTGGCTTGTGGTATAGAACCTTTGGATTTAGATTGTTTAAACAAGATGGGAATTGTGGATCTTAGCCGTGGCTATATAACTTTCGCAAATTCGAGCCCCACTACTCTTTCCATTACAAGATTAGCAGCACAAAGTCGAGTTTCCACAGCTGAAACAAGTAGTCACCAACACTCCCCAGCAAATTTGGAGGACCTTCTCAGCTAGCTCGAACACATAATGCACCGCTTGGAGTACAACTTGATGGATTATTGGGAATATGAAGGATTCCAACCTCCACATCCACCAACACCATGATTTCAACATTTCCAAATAGAAAAGCCTTCTTTTCTCTTTTCCTTGTATTTGTGTTTCTTTAATTTTATATCCTAACATTGAGGACAATGTTGGTCTAGGTTTGGGGGAAGGAATTGGATTATATGTGTGTGAGCTTGTTTTCAGTTTTTGTGTGTGATTCTTTGCAGTTTTTTGTATGTTTATCTACATGTTAAGCCATCAAGCTTTATTATATTAGTTTGGATGAGATTGAGTGTGTTTATGAAATTAAATTGGGCTATGTGAGTCTAAGGTGAATCATGTTGATTGATTTCAATAACTGATCTTGTAAACTTAGTCAAAATTTTGACATTTGAATGATGATGTAGTTATGGAATTAAGGTAAATTCTTGAATTAAACCTGCGAGTGGATTTGAGCTTTAATAACATCATCTTTATGTCATTCCATTTCTTTATATTGTGTGATGCTCCTCTAATCACGTTTACCTTCAAAACTTGCACTGAACGTGATTGAAATTGTTTGATTACATGGTTTATAGAAATGATTAAGGCCTTCTTTGTTTTTACACCCTTTAGCTTAAAAATGACCCACCTAGTTATTTTTCCTTTGCAAACACTTTTGAGCCTTTAACCTTGTTTTTCAATCAATAACCTTACATTGAAACCTAAAAATCCCATTAGCCTCACCTTATCACAAGTTGAATGAAGCATTGAGTAATTTGGGACTTTTGTTCTATATTATATTCTAAGATATTTTTATAGGTACTTCTACTCATATGTTTATTAAATTTTGTTGCTAGTAATTTCTCTTTTTTTATTGTTTTCCCTTGTTTTTAGCATTTTTCAAGTTAAAAAAAGAAAAAAGGGGAAAAAGAAGAAGAAAAAGAAACAAAATAAAGCATAGTAGCATTAGTTAGTAATGAGTAGTTGTAGTCCTTTGTATTCATGTATTTATCTCATAATTGTAATTTGAATGTCCCTTTTACTTGATATTTTGTGAATGCTTGTGATTAACCTTTTTCATTTTGACCTTACCTTTAAATCTAGCCCCATTACAACCCATAATAAAGTCCTTATGATCTATGAACTCATATAATTCGAATGAATGATAACTGGTGAATTTGCAAGCCTATAGTAGTGCAATCTGTTAGAGAGAGATTTGAGAGAAACACTTTAACCTTAAACACTTGAGTGTAAAGAGAGAAATATGTGAGAAGAATTCACTTTGGTTTCGTACATGCCTTTGAACAAAGTTGTCTTACTTTGACTTTGTTTATTTATATCGGTGGAAAGTGATTATGATGTATGTTACAACCTAAGTCTTGCTGGCCCAAGCTAATGGATTGTGTGCACTCAATCTTATGAAGGGTGAATTGATAGAGTGTAGTGGTTTAGCATGTTTGCTCGAGGGCGAGCAAAGTTTTGGTATGGGGGAATTTGTTAAGTTGTCATTTTGTGCTCATTTTGTATATAAATCTCTTTAATGTGTTGAAATTATTATTCAAAATTAATGGATTTGCTTCTTAATTGTTCTCAGATGATTTTCAACACTTAAGAGATGAAATTGAATTAAAAAGATACAAGGGAAGCAAAGATAATTCGAAAATTCCAGACTGGCAGGAAATTCAGTGACTAAGCATGGGCATGTGGAAGGACAGAAACAATCTGCAGAATATGTTTTTAAATGCATATCTGATCTACTTCAGATTTTTATGATTTTGAGAATCAGATTGTATTGTTATCGGTAGGGATAGATTATCTGCTGAAGATTACGAAAAAGGAGAGAGAGGAGCGATTGTAAATAAGAAAAGAGGAGAATTTTCACTGTTCACGCAATTTTTTGGTGTTAGGAATAGTTTACATTTTTTTTTCAGATTTTCTTCTTGTTTTTCGACAGCCATAGTTAAGTTTTATTTTCTGCAGTATTTCTCTAGGGATTTTGGGATTTTCTAGAAAAAGCCAGGGATGGAAACCTTTCAATTGTCTATTTCTTTGTTGATTTTCACTTTTCTTATGAATAACTAAATCCCTTTTCTTAGTTGAGGTAAACCATGTTATCATCTATTATGTGTGAGATGTTCTAATAAAGTTTGTTTTGTGATGAACATTGAATGTCTTCCGAGTTACCTTTATAATTGGATTGGTTGATTTCTAGGTGCGTAACTAGGATTTGATTCGATTAATAGGCAGATTAATAAAATATGATGTTCAGTTTTGTTAATCACAAGTGGCAATTAGGATTACCTTCTTTACGTTAGAGTGGGAAATTCTACGAAAAAACTCATCATGATTAAATGCATGTCATACATGCATTATCTTGTTCATTGGTTTCTTAGTTCTTAAAGCTATTACTCAATTAAACTTACGATCGTATCTAGGTTATTGATTGATAAGAATGCTTAGAATACATGTTTCTACTCATTTACACTTAAAAGAAAACATTACCCAGTGAATGTTTATTGATGAAATGAATTTTATATCAAGGATCCATATTAGTGTGATAACATCGGTGACCTGAAATCAAGGTTTTTCTAATAAATTTTCATATTCAATTACTTTAGTTGATTTTCGATTTTGTCATTCTTTTCTAAATTGTTGTGAATTAAAACCAAACCTATCCTTTTTACTTTGTTAGTTTTGAACTCGTAAACTCTTTACCGTTAAAATTTCTCATGAGAATGATACCTGCTTTCCACTACTACGTTAATTTGTATTGACAGAAGTTGGTTTCTTTCTGAATTTGGTTGCAGGCAACAGCAGTTCCATCATAACTCATAAAATAGCCAAATAAGGCTAAACTTGAGAGGGAGTTAGACATTCAAACATCATTAACTAATGCTCAATCTAACTTTTTTTTAATCAATCAGTCATCACTTTGCTTATTATCCCAAGTAAAGAACTAAACTTTGAAGCTTAGATTTGAGACTCCAATTTGTTCTTCATAATTCCTTAAATCATCATATAAATATTTTTGAATCAATCTCCTACTTTTAGTCCCTTACGAAAACATTATATTATTGAATTCATCCACTAAGATTTATAAATCCTACATAATAGCTTGGATATTCTTCAATGCTAGTTATAATGTATGCCTTTGAAATGTCAAATTGACAATATAGATAATAAACACATTAATCTGGATTAGTATGTTATGGATGAAAATGTTTAAGTTAAAAATTGATTAGTAAAATGAACATAGTCGATCTGAATTTATTATCGTTAAAAAGCAACCATTATTCTTCCATTGTAGAAGTGTTGATGGTTGGATGTAGAGCTTTAAAAATTTTCAAGGACCCATTAGTTGTCTATTTTGCTATCAACTTTTATTTGGTATCCAAAATTCTTATTAAAATAGATTTTTTCTCTTAAAAAAAAGGTCTCTAACCATTTATTGCTTATTTGGTTTATTGATCCCTCAAACATTCCAAACTAGAAATGACATTAAGAGGCAGGAAGATTCCAGGAACTTATTTGAGGCTTCTTCCTTTCCTATTTGGCCTTTTCTTTACTGAAAAAATTCACTTTATTTTCCTTTAAAGGAAAATTTCTTTTATCCCTCACGCTTGAGAAATTCCTATCAGTTTCTATATTAATGATCTCTTTATTTTGATTATAATGGTCTGTATAAATGATCTTTTTATATTTAGAAATTAGATATATTAGTTGTTCAATAAATCTAGTCTCATTTCAAACGTGACTCATGAGGTATTTTGCCGTTTTTCTTAACCATAATCTCCTTTATATTGCCTTTTGTAATGCTATAGGGATCTTATTCATTATTTAAGTTCAAATTCATAATTCCATTAGAGCTCCTAATTTTAGATATTCTCCTAATGGTGCTCCATCCTTTCTTAAAAGGCTTTGACAATTTCCATTAATAGGATATGGTTATTTGGACTAGATCCATCTCACTTCATCATTTAATCTCTTAAGCTTCAAATTCTTAAGCAATACCATGTCCCTTTCTACTTTAATACAAACTCTTGCATACCCATTCCTACTTAATTTAGCTAATTGTGCATATAAGAAGATTGACTTGTCTATTTTAGTGGCTAAATAATTCAACCCTGCTACTATCTAAAATTATAAGGGAATGTTATAAGAGTTTGCCCCTATAGAGATGTTCAACTTTCCCGAGTTGTCTAGGGTTATTTTGACTTCATTTTTTACAACACTAAAGGCTTTTTAGATATGTGCCAAGAGTCAAGTTCTAGGATCCTTTAAATGTTGGCTTTAGAATTAAACTTAGAAAGGAAATTCCTCATTATTGATAAAGTCTTCTCCAAATCAAGTTTGTCCCATTTCTTTTTTGTCCAAAGTTATATTTAAGGAAAAGATGGCCTCTTATTTATAAAGTATCCTACCAATATAGCAGACTAATGAGATGCACTTATTTGTAGGATCTTAATTGACAATGAAACTATATGAGAGTCTTCTATTACATATGAGAAATAATTAAGGCTATAATAAAATTTTGGGTCACTTACTATAACACACCAGGTTTTCTTTTCTGGATTATGAGTGGTTAAACCTTCTACTATTGAAGAAAAGCCCATATTCCTATCTACGTTCCTATGGTTTGATAACATTAGACACTCATTTAGTCATGGTTCAGGTAATGAGACTACAACAGAAGGGGCTTTTGGCAATGAATATTTTTGTCATTAAAAGCCCTAAATTTGTTGCCAAAACATTTTAGCGACAACAAAAATTCATCCCATAAATCATTGCAAAATTATGGAGGCAAAAACAAATCATCACTAATGATATTTTGGGATGCTTTCTTTTCGTGGCTAAAACTTATTAGTTATGTTACCGTAGATGTAGGTAATAATGTTTTGCGATGATTAAGTTTTCGTAACAAAATATATTTAGCAACAATTTTCAGAACGTAGATAAAAGTTATTGATGAAAGTTTAGGGAATGTAGCTAAAAAGTTTTGGTGATGATTTTAAAATCATAGCCAAATCTTTTTAGCTACATTTTTTATTTAATTTTTAAAAGTATTGGCGACGTTTTCAAGAACGAAGCTAAAAAGTTTTAGTGACGAATTTAGATTTTTACTAAGCATTACAATTAATTTTTCATTTAATTATAATATTGGTAAGATTTTTAATCCATCCTATTATTTGTAATGTTTAGATTTTTTATAATTAATTAAATGAAAATAAAAATAATTAACAATAAAAATAAAAATAAAATGTCATTAAATGTTAATTACAAATGTTGACAAAAAAACTTATGTCCAAACTAACACTCATTTTCATCGTCACTACTACTTAAATAATTTGAGCCAAGTATTTGTTTGACCATCTTTTCAAACTTGGCCAACTTTTGTTCATTATGGTTTAACTTTTGTTCATTACGTTTTAACTTTTCTTCACTATATTATAACTTAGCCTTAAGCGACCGGTTCTCCTCTTGAAGCATCGTTACATATGCTGGTCGTAACGATAATAAACCAATTAACTTAGGGCCATACCCAAGACCTTTGATGTAGCTTGATCTTGTACCAAGGACGTTGTTACAAATGTCATCTACATTTGGCTCATTTCCGTTAGACAATGATCTTTGCAACAACTCCTACATCTTATTATAAAATTTAAAAAACAAAATCAATATTTAATTCAAATATTATTAGTTAATATTACATAAATAAATAAACTTAAAAATTAAACAAAATTTTATAATTACATAATCATTTTGCGCTTCTTCAGACGTCCAGCCTTTACCTTCCTTGTAGAGTGTGTCAGTTTGTAGTGTGTCTCCATGTAGTTCCTTCTGATTCTATTATATGAAAAAAATGATTGAAACACAATAAATAAGATTGTATTTACTTATATAATTATAACTTCTAAACAAAGAACTTACAAATTCATTTCGTACGATAACAAATTATTTGGAGCCTTGATTTTGAGTAGTTTTCATTTTTCCTCTATTGACTTTGGCTTTCTCACACTTTTCCTAAATAAAAAAAGAAATAGTCATTAAATTGTGAAAAATGATTAATTGAAGCAAATGTGAAGAGAAAGAAGACAAACCTTAATGTTGGCAGAGGCCCAATAATCACATATTTGGTTCTAGTTTTCTAGAGTCACCTGTTCGGGAACATGTCTCCTTGCCTCCTCATCCAAAGGAAAAGATTTGTCGTATTTATATAATTGATAACGATGACCCTTGGCCCCTTTTTTTCAACAGTGAACTCACACAACTTAAAACTTCAGGGTTCTCGATATCAACAATATTGAGCTTCATCTATAAACAACAAGTAAAAGTGAAATTAATCTTTAAATAAGTAAACAAGTGCATACAATTAAATAAATTGGAAATTTATTGAAACTTTGTCAAGAGCATTCTGTAGCAAGTTGTCTTCCTTCAACTGCTTAACATGAGGCAATTCAGTCCTGACAATGACACCTAACTCACTGGACAATTTTGCTAATTGGATCTTGTCAACAGGATGACCTTGTGAGTTGTCAATATGTATAGACAACTTGTTGTTCATTGTAACATTTATGCGTTGTAACTCAGAACCTTTAGTAATACCTCTACCTCTTTTTCTTATGCCAGTATTGGAACTTGACAACAAAAGAATAATTATAAGAAAAAACTCATTAAATATGTAAACATTTATTTGAGCACAAGTCTAATTATAAGTAGTTAAGATTAATAGATCTGAAGATCCCTCAGCACTAGTAGAACTCGGTGGTTGTTGTTCCATAGGGTCAGATTGATGTAGCTGTTGTGGGGTTGCCACCTTCTTTCCCTTATTTCTACCAGTGCCATTATATTGAATATCTATAATGATATTATTAAATGATTTCTCAATGATTTTCCAATATAAAATAAAACTAATTATAATAATAACATAAATAATTTGTCAATTTTTTCTTTAAATCATTTCGGAGCATTTGACAAAACATGAACAAATCATAATCAAAGATGATTGGATCTTCGGCCCCACATTTTGATTCACGTTAGAAACATTTCTTACTTGTTCCGTTCATTATTTTTCATGATTTATTAATTGTATGAATTTAGTATGTGAAGGTTGTGGCTATGGCTAAGTTTGTGGCGGTGACATACCTTCCTATTTCTCTTTATGCCAAATCAGAGGTTATCGATTATTGCTTATTTAATTTTTTCTATTATGCGTATACACACCATGTTCAATTGCTAATCTTCATCCACTGTATTTCTCTCCACCTTAATTCTTAGAATTTTAATTTTTAATATATTATTATTTCAATGTTTGCTATGATTTTCTATAGTTGGAGAGACCTTTATAAGAAACTGTCCTTTAATTGTTGGTTAAAAGAAACAATGTTTAACTTAAAAACTTTATATATCATGATTGTTCTTTGTCTATAAATAACACATCTAACAAATATAAAGAAAATTTGAATTGTATTTTAGAAATCAACATTAATATGGTTGTAGTTTCTTTCAACAAGGAATTTATTACATGTACACTATTGTTACCAACTCTTTACAAGTTTTATTACATGCTTATAGAATGAAAGTTAATAAGAAAGTAACCTTTAAGTTAGTTAGTGATGTGCATTTCATACAAAGGAGGCATTTTTGCTTCAAACAATATAGTAATAAAAAGTGCTTAAACCAACATAGTAATAAGAAGTCCTTTAATGATCTTAACTTATGAACAAAGTTATACATACTTCACAACATAATTAAAACATCTTATACATAACCCTTTTTTTAAGTACATTTTAACTACTTATAGCACATTAGGTACAAATAAAACTTAAAAATAACTTCAAACAAAATGTCTAGCTCTCTTCTTATATATATATGAATTAAGCATAATGAAATACATTGCTTTTACAAAATTTCTAGGAAAAAGCTAGAATCAAAGACTCCCCTCTTATACATTTGTAAACACTTAATTTTCTAAATGGATATCAATACTTTAAAACCCCCTTTTACATATAAACGGTTGTCTTTGGCCGATGGAGAACAATTATTAAACTATAAAATTGCTACTCATAAGTTAATTAAAATGGTGGCTTATTAGTTTTCAAACAACATAAACAACAATCCCATATAAACAAAAAATTTTAAACCTTCAATCATCTTGATCAAGATCTTGAAAATCATCATCATCATTATTAATTAAATTATGATTTGACTCGTCATCACTATTATATTCAGCCAAAGTATCATCATTGTCATATAATTCATCTTCAAGATAGTCTTCATCTCTTTCTATGATAAGATTGGCTTATACTTCATCCACTTGTACTATATTGGGATCAACATGTCTCTTATGGAATGATGAAATATTTGCATCTTCTATTCGAATGCCTTCATTATTCAACTCCGATTCAAGCTCTTGATATACTTCATTACCATCCTCACTTATTAGACCATTTTCCCTTTCAAAAAATTCGAAGAGATTTCAATGTTGAAACTTTTAGACAACCTTTCAATTGTTGCATAATACAGTATCATTGAGGTATAAAACTTGCTTCATTTGACTTTCAAGGAAAAAAAGGTCATTATCATACCATGTCTTATTAACATTGATGCTAGTAATATTCCCATTCACCTTTATATTAATAAGATTAAACCATTTGCACTTAATATTCCCATTCACATTGATGCTAGTAATATTCCCATTCACCTTCATACCAATTCCATCATCATCATCATCATCATTATTATTGATATCATCAACACTTGTACCAGCACTTCTACTATAACATGCTTCCTTATGTTCATCATAATAAAGCCATGAAGTATAAAATTTATCTATGCCTCAGATTAGCAAGTGATTATATACCACATCTTGAATTTAAATATTGACATTTAAGTAATCTATGCATGGACAACAAATACAGCATTCATCACCAGTTTGATCTTTTAAAAATTGCACGAAACTCGTAACTCCTTCTATGTATTTAGTAGACCATTTCCGATGAGACATCCAATATTTATCCATCTAGCTATACAACTAAAAGTAAATAACTGAATTATTAAATGCAATCCTCGTTTTATGTAATATAATGATAAATCAATACAAATTACTACTTCTTAATTAATCAGTATAAGTTCATATACTATGTTTAAATTCAAACAAATTCTAAGGTACGTGACATTGTTTACACCTATGACTTGAGAAAAGGACTTCTCACTGTGATTTCTAGGCTTGTGGAATATTTCACCGATAAGCCTTATGGGAGCTGCATCACGGGTTTCTAGCCTATATACCATCCTATATACCAATCATAAATACTTAAACTATTAAAACAAGATATAAAAACACATCAATGATTTTAAAAATATTGCAAACAACATAATACAAAACCAACACCTCCTTTGCATTCACATAGAACTGAAACCCAAATACTCATAATATTAAAGCAAAACATATGGTAGAAATTAGTTAGATGACTTACCTAAAAGGACGGACAACCACAAGCTACAAAGAAGGAATACGAGGTTAGATAATTATCAACTCTCTTCAGCACAAAACATGGCTTGCAAAAAAGACAATTTTCTATTTAATATAATAAACTTGTTTATAGAGTTGGGTCTTAGGACTTCAAATGTAGAAAATGCTTATAACTATAGTTTTTAGACATATAACTAATAACTTGTTAGAGTAGTGCTCTAAAGGCAATCACCTTTAGCACTTTTTTACTAACTTCATTTTGATTAATAAAGTGAAAGACATTTTTCATTAATTTGATATTCGTTTATATATGAATTGATATTGATCTTAAATCGAATTAATGAAGTCCATGATAC
>JANIIA010000008.1:27374571-27387518 GCA_027478495.1 Erythroxylum alaternifolium
CCACATCTGGAGAGTTCTGTGCCTCTTGTCTGGTAATGGCGTAAACACTATCTTGAGGTTACGGTTGGTTACTTCGCACCTCAGTCTGGCACTGGGCCTTGATGACTGAACTCTACCTCCACCTCTTCCTCTCTATGCAGATCTGCCAGCTCTACTTTGTTGAACTATATTCTCAGTTCTGGTCCTTCCTCTAATTCCAGACTGTATTTCCAACATCTCAGGACAATCTTTAATCTGATGCTCAAATGAGCCATATTAAAAACATGCTCCTGATATTCGCTAGCACTCACTGCCATGCTTTTTACCGCAATGTTCACATTCAGGCAATTGGTATGACTGACTGGCAAACATTTGTCCTCTACCTCCCCCAGACTGAACTATTCTACATCTCCCTCGAGATTCAGATTGTCTTGAGTTAGACTGAAATCGAGATGATTTATTGTCGCTTTCTAAAACTTCTGCCAGGATCAACTTGACACTCATCCTGCCTCTTACCTCTAACCTCTTGTTTATTTCCAGCCTGACTCTCTTTCAACAATTGTTCAATTCTAATTGAGGCTGCTCGAAGTTCTATAAAACTATTCAAGTTAGAAATGTTGAGTCTCATTTTGATCTCCATATTCAGCCCATCCTCAAATCGTCTATATTTTTTTTCTTCAGTTGGGATCAGTACAGTTGCATACCCCAATAACTCATTAAATTTCATTTCATACTCAGCCACTGAGAGTCTTCCTTACTTCAGGTCTAAAAATTCTTTCATCTTTCGATCCATGTAAATCTTCGGCATGTAATTCTCTCAGAATACTCTCAGGAAATCCTCTCAGGTCAAACTACAAGGTCTGGTGGTACTGTCGGGAACAGTTTTCCACCACTAATACGCGGGACCTTGCAGGAGTGAGACAACATAATCGAATTTTTCATCGGCTTCACAGTCCATCTGGTCGAACACTCTTTCAGTTCGTTCATGCCACCCTTCTGCTTCAGCCGGGTCTGTACTTCTGTAGAAGTCTACAGCTCGCTGCTTTCTCAGTTTATCATATCTTCTTGCTCGCCTCACGGGAATTCTCAGAGGCATCTAAGTAAACTCAAGTATAGGAGACTTTACATTGACTCCTACCGACTCCCTGTCAACTGACTCTACATCATGATCTCCTATGAAAGATGACCTATAACAACCAAGAAAAGTGTGATCACTATCAGAATATCTCTCTCTATTTAGCATATCTCAACTCATATTCAGCCCTAAAGATGCCAAACCATGCTCTGATACCAAAATGTAGCATCCCACCACCATACGATACGTTCCTAAGCTTTTAGGAATGTAACCGATGATAATGGTATGCTAGAGTAAGAAAACAATTTAACATTCACATGGCATCATTTAACATACTTGAAATCGTTATCATTTTCTCTTAAAACATTCACTTCATTCAGTGATAAAACATACAATGTTCTTCTCAATGATTACTTACAAAACTCTATACAGGTTCTAACTAAAATTTCAAAATGACAATAACTATTTTCCTTTGGAGTCAGCCGACAGACCTCTGATCCATTTCTTTCTCTACAGACATTTTATGTGTTGACTGCACCTTAAATCTCCTGTCTCGTACCTGAAAGTCCCAGTGCAATTTTTAATGAGTTTTGAAAACTCAAAGAGTGAACCATCATCGATGAATTCACTGGATTACACAAATACAACACAATTATTCATTTAAACGGAAAAGCGGTTATACAGAAACTAACTTTACATGGCAGAACATACTATCATTCATTTCAATTTGCATATCATTCAAACATTGTGCACGTACTTGCATGGGAAATGCATGAGACTCATATTCGTTCTTATTGTTGTGACTGAGTGCCTTTCACACACATATACAAAGTTTGGCTCATAGGCTCAGTCATAACAGAATCACGGAGCAAAGCTTGACGTGCAAATCACATATATCACGGAGCATAGCTCTACGTGGAAGCGCTTCTAACTGGCAACTCAAGTCACAACGCCTTTATCTGAGCATGCATTTTATGAAATGCATCAAATACTGAATATGTCATATGCGAAAACTTATACAAATGCTCAGGCAAAGTTTCATAATCATCGGACCTCAGTCCGGCATTCAACTATCGTTGAGAATCGAAGTCATAACAAATCAAACATTTCAAATACATGATCGCAGAACAAACTCCTCAGGCCTCAGGTTTGGAATTTAGAAATAGCACAAACACAGTTCATTCATATTGGAAGTTAACAAATCAAGTTCATCCAATCAAACAATCCTAGGAAAACATCTAGGTTGACTCACAGTACGCTCCTAGAAGCTATTGCCTGGATGGTCCAGCAATGTCCGACTGTCTTCCGATGTGCTCCTCTAAAATATACAGAACACATTCACAATTATCGCCTTTGCACAAGCGTACCAAAATATCCAAGTATAGAAAGTATGCATGATGCATGCTCAATGGCAATTTCCAGGGTTTTCTTCAAAACTTCTCTTTCTCTCATCAAGACTTATTGAAAATCATTAAAGTCACGATTCAATTCTTATTGGCCTCTTATCATGGCACTCTTTCAGGTCTCACGTAAACTTAGGGGAGGGTGCAATGGATATAGGTTTATTTACAGAAGATGCATCTTTACAGATGATGCATCCTTACAGAAGAAGATGAGTTACAGAAGAAAACGATTTACAGAAGAAGATGACTTCACCCAGAGGAAGCTTACGTCATCACAGAAGAAGTTTCCCTCTTAGCATAACGTTTTCTACAGAGATCGGATTCAATTGTTCTTTACATGATTCGAAAGAGGAAATCAATATACACAAACTTCATGAAGAGCTCAAAGGTCAATTTTATCTTATAAAGGGTCAAAAATAGGACAAAATATATGCAATGAAAAATGACCAGAAGAAGTTTGGGAATAGTAGCACAGAAGGTGTTTTTAGAATTACTATAACTTTCTCTAGAGAAATTAGATCAAGGTGTTCTTTATATGGTTCGAAAGAGGACTTCAAGAGCTACAACTTTTATGAAGATCTCAAAGACCAATTTTATCATCTAGAGGATCAAATTTGGACTAGAAGATGTTCTGGCCAAAATGAGACGATTGCTGACGTCATTATGAGAAAGCAAAATGAGACGGTCAAACTGAGACGCAAAAAGTCAAACTAAGATGATGAACAGTAACTGAGACGATAATGACATCATTCTAAGACGATGCTGACGTCATTCTGAGACGAAGCAAAATGAGACGGTCAAACTGAGACGCAAAAAGTCAAACTGAGACGATGAACAGTAACTGAGACGATGATGACGTCATTCTAAGACGATGCTGATGTCATTCTGAGACGAAACAAACTGAGATGATGAACAGTAACTGAGACGATAAACAGTAACTGAGACGATGATGACGTCATTCTAAGACAATGCTGATGTCATTTTCATGTTAGTCGTTAACATTTCTCTTCGTTCACCATCCAATAATGTTGTCCCCTTTATTGTGATCGTCTCCTATGTTGTGGTTGTCACTATCAAAAAAGCGTCGTTACCTGTGTTGGTATTGTTCTTCTTTTCTATTTTCAAACCCTCCTTCTTGTGCTCTATTTTACATTTGATTGTACCACTTATAGTATACAAATATATCCATCAAAATGACTTTATTTCAAGATGTAATGAGGTTGTGATTACACATAACAATTAAAAGTCAAATGATCAAAATCAGAAATATAGGCAATTGTGTTTCTATGTTAGACATAACAATTAAAACTCAAAACTAACAACCTATTGCTCTTATTCTTAAAAGACCAAATCTTTTAGCATACACACATTATATATAACTAACAAGCTAATTTTAAGATAATTTAATGCTAAATCACAATTGCACAACTATTTTTACTAGAGGATTCTATAAGGGATGTTTATGTATATAGAAACAATCATATTTTAGAGCTACAAGGGATGTTTATGCATCCCCTAAACATAGTACATACACACTTGACATTCTCAACCTTATCATCATATGAAGTAGTCTCACTTAATGGATCACAAAGTTAACATTGCTAGAATGTTGGAACATTCAAATAATAATTCTTCTATTGAATTTTTAGAATAAAACTGTTAACATTAATTCATTACAGAATGTTGATGTGGTGATTAGTTTCTGACAATGGAAATAAGTTTCGTTGGGAGGAATGTAGCAAAATTGTCCCTAATGAAGAACATATCAATGCAAAACAAATCCCCTCATCAAATCCTAATAACCATTTGCCTTCTATGATCGATCTTCTTCTTCAAGGTTCTCAATGTCATTCAAACTACCTCTCTTTCTTTATTACCAATATCTCATTTTTTGTTATGAAGCTATTAGATGAACATCTCATTATATAAACTATATATTGTGTTAAGCTTACTTGAATCTTCAAGAGAAGATAGATGAAAATAGAAGCGGTGGTGATATCCCGATGGTTCATACAAGATTAAGGAAGTTAGTTGTTTCAGAATATTGGTCGATTGCAAAAACTATGTCTATTCATTGTGATGATCATGAAGTTTATCTATTGGGTATGCATGGGTTCAGATTTGACTTCCTAATACCATTTGATTTAGCTTTGATTGTTCTATTCTCTTTGCTCATTAGTTGAAATGCTTAGTACTTGTGGTTCATCTAATTCCATTATCTATACTGGATTTGGGAAATCAGTCACCGTAACTTATGCAAATTTAGTTAAAGCAAAGAAATTGTTGGAAGAGCCTGTCAATTCACCAGAACCTGAGGAACGATCTTTAACTGTTTCAATTGATGGCTTAGAACATGTAAGGAGGCTTCTTGGGAATCCAAACATTGAAAACCCTTTTATCTTTTTTGCCGACTCTAATGTCATTTGAAATCTAAAAAAATAATTATTTCTTTTCCTTTTCAATGAAATATTAGGTGTGAAACTTTATTTATTATTTTGTTTGTAAGAGTTGTTAAACTTCTAATTAACATCTTGCACTACTTACCATATATATATACTTACCATATCCAATATTTATATGTATTATTATTTTATTGTTCAAAAATATTAGTGATTAAGAATAGTAGTCAATTTAAATTTATAATATTTTGATCTTATTAACATTAAAATTTTAGGTATATTTATCTTTTTATGTCCAAAAAATATTTACTTTTGAAAATTTAAATTACCTATCATGCATGTGTTTTTCAACAATATATTTAAAACTTTGAAAACATTTTACAATTTTAGATTTAATAATAGCATTCAACTTAAAATTGTTATTTTTATCTTATTATTATTAAAATTTTATGTATGTTTAGCATTTTATATTCAAAAAGATAATTTTTGGAGTTTTAATGCATTAACTATATATATATGTATATATATATAAACAAATTTATAAAGAAGGCAATTGAAAAAATATGAAAAATCATATGTAAATGTCAATTATAATTAACCTTAGGATTATTAAGCACACTTACCATTAAAAAATTATCAAATTAAGATAATTAATTATAAATTCTTTAATATCGACTTTTGGTGACGAAATAAAGGTTTAGTTGCAAAAAGTTTACTTTTCACCAAAACCACAACTTTGTGTGGCGAATTTTGAAATCGTCTCCAAAAGTGTACATTTAACGACAATTTTCAATTTTTTGCCAAAGAAAACATAACTAATATTCTATTATGTTGTAGTATGAGATAAAAAGGGAACAATTTAAGGGAAGATGAGGTTTGACGTTTAAGGTTAAAATAGATATAAGTAAGGGAGATTTAATGCAAATTAAAAGGATGAGAGGATGTAGGAAAAGTGAGAAATGAAGATGAAGGAATGGCTGATCTTGTCGATGAGCCATCAGGACTAGGCTATACTATTGGTTTTATTTTCTTGAGAGAAAAGAAATTTAGAAAGGTGGTTAACTAGAAAAGGAGTGAAGATTCATCTTCTAGAAAGAAGGGAGAGTTTCTCACACTTCCATTTTAATTATAACAAGTTAATAATTATAAAATAATTAGAATTGTATAAAAAATAATTATATTTTAAATGTTTTACTCCTATAAAATTTTTACTCATATTTATTATAAATGATATCTAATTTTCAATTTAAGATTTTCGAATATAATTTTTAAATGATAAATTTTCTGTAATTTTTACTATTTAAATTTAAAATTCTAATTTCAATGCTAAATTACGAAATGAAGACTAACTAGTCCATATGCGATTGCGTTGGATTGGCATCATTGTGTGATAATCTTAATTTCTTTGTTTATTTATTACTCAAAATTTAATATAAAATTCTAAATTTAATTTTCCAACTCTATTTTAAAGAATATGAAAAATATAATTGCTTTTTAAAATTTTAAATTCTTATAATATTAATAGTGAATTTAAAATTTCAATTTTTTAGCTTTTAGTAAATTACTAAATATTGATATAATTTGACACATTAAAATTATGATTTTAATTGCAAGAATTGAAATTGAAATATTAATTTTTAATTTAAGAATCAATAAAACTGGACATTAAAAAAGTTAATTACATTTAGTAGTCATTATGGTTATCGACGAGTGGCATGGAGTAAGTAAATAATTCATAATATTATTTATATTAATTATGACTATCTCGAAAGCCATCAAAATACTATCCTTTTTCTTAAAAGGAAATTCTGCCTATTGCAACAAAGCACGTATGGTGGAACACCGACAACATACATGTTAGGGCTAGAGAGTAAGAAAACTGCAGTCCTCAAATCTTTTCCACAGAAACTCTCAAGTTCTCAGTTTGAGTCTTCCCCTTCTTGACATTGCTCTTAGGGTTAAGTAAACGACTACGCCCTCCTTGATGTTACACATTCATAACTTTCGTCGCTTACACCTTCCACAGACAGAAGCATTTAGAATTGGGACCTCAAGTTCCCTATTCCCCAAGCTCCTAATGAGGGCTGCCTTTCCTTGCCTTCCAATTTCGCACATACAGCTGGGGAGCCTATTTGTCGATCATTATCTTATTCACACAGCTTTTGGTGCTTAAAGAGATCTACTTAGGAAAATTAATCAAGTACGTTGCATTGAGAATGACTTCAAGTTCTTGCAAGCTTTTATGAATCGAATTTTCATTATTTGCAAATCAACCGTAAAGAAATAGGTGTTGGAGTAGAATTTAAAACTTTTAAATATTTGAAGTTCTTACAATACTCATTCCTGAACATGTATACTAATGAACTTTAGATAATTAACCGGCGAGTAATTATCATCAGCGAGTAATTAACATGTATACAGGTTGGTCGGGAAGTAACTATATCAGACACAAATTACATTTTGTTGGTTTCATCAGGGAAATATTCTCAAGAGTACTAATCATTCACTGACTTTCCTCTTCTGTTACACATTTCAGGCGGACCTTTGAGACCGTTACATTTAAGAATATCCCCCCATAAGGCACAGCAAGCCGAGCTCTATGTGAAATCCAGGACATGTGATTCGTCTTGTAGGAACTAGATAGAAGTCGTTTTCCAAATGAAAACGACCCATGGGATTGTGATGATTTATGTCCCCCACTAATGGAATAGGTAGCTTGAAGCATGAAAACGAAATGGGAAAAGATATAATTGAACAAGTGGTCACATGCATGCCCTGTACTACCGGGTCTGCAGCTGCTTGTTTACACTTGCTATTGTCTTCAGCTGTGTGTATCTACTATGACTGCAAGATCAAAACTAGCTGTATATGTTTGGAAGTTATCCCTTCAATGCACTTGTGATTAATTATATATACAGTTATAACTAATATCACCAACTAGTTAGTCGTTATCAGCTGTAACCAGTAAGTGGTAGCTCCCAAAATACCCCTCACATGATTAATTATAGCTCTCCATATATGATTACTATTTGACGTGTTGTTTAAACAATACTCTTCTCTTGTATCAAACATCATCTCCTAGGAAGATTAAAACTGCAGAGAGCTGAAAGAGGCACAAAAGTCTGCAGTTGCAGACGAGGTGGGGGTCTAAACAGACTATTTGTAATGTGGTAAGGGATTCACAAAAGTCTGCAGTTGCAGACGAGGTGGGGGTCTAAACAGACTATTTATAATGTGGTAAGGGATTCAACTCTCTCTAAATAATTTATCATTTTTAAGAATTCATCTAATATACGCTAAACTGATAGAGAAAAGACGACCACCAAAAATATATTGCAGTTGGACTCTCGAGAGCTTGAATTTCCATGCAACGATCATTATTATATATATAAGTTGGGCCAACAGGCTGTAGAGTTTTGTCAAAATCCTAAGCCAAATTACCAAAGTCTCCGTCACGCCGCGTGCATGGCAATATTGCCCCACCACGTCTGCCAGGTTCTAGCCGTTTGTCCGTATTACTAACTGCTAGTAGATGTTTTATGGACTTCTTTCTCGATTCATCCATGAACTTAGATTTTGTTCCCTTTCAACTTATCACTGTTTGCATAAAAACTTTCCTCGTCTCTTTTTTCTCTTTTGCCTGTTCTAGTGTCTTGGAAAACTGGTAATCCTATAGTTATTGCTAAAACCATAATCATTTAATCGGAGCATCATTTTGCTGACAAAGAAAATGAGTCACTAGAGTTGGTTTAACCCGCGGCTATTCTTTTTTCTGCTGCAACCTGCAGAATTCCATCAATACAACTCAGGACTTGGGCTGTTCATTGCGCATAAACTTGTGTAGCATTTCCTGAAGATCCATCGGTTCTTAACCAGTTTATCTATATAAATCAAAACTTGCATAAATTTATGCATTTAAAATCTGAGCATCTAGCTCTTGGTGCTTGGAATAGGACAAATAACATTATGTTTCTCTGTCCCTGAAGAGATATATGTAAGGAGGTCTTTGGGTAGTAAATGCTAAGAGCACTAGTACAGTCTCAATCTGACTTTGCTTGTACGGATGCATTATCTCACACTTTGTAGTGAAGCCTTCCTAGCATAATGTAGTGTTGTTATTACCATACGTCCGTTGAGTGATTCGCTAGGCAACTCTGGCTGTCCACTGTCGTTTCTATGATGTCGTTTAGGTCCTTCTGCATTTACTTGCTTCCACATGCCATGGTATGTGTTCATTGCCAAAACTTGACGAACAGAGAGTTGCTATGTTCCTCTAACTAGGCATTACAGATGCATAACCGATTAAATGAGTATGAATTACTGTGGTAACAATGGTTAAGAAAGAAGAACTTTTGTCAAGAATACCAGTAAGATGGCATCATCTATACTAAAAATAGCAGATTGTCATTGAACACCCTATAGTCATACAGGAGAAAAATAACAACTATTTGGAGCAGCTACTGCCAAGTCCAGGCATGAGACTGAGTACAATCATGCTGCTATTGTCTAAAAACATTTTTAGTTAGGTACTTTCTCTGTGTATACCAAATACATAAGTTCACATCTAATATTGGTAGGAAGTTGATATCATTACATTTCATGATTGAACTCATACATCAGAAAGTCCAAAACAGATAGCTAGCTAGCACAATCAAAGGTTGAAGTTCCTTTGAACCTTTCTTCTTTTTTTTTGGGGGGGTGGTGGTATCTGGACTACATAATCATTCCATGCTTGGACACTGAAAAACAAGAAATGAACAGCAAAACATAAATTTTTACATTCTTTTCCCCATCCTGTTGTTCTTTCTTACCTTGGAACCATTCTGAGTAGCGGGATTGACCCTTTTTGCTACTTCCACCATCTCATCGCTTCTCCTACCTTTAGCCTTTTCCTTGAACACCATCGATTTCTTAGCTTTCCTTTCCAAGCTATTGCCTTCAACCTCAGCTTCTTCGTGCTTGAAATGAGCCGTGCCTTGGTGACTTGGGCCAGAAGAAGCATCAGAAGCCATAGAGTCGTCACTTTCATCTGCGTGATTGTAGTTTCTATGATTCCCTTCTTTTTTGTTGGCTGCTTCATCACTGCATGCATCAACATCATCACCATATATTGGGGAACCAATGTACATAGTCCACCCTGATTCACAGCTGTTACACTCTTCTTTGCTTCCAAAGATTTTGGAAGACTCCATAGTTGTATGCAAGAGAAGGAAAAGTTGGTAGAGAAGTTGAGTATACTTGTGGAGAGCTACTAACAGGAGAACTTTGGCGCCTTAAATAGGCACTTAAGAGGTTGTATTACGACCAGCAGCTTACGGTCTTTAAATATCTGACCAGAATGGTTTTCTTCGCACAAAGAACAGATATACTCATCTCACATGCATGTTGAAAGCTCCCTGCTTTATCTTAAATGCCTAGGATAAGTCTCACCACCTGAAAATCTAAAATAACACCCATTAATACTCCGTCTTTAAATTGCAGAAGACAGCTAGAAGCTGTCAAAGAGTGGAATTCTATCTTTCCAAAAGGCATAAGTAACTAAGTTTCTTATATTTGAAAGGACGTGAGTTGTTACACTTAGACATTGGGTTCCACAAGTAAACCTCTTATCTATCTTTACTGCTCTGAACCTAGCCATTAATAAAAGGGATGCATATAAATGCAAGGGGCAGCTTGGCTCAGTCCACAAAACTAGTGAGAATATAACACCCGTTTTTTAAATAGGCCTACAAAGAGGACATCTCACTGCCTCATTTAGCTTTCCCAACTATATAAATATTTGTTCTGTCTTTAAGGATTGGCAGGCTTTAATTCACCTGTGTAAAATTGCTATAGAAAACAACCGAAGTTAGAATTTTTAGATTTGTCTATACATATTTGGTGAGAGGGAATTTCTCAAACTCAAAGTAGCTTTCTGTTCCTGTTTTCCTGTCCTCCTTCAATTTGTTTGCAACTGTCCTCCTCAACTTAGAAGAATCATCGCCTTTGGGGGTACATGGATGACATGTTGCATTGCCTTTGTTAGATTTCACATGTCCATCTCTATCACAGTACAAAGTGAAACTTTTATATCAGCCGAGGTTTTAGGCAACGTAGGAGACATCAAGGTCTGCTATAGTGAACCAAAGTATTACTCCTAATCTGACTATCAACTCCAAATTAATGAAAGCTTTACACTAACTGTTGTAGGAATTAAAAAAAAAAAAAACTACTGATGGATAGTAAGGGTAAAAGCACAGTGAAAAGACAGATATCTTCCAAGTATAAATTTACCTGTTGGGCATTCATTCAATGGATATTGAAATGACTGTTTACTTCCGTTCTGGTTAAAGAGCACGTGGTTTCTGAATGCACACAACTTCAACACTTTTCTCATCTTGGCTTTTAATTACTTAAAGAGAACTATGGTTGCTTCTGTTTAAGCAATATATGTGTCATTCTGTGAGGGAGTACCAGCAGTCTTGCTGTCATTTTTTACAATTCCAACTCATCATGTTCCCAGGTAACGACAAATTGCTACACCATACAAATTTCATCCTCATGTTTTGGACTTTTGTTGATCTTTCTTTTTCATTGTCACCTAAACTGAAAATTTATTATTAAATTATTATTTTTTATAAATGACGAAGTGGAAATACCAACTCAACTCTAGCTAAGTAGAATTTTAAATCAAATTAAAGATTATTTATTTTTATAATTAAAAATTCTGTAACTACTAATTCAAATATATTAAATAAAATTTTAAATACAAGTAATATTTCGCAAGTGTATATTATTTTAAATAAATCAATAAATCAAAATGAAACGTTATGTAACATTTTACTGCCTAGGCTTCTAACGCGAAATTCTAAAGAGTTCAAAAGAGTCTAACCCTGGAATGAAGTGGAAGAGATTCTCTGAGAAATCAGCCTAACACTTGAGGCTCAAATGAACAGACAAAACCTCACTTATTAACCATTTGGCTACCGACACAACTAAGCGTTTTACCTATCGAATAGGAAAGTACAAACTTTAAGCTATGTAATAAAAAATTCAAACCTTGATTCACAATTCAATTATTCCTTCTATTGGGTTAATTAGTGATTGAAGGGTAAGTACAATGACGGATCAAAGTTTTCTTTCGTAGCATTTCCTAGTGAAGATGATATAAAGATAGGTTACGTGTTTTACCCTGTTTTGGCATTGACTATTGGGTTCTATATGCTTGCTTATATAGAAGTTACTAGTATCGGAGATGTAGTTAGGCATCAGTCAATTGTTTTTACATATAAATAATTAGAAAATAATTAACAAAAATGAATGCAAACGAAATTAAATATGAAATAGACCCTAATATTCACACTGTTTGTATGTTTATTAAAGAGAAAAAATTCATAGGAAAATCAAAGGCCCCTGTTGTTGCAAGAAGCGGTGAAAGCACATAACATGCCTTCACTGCTCTGTTTGTAGCTGAGACTAATACATTTTTATGAGACACTATGCCCCCCACTACCATCACAATTGATAACTTGTTTTTCCAAAATTAGAATTGTTAATTATCACTGGGTCGCAAGATTCCATAACAAATAAGAGCTCGTTTACTTAGAAGCCTGGTTTAATGATTGAATCCTTAAAGGATAATAATGCTTAAAAGACATGGTGGGTTCGCAGTGACAATTGACCACTCCAAGATCTGGGACCAGCTGCGTTTTGGAGAACAAAAAGAACTTAAGAAAGAGTTCAAAAGGAGCAGGGCCTGGGTTGAGGACTCACATGTCCCCATAGTCGTGAGCATGGAATTGGCTGTTCCCCACTCATAAATCCTTCTCCATGACTTATATGGCATTGGCAGTACCAGACAGGGTTTGGCCCATCAATTATTCTTTGCTACTCACTCTTTTGCAATATACAGATATACGTCACTCTTCACCATTCTCTTGACCCCCACGTGAGGGTCGAAGACATGCATGGTTTTATTGCAAATGGGACAATTTTTCCTAAGCTGGACACGTCCTTCTGTTTCGCTGGCCCTCTCTCTCTCTCTCTCTCTCTCATTTGACTATATTTTAAGTTATCGTGACAACCAATTTCTCTAATCTTATAAAGAAAAAC
>JANIIA010000008.1:27389525-27408478 GCA_027478495.1 Erythroxylum alaternifolium
CCTACTCCTTTCATTTATTTAATTTGATTGTTTCTTGTGTATTAATTCCGTGTTTTGTGTAGAACTCTGCGAAAAAAATTTAAACGATCTATTCAACCCCCCTTCTAGATCGCTTTCAAAATGATGTTGTTTTGTTTTAAAAGTCAGACTTTAAGCCTGACTTGGTTTGAGTAGCTCGAGCTTTAACTTGACCCGAGGCTCAACTTTTTAAAAAAGGCTAAGCTCGATGTCCATTTGCCATCTCTACTAAAAATAACGCTAAAATATGTTTATATGAGCGAAGGAATGAGTACCGAATATAATTTAAGTTTCGCTTATTCTTAATTTTGATTCTAATATAATTTGAGATTTTATTTAATAAATTTAAGTCAATCTAATTCTATTTGAAGTCTAATTTAGTTAAATCAAATCAAACCAAATTAATTTATTATCTCTAAAATTAAAATGTTTTGTAATTAGATTTATGTATGTTACGTGTTCCTATACTCTTTTAAAAGGTTTAGGATATATTTTAAAATTTTAATTAAATCAATTTGAATCATTTAAATTTTAGTCAACTCACAATCTCAATCCAATCTAATTTACCACCCAAAAGTTGAGATATTTTGTGATTAGGTTGATGCATGACGTGACTTCCTTTTACTTTTGCAAAAGAACGGGCCAAGCCATGGATATTAGGTTTCAGTCACCTTAGATTAGATGAAAAAGAATAGGAATAAAATATTTCAAATGATTATTAGTTTAAAAAGTAGGCTTTAATACATTTAACCTCATTTGTTTTATCCTTACTAAGTTATGCCCTGCTTAATTTTAAAAATAGACTTATTATCTTTTTTGATCACTAATTAAAAAAATTTTAAATTTAAAAAAGTCTTTTTTATTTTTATATTATGATAATATTATCATAACTGTACATGTTGTATTTTTTTAAAACAATAATATCTTTTTAATTTTTTGTTGACTAAAATACATTAAACCTCTTTATTTTTTGCTTAATTTCACTATACTCTTTATTTAAAAATTAAAAATTATTTTAATATGAATTATATTTTAAACGTTAATAAATTAAAAATTTACTAAAAATACTATAATCTTCATGATTGTATTTTATGATAATTAATTTATAGAAAAAATTAAAAAAAGAAAAATTATTCGCGAAACAAAATTAAAAAAAGCTTAGGCTAATTTTGGCCGTGCACAATTTTTTGGCGGCCATAAGGATCGAGAGAAAATAACAATAAAAAATAATAAATAAAAAAGTCTTTTTATATTTTCAATTCCCCTACTACTAATAAGTTTATTTTTAAAATAAAGGGAAGGACGTATTAATAAGAGTTAAAACACAATGGGTTAAAATGTATTCGTCAAACCGAGTTATTGGCTCAGGTAAAATTGCTAATTAGTTCACAAGACATTAATGTAAGAGTTTACTCTCACATTTGTAGGCTGTCTCCTAGTAATATCGAACCTAAAGCCATTTAATGTTGGGCCTTATAGTTGTAGGCCTAAGTTTGTAAAGCAGTGGGTTATGGGTAATAGTTTTGGCCCATTACAAATGTTATCTGCTCGTCGCAACTAGTTCCAGTTGCTTCTCAGTTCTGTTTAGTTGGACGACTGTTTCCATCTTCTTCTGCCTTATTAGGTTAACAGAATGTCGTCTCTCGGAACATCGAAAGGGATTTTGGAGATTGCTAAATTCGGTATTTATGTTACTATTCCCGTCTTTCTCATGTATACCTTCGCCAACAACTCCAAGAATCTTCAGAAGTTCATGGGCAACGTATTCTCTCTCTCTCTCTCTCTACATTGAGACAGTTTCCTTTTTTTCTTGTTAAATTTACTGAATTTTTAGGTAAATTATTTGTTAGTTTAGGGTATTGTCATGGGATTAACATTGGTGGGTCATAATCTAGTGCTTGTTGGATTTTGTGCAAGCTAACCATTGGATTCATAGTGTTGAGCATTTAAAATTATGCAAAATGATGAGAATGATATGCTTGACTATATAAGATGTAGCAGCAAAGTGAGTATCTTTTAATAGATATTCATAAGAAACTGTTCAGAATTCGGATACCGATCGAATGTTTAGTTAACCTTAGGAGAGTAATTGGGAATCTCTTTCTCTTAGAAGGTCGCGGTGTTAGAGGACATCATCTAGCAAGACTTCTCTCGAGTGAGATCATATTTGATGGATCATTAGTTTGATGGTAGGTCCACAGTTCGTATTTAGGTTTTCAGGATTCTTCAACAGTTAAAACTGAATCAATCGCATTGAAATTCATATGGGGCTGTACAAATTTTCAGATTTCTTAATGGAAATTGGCTTGGGTCCGAGTAATATATTACGTGAAGTGCTGATTTAGGAGCTCGTCTCTATATTAGCCTGAGATGATTATTGATCGAGATCTGCATACCGTATCGGTATCTCTGATGACTGAAAGTCCATGTATTTGTTCCAAAAATATGTCTTGCTGGTCTCTTGAATTTCCCTCATTTCAGATCCCCAGCCGTATATGACCATCTTGTTGGTCCAATGGAAGGAAGTTTAGCAAATTTTCTTTTGCATTAGTAAGAATTCAGTAACATCTCATCTTTAGTGATATATTACTGTTATCACACAACTCAAATTGACTTTAAATTGAAGGGAATAAGTTTCACCTTGATATCACAGACAGGTTATCTGGAAATGCTCTTATAACTTTTAGCTTATCAGTGCAATTATTAATTTTCTTGTTATGTGAATTTTTAATCTGTTACACTATGGCATTTTGATTTTTTTTTTCTAAAATCATGTTGGAAAAGAAATTTTGGAGTCTTGATATGGTGCACAGTCCTAACATTTTCCCCTTTCAATGATATCTTTTGGTTTATTTTCTGGTTTGAAGCGTTCATACGTGGTATACCCCCCCGAGGGACCAAGGCCTCCATCACCTGAGGAGCTTAGGGAAATGGCGCGGGAATTGGCTCGCAAGAGAAAGAATGGTTGATATCCGGCTGTTCTAACCACTATGAGGTTGTAGCTCTTACTAGTTTAGAAGACCGCATCTCATAAAAAAATGTGTACTATGCAGCTGAAAATCCCTGTTTCATATATAAATAGTTGAATAATACGTGTTTGATGAAGATGTCTTGTTCAAACGATTACCGATAATACTGCCAAATCTATCATCTGTCTCCGCCACTTGTCACCTGGAGTCAGGCATATCCTATTCTGGACTATAATCCTGCCAATCACTTTAGGTTAAGAAAAAGACGATCACATTGCTTGGGCATCAAAAGTCATTGCCGATTCCTCCTTCTGGTTTGGTAGGAAGTAGAAAAAGTTGTAAATGTTGTTTGGTGGCTTGAAACGAAAACAATCGTTGACATGGGGAACTGATTTTGATCAATGACATATGAAGCGTTGCCTCAACGTTTATAGCATACTCTAATGTAGTAGGTAAATTTAGCTCTTAACGTTTTAAAAACGTTTAGAAATAAATCTTAAACGGATAAAATTTTTTTAATACGATATCAATTTTTATTTTTTAACTAAAAAAGGCAAATCTATAAAAGTGAGTTTCATTCTTATAAAAAACTGACTTTTTGATTAATTTTAAAAATTAAATGTTCACTTAAAAAAAAGTTTAAGTGAACATTTTAAAAACATTCTTTAATTTAAACATTTTATAAAATTATGTTTCAAGTTGAATTTTGTTGTTGGGGTTGACGTCCAAAATACAGTTTTGTTGAGTGAAAAGTCATCACCAAGCCGATATTTTGTTAGAAGCAAACTGGGTAAATTTTGCAAATTGCGTATTACTTAATTCACTTCACAATTGAATCAGAACAGTCACGTCATGGACTTGGTCGCAATTTAGTGATATTTTTCTGGGAAATTACCAGGAGTTTTCGGTTGTCACCTAATCTCCTAAAATGTGATGACAAAATCAACCACAATACTACCAACAGAAATCTGAAAATGGGGGATACTCTGATTTTTCTCAGAATTTTCAGAGAACTTCTTTTGGCAAACGTGAAAAACGGTTTTGCTTTGATTTTTCCCGGAAAATTCTGTTGTGTAATGGATAGCGGCATTTCCGCCAGGTCTTACTGGCAAATGAGGAATTGACATATCAATCTGAACGCAAGAAAGAAAGAGAGGAGGTAGATTTTCAAGCTTTAAAATTGACTTCAAGTCAATGCAGAGACACTCTAAATAATCCAACATTTTCTCCTTCTCTCTCTTTCTCTTCCATGCGGAGCTAAGAGGTAAAGTCACTTAATTGCCGTTTCATTTGCATTTTCTTTGTCTACTTCGTATCTATCGTACGTTGTTTGCTCCGGCGAAGCTTTGTACTGCATGTCTTGAGAAACAGCAAGCTAATAACTTCTTCTGGCTTCTGTTTCAATTAATTCATTTTCTCGGTTTTTGAGGTGTAAACAGTAAATAACGTGAATTTTACACGCTTAACCCAACCCAAGTTCTTGATAATAACATACACATCATTCTTTTTTTTTCCTTTCGTGGTAAGTACTGGAAGATATGTAGTTGCTTTTTCACTATCTTTTGATTTCCTTTAATTGGTCTTCTTGTTAGGTCAAACTGTTAAGGCTAAGTTGGTCCAGTGATCAGATTGATTGGATGCGGCCTTCCTGGAAATCATTGGAAAGCTGTTTATATCTAAAACTTTGTAGGATATTATCAGCTACGAAGAAAAGGAGTGTTATGGTGCTGGCAAAGAACACAGTGAATCAAGTGATTTGATATACATATTGTCAATCACTGTGTTGAGGATTCATCACAGTAAAATTCAAAGGAAATGGAGATGATTCCCATGGGACCTCTTTTGGCTGTGCTAATAAAACAGGTCCTTAAGACAGCTGAGGCTGCAAAGGATGTTCTCATTGAAAAGGAAAGTTTCAAAGTGCTATCCAAGCACCTATTTGACATTGAACCAGTGTTGAAGGAACTGCAGCTTAAAAAACTGAACGACTCTCAAGCTACTAGGCTTGCACTTCAAACTCTCGAAGCAGATGTCAAAAGGGCAAATAGTTTGGTTGATAAGTATAAAGATCGAGCCCGTTTCTACTTACTTGTAAAGTGCAGACACATTGTCAGCGAGGTACAAGAAGTGACAAGGGATATTGGGAGGTCTTTGGCTGCATTTTCTCTTGCAAATGCAGATGTCCTTTCAGGTATGTCGAGCCAAGTGAATAGGCTACACAATGAAATGCAAAGGGTGGAATTTGAAGCCGCAAGTTCCCACTTCCAAATTGTTGACAAGTTACACCAGGGTATTCGAGATCAGAAACTAGACCAGGAGTTTGCAAACCTTATGCTGGATGAAATAGCTACAGCAGTGGGGGTACCAGTTGAACATTCGCAAATAAGCAAAGAGCTAGAGAATTTTAGAAATGAAAAAGAGGAAGCAGCCAAACTGAAAGAAAGAGCTGAGGTTTTTTTCTTGGAGCAGGTTATTGAGTTGCTTTCTAGAGCTGATGCTGCCCGAGATTTTATAGAAGTCAAGAGGCAGTATTTTCAAAGGCTTCAAGCTATGGAGAGATATGATGCTAGGGAAGAACACATTGCTCCATTTACTCCTTTCCTTTGTGCGATAAATGGGACTGTGATGATCGATCCTGTTAGCCTTTGCACTGGTACCACATGTGAGAGAGCTGCAATTGAAGATTGGTTTGACCGTGGAAGGATGACCGACCCAGAAACAGGCGAAATTCTCAAAGATACAACTTTAAGGTCTAATCTTCCTCTTAGACAATCCATAGAGGAATGGAGAGAACTAAATTATTGCCTAAGGATCAGAGCATGTAAAGAAAAGTTGCTCTCAGGTTCTGATGCATCTGTGGAAGAAGCGTTAAGCCAAATGCAAGATCTAATGACAGAGAATTCCATAAACAAAGATTGGATTTGTATAGCAGAACTTACTGATAATGTCATAAACATCCTTGGAAGCTCCAGTAACACAGATCTCAAAAGGAAGATCTTAGTTACACTCAAATATACTGTGAAGGGGCATGCAAGAAATAAGGTAACTTATCTTTTCTGGTAATTTGGGGGGCACACACTGGTTCTTCTAACAAGCAATGCTTTAGACATCCTTAGTTTTTACTATCCTTAATGTCAAAAATCATCTGCTGTTGATAACTTTGAACTTTAGTATTTGACACTTGCAAAACTTCTGTGGTAATTCTGAAACTGTTATGTTAAAAGTTGTTGAAATAATCATAGGTAGAATATGAATAATCTCTAATTATCCTTTGTTTTCAAACACATAGCCTGGTTGTTAATAATGCTCTCTCTATAACTAACCTTTTCCATTTTATCCTTGAAAACTGCTATTTAGCTCATGCCACATATTTGCATCTCTATTTAGTGAAGCATCTGGAAATTGTTGCCTTCATGATAAACATTTGGCATCTCTATTTAGTGAAGCATCTGGAAATTGTTGCCCTCATGATAAACATTTGGCATCTCTAGTTGGCGAGAAATCTGGAAATCATACTGACATAACCAGATTTTATTGGGGGTGAAGTGCAGTCCTACTCCTGGAGCCAATTTTTTGGTTTGTTCTTGGCATAACATCTAATTCATTTTGAAACATTATTTATAGGTTTTATTTGAGAAGAAATAAAAATGTAAAGTAGTAGTCTTATTGACTTGAGAGATTGGAGTTCTAACTGTGAATCATGTTTTATAGGAAAAGGTTATTGAATATGGGGTTTTGGATGACATTATTCCCTGTCTAGCACACGATTCAAACATTGCAAAGGATGCGGTAGAGTTGCTTCATGAGTTACTGCAGGACAGGTCTACTTGGAATGTGTCTGCCTGCCGGAAACTTTCAACACTATGTGGTGCAGTTAGTTGCCTTGTCGCCCTTTTGAGTGGGCCAGTGAGAGAGTCAGCTACCTATGCAGAGACAATATTGAAACAACTTTTTGAAGTTGATGAGGAGAGCATTTCTCAAGCTGCAAAGTCGGGCTGGTATAAGCCACTTATTGACAGGCTTGTACAAGGTTAGAAGTCTTTTCCTTCTTTCAGTGTGATTTTAGTCAATTCGATGAATTTAAATATCTGGCCAAAATTAAAGGCTCTCCAGTTAACATAGTTATTTAGTTAGACCTGTCTTCAATTACCAATGATTATACTCTATGTTTCTTTGTTGTTTCAAGTCTTATGCATGTGGTGTGCAACGCAGTGCTACTTATGATGTTATTGAGAACATTGCAATATAATATTGCATCAAATGCATTGCATCTCCGGAAACATGTGACACGTAATGATGATAAAGGTTGAATTCTTCTTCTTAGTAAAGATGTATGAGTGTTGACGAAGCATCTGGTCTTTGACCATGTCAATTGTTGATATACCAGAATCTTCTTTAATTTACCAACTTAGCTGTTTAGATTTTTATACTGATTATTCTCCTTAATATTAGGAGTCTCATGTACAGGTTTGTTACTGCACAATTGTATTTAAACGATTGCTTAGTAGTTGAATGAGATACGAAAGAATTCTTTTCACTCTTGTTTCTTATAAAAGAGTATATGAAAATTACATGACTCAATTGCCAAAAGGGCAAGTAGGTCACCATGGCTATACAGAAGATTATAAGAGGACAACTATACTATTCAACTGCCCAGAGGATGGTGGTAAGCTAACACTCAATGCAGCAATGACTCTAAACTTCTCAAGAAAAAGTAAATCTGAAAACAGCTTTAGACCATTAATCAATTTGGTTCAAGGCAAAGTGGAGTTAACTGAGTCATATGCTTTCTTACCCTTCAAACACTTGTGCATATGAGGAACGTAACTATTAGGAACGTAACTATTAGGCAAAAAAGAGTTCAATACTAAGCATAGGAACTGAGCGGGCTCGTACAAATAGCATAAGAAAGATCAAAGAAACATAAATAAGCCTGTATGGAAAACAAAAATCATATTCTTGATGACTCCAATTGATCAACAACAATATCCCCAGCTTGCACAATATCTCTAACTAAACTCATGTAGTTGCTAAGTGCCGTACCTAGATTTAAGGTGTGCTTAGTTCATTTGAGAAAATGGTAGTAAGATTTATAACGAGTATAGTGAAGAATGAAAATGAATATTAGAGAGTATAAAGTATTGCTCCAAAATAAGATATAAAAATATTGTTCATCTAATCATAATATATTATCAACCATTTTTGTTCATTTACTACTCATTAAAGACTTCCTTTCTTATTAACTAGGACACATTTGGACCAAACAAATTCCTTAAACTCACTCCCATACAAATTGAATATATTCAGCCCAAATTGATTTAGGAGTGTATAAGGACAATTCCAATCAATTATGCATCCAGCTTTTTTCTTTCGTTAAAATCCTACGAAATTGTTACATTAAGGTAAACGGTTGGAAATGAGCTGCACATCTAATAGTGTCAGTTTAGTACATATGAGAATACATGGTGATGCCCCCGAAGGTTGTAAAAATGGCTAATTCAGATAGATGGGGTAATGTTCCTATTGAATTGGAAAGTATAAAGCCCAGGTATTTACTAAACTAGAGGAGACTAGATGAATATGTTTTGCTTGGGGACTCATCTAACAAATTTATCAACATTTCAAATGAACAAATCTTTAAAGGAAGAGGTTAGGTGAAGGATTGGCAAGGAGTGGTGTGGAGAAAAAATGTGATGCCCAAAGGTCTCGTTCTTTACGTGGTTGTTGGTGAAGCAAAGAGTTGCCACCTTTGACAAAAATAAAGTTATTTGTACTAACAACACGTGTTTTTTTGCAGGGAAGAAGCCGAATTAGCAGAACACTTGTTCTTCGAGTGTAGAAAAACATTAAGAAATGGAGATAATGGATGTAAGGATGGCAACAGGGCCTAGCCCGATCAGGCCTGGGTTGATCAAACTTTGGGCCAAATTTTTCAAAAAGTTTTGTTCGAGCTCGAGCCTGAGCTAGGCATGAGACCCAACTGGTAATGACAAAATAACATCATTTTTATATTTTAATTTAAAAATCGAGTAGTCAGGTCCTGACCTGATCTATTGTCATCCTTATTTAAATATTGTCACTATTACAAAATCAAGGCAGAATCGATTTTCACGCGCAGCAGAATAATTACAAAATTTTTTCATATAATTTTTTGAAACTCAAAATCACTTAAAAATTTATAAAATTATTGACATATAAAACACAATAAAGTATGAATCTTAATTTATACCTTATTTTAAAACTTGATATTTTTTTGTCGTTTTTCTCAAATCGTATTTGAATTGGTTTATCTCAACTATCGTAGCCGCATAAATGTCCACCCTCTAACGATGTCTACATAACATGTTAAGGGAACTCTGTAATTATTATAGAGAGACTTAGGCAAGCAGTGTTAACTTCCTTAGAGTCTAAGTCTACTTCAATCAAACCTTAACTAGAATTACAATTAATTTTAATTAAATACCAATTATGCCCAAATAAGATCTAATATCTTATATTGATCCTTATTGATTAAATATGTTATATTTAATCATAAAGTTTCTCAAACTTTACAATAAAATATAACTTGATTAAAATTTCCTTTCTCTGTTTAACATGTTATTTACGTGTGACCCATTAGGTCCTAAAAATATTAACAATGTTTATAAATTATAACATTAAAATATATTTAAGATTAGATGAATTATATTATTTTAATTTATCTTTAATTATCTAATCAAATAATTTACATATATAAATCAAAATTGGCATCTAGCAAAGCATCATAATCATTAAGATATTTAAGAATGTCAAAGTGGTTTTGATTAATCTTTTTATACATGATTTTTTATATAATTCAATCGTTTCATCATACAATATTCTGATTAACTGTAAGGCTTAATGTCTACTCTTTCATATCCATTAGTAATTAATTCAATTAATGACATTTGAAGAATATTTTCAAAGTGTCATTTTACATTGACTGAAGATTTCTCAAATCAATATTAATCGACAACAATGGAACATTCTCCTCAATCACTTTTAGGCTGATGAATCTTATATTGATCACTCAACTTCCGTTATACAGTTCATGATATATCCAATGACTACTGATTGAGCTACCTTTGACTAGAATAGGTTATAAATAGTGTTAAATAACAACAACCACTATATGGAATAACTTTGGAGATCTCAAGTTAAAGAATCACTTATACAATCATCATAATAAGAATTTCCATAGATATACAAGTAATGTTCTAAATGAATTTCTCATATAAGGTCAATTTAGTAAATTTGTTCTGTAATAAGCACTCATGCTTTTGTTTAAGTATCTCAATATCATATACTCATAAGCATGACCTAGAAATACATATAATCTAGCAAATACCTTTAATTACGGTCCATATTTATGCTTTTAGTAGGCTAAATTTGAGAGAAATAATTATGTTATGGTATTATACCTTTTAACTCTATTCCATGCAACCTCTTGCATCATGCTATCATGGTATTGACATACATCTCACATGATTCTATTGAAGTGACATCTCAAAATGTCATTATATTTTATCATCTATACGATTTTGACATATCTTTAAAATTTTGTCACTGAATCCTTAATAGGGATTAATAATAAAATTGCATAATGGGCATATAAATTTTCTGCTTAACTTTGAGAACTCTTCTTAAACATAACCTACATCTAAGAAATTAAGTTTACTAACTTATTATCAACTATACTAAACAAGGTAAATTCCACTTAGAATAAAATATAAATGTAAGAAAAGCAAGTAATTAGTTATATGTCATAACTACCAAATAAGATTAAGATTTTAATTATACATTACTCTCACTATTTTTATTTGAAATAATAGCCTTTAATACTACTCAAAAAGATTAACCTAATCTCTTTAGTGAGTTAGGATCTCATTCAAATTTAGTTGAAATAACTAAATTAAATTAAGTAGATAACAACTTTATTAATCATATTTCATGTCACTTCTAAATCCGTTAAGTGACAACTATTTCTAAAATATATCTTATATTTTATTCTTAAACCTACTTCTAAATTCATGTGATCATGAATTCACTCATCCAAATTACACAAATTTAGTTAATTAGGACCTATTGTTATAATATTAAACATATTCAGGTTAAAGTGGTCTTGAATTTGTTCAACAAGTTTAGCAATAAATAGGACTCAAGTTTATTCTTATAATGAGGGATCTAATTTTAAATAGTTCATCAAATACAAATTGCATGTAAAATATCATACATATAAAACATACAATTTAACATGCATAATATATCAAACATATATTAAAACATGCAATTTATGCACAAATGATCAAATAATATGCATAAAATATCAAGTTTATATGTTATTCCTATGTGTACTTTTAAATTAATGCGATCATAAGTTTCCTCATCCAAATAACACAAATTTAGTTAATTAGGACTCACTGTTATAAGACTAAACATATTCAGATTAAAGCGTCCCTTAAGTTTATTCAACAAACCTAACAATAAACAAAACTCTAGTTTATTCTTATAATAAGGAGTTTAATTTTAAATAGTCTCATCAAACACAAAATTACATAAAAAATACCATACATATAAAATATACAATTAACATGCATAATATATCAAACATATATTAAAACATACAATTTATGCACAAATGATCAGATTATATGCATAAAGTATCAAGTTTAGTTTGAATATAGCTTTTTATCTTTATAATCTAAAATAATATTTTAAACTATTTGAAAATTTTAGTTAGATTAAACACGTTGATTCCTAAATAAATTAAATTACGACCCTAAATAGGAATTTGATTTGTTTCTGGAAATAATTTTCAAATTTAGTTGAAAATTATTTTCAATTATCTTGACTCCTTTAATTAAATTTAATTGTAAACATTTCAATTAAAATATGCATCTTGCTTATTATAGCAAAATTCCTTTTCAAAATTTTATAAATAAGACATTTTAGTTTAATTAAAAAACTATTTCTAATGTAACTAGAAATTGCTTTTCTTTTAAAAAAACTATTTTTTAATATTAAAGGAAACCACTTTCAAAATTCAATAAAATATTATTTTTATATAGAGATTGCTTTCTTAATTAGTTAAAATTTGATTTCTTAATTAGTTAAAAAGATTTTCCTTAATAAATTAGAAAATTATCTTTAAAATATTGAAAATGTTCAATTTTCTCAGTTAATAAATGAAATCACACTTTTGAATTTAATCAAGAAAATATCTTTCTAATAAATAAAGAAACTAATTATTTATAAATAATGAAATAATTTCTAAATAAATAGAATAATAATTCTCCAAATAAAAATAAAATAAAATAAATTTAATTTAATTGAAATAAATAAAATTAACTAAGAAACACCATTGTTGATTATTTAAGAAAAAACTTTTCTTAACTTTAAGAAATATAATTCATTAATTCAATCTAATTAAAAATAATTGATTCTAATTTTGAAAAGTACATTTTGAAATTTTAATTAAGAATTAATATAATTATTAACTTTAAACAAATAAAGAAAAATAATTAATTTATTTTTGCAATTGAATTAAAAATGAATTGTGAAACTCTTTTAAATCTTATGATACCTTAATTTTAAATACAATATTTTAAATTAGGAATACAATAAGCATCCAAGTTTTAGATTAATCCTATTACCAATCGTATTCATTAGCTAAGAATATCTTAACTAATGAATACGATTGGTAATAACTGAGCCTAAGCGTCAATTCGACGCCTTGTTCTTTACTTTTTTGCTCAAATCTAATAAAGTTCATCCGAAAACTTTATGGTACACGGACAAGAATCCAAAAAGGCGATTCTTACTACCGAATTCGATTTGTAATAGTGCATTATATCGAAGAAAAAGTAGTCGCCACGCCTTAAAACGCGAAGAATTGACAAATCAAAGACATCCCAGGGATATGCCAATCAATTTATTAAGAAACTGAAGTATTTGTTGTAAGTTTTTCGGTTCTTGATTATTCAAACATTAAAGATATAAATCATAAATTATACATAAGTAATTCGTGTCTATTAAAATCTTGAATATAATAATAATTACATAGATGAAGTGAATAAATCAATTATCTTGAGCGAATTTGTCATAATGTAGAGAAGAAAGCTTTTACCGATTACGAACTAATTTATCTCTCTTAACCCTCTTTCTGTACAATAGTTTGATGGATAGCTCAATGTGCAAATAGTTACTCTTTCTGTATTTCTGTTTTGTCTACACTTAATTAGGTTAGAGAGAGGACTAGTTTATATACACTTCTTTATTGATATTAAATCTTGTACGTCCATCAAGTACTAAATTAACGGTTAATATTTAATCTACTATTAAACTAAGAAAACTCTATACCAAGTTTAATATGAGCTTATAGAAAATTTGGGTCACAACCTCAGGCCATATTTCTTACATTATCCCATTTGGTCAGATATTTTATCATTACATTTAATAGTCTAACATAAGGCTAGCAAGAATTAAATCTTATAAACCGTTAACATCATAAGCACCTCAACATAACAAATCACATAATGTGGGTTATGGCGATCATACATAGTATAGATGTATATTTCCTTCCATATACCACTACATTAAGAACTTATTATATTTAAGTTCATAAGCTGTATATAAACAACCTACACTCCACATACTTGTTATGAAAATATATACAAATTTTTTATTCAAATAATCATGTATACATAAACATAATGAATAAGAAATATAAAATTCAGAAACATATTATTATTGAGCTCAATAGTTTTAAAACATCATCATCAAATGTTATTATCAATCATCTAAACAACTAAGACCCATCCTAAGTACATGTTCTTTGAATGTCTTTGGTGGTAAACCCTTAGTTAGAGGATTTGTTACTATGAGATCCATCCTAATATGTTCTATATGCACTCTTTGTTTCTAAATCTCTTCTCTAACAACAAAATACTTTAATTCCATGTGTTTTGCGATTCTAGAGTATTTGTCGTTTTTAGAGAAGAAAATTATTACAGCATTATCATAATAAATTTTCAGCAGCTTGCTTAATGTGTTGACAACCCCAAGCCTTGAAATAAAGTTTCGTAGCCGTAATGCATGAATTGTAGCCTCATAACAAGCTATAAATTCTACTTCCATAGTGGATGAAGTAATGGTAGACTATTTGACACCTTTCTATAAGATTGTTCCTTTAGCTAATAGGAAAAAATAGCCAAATGTTGACTTTTGACTATTAACACACTCGATAAAATCTGAATCTGAATATTCAATCACTTCTAAAATGATTAGACCTCTTATAAGTGAGTATGTAATTATTTGTTCCTTGAAGATATCTCATCACTTTCTTTACAACCTTCCAATGATCACTACCAAGATTACTTTGATATCTACCCAGCATCCTTATTATAAAACTGATGTCGAGTCTAGTATAGGTTTATAAGTACATCAAACTGCCCACAACAGAAACTATATGGAATTGTTTCCATTTCCTTATGTTCCACATCATTATTTGGACATTGCATAAGACTAAACTTATTTCCCTTTTAAATAGGGATTATACCTATTGAGCACTTGCTTATGTTAAATTTCTCAAGAATTTTCTCAATATAGGCTTTCTGAGACAATCCTAGTAAACCTTCTAATCTTTTATGTAATATTCAAATTCCAATTATATAGGATGCTTCTCCCATATTTTTTATTTCAAAATTCGTAGAAAGATATTCTTTCGTCTTATGCAACAAACCAAAGTCATTAGTAGTAAGCAGAATGTCATCAACATACAGAACTAGAAATATAAACTTACTCCCACTGATCTTCCGGTAAATACACTAATCAATAGTGATTTCTTCAAAACCAAAAGAAGTAATGGTATTATTGAACTTAATATACCATTGCTTGGAAGCTTGTTTACATCCATCTATTGACTTCTTCAATTTACACACCATACTTTCTTTACCTTCAATGGAAAAAAATTTAGGTTTATCCATGCAAACTTCTTCCTCAAGATCCCCATTTAGAGAGGTTATTTTCACATCCATCTGATGTAGCTCTACATCAAATTGAGCCATAAATGCTAAAATTATTCTCAATGAATCTTTCTCTGAGACAGGTAAAAAAGTCTCCTTATAATCAATGCTATCTTTTTGAGTGTAACCTTTGGCAACAAGTCTAGTTTTATATCTTTCAACATTGCCATTTAAGTCAAGTTTGGTTTTAAAGACCCATTTACAGCCAGATATTGTTTTGAGCCATTGATTTCAACTTTTCTTTTATAGCATCAATCCATTTTTCAGACTTATCACTACTTATGGTTTGTGAAAACGAAACATGATCATTATCAATGCCACAATCATAATCTAGCTCTTGTAAATAAACCATATAATCATTAGAAATAGCCGACCTTCTAACCCATACAGGTTTATTTAAAGCTTTACCAACTGGTTCATTTGCATGAGTTAGTAGTAAGTTAGGTTCTTCATGGGGTGCTTCTTCATTATTTAAATATTGATCTTGATTATTTTGATCTTCCAAAGCAAGAACAACATTTGTGTAGTTGTGGGTTTAAGAACATTTATAGGTAATGGAATATCAACCCTTATTTCATTAATATCCACAACTTAATTTTCATCACTTCCATTGACCTCATCATTATCTAAAAATTTGGCATTGGCTGTTTCAACAATTCTAGAACTACGGTTCAAACAATAAAATATGTACCCTTTGGATTTCTCTGGGTAACCATTAATTGTTCAAGAATCCAATTTACTTCCATTTGGATTATAGATATGTGCTTATGCTGGACAACCTTAAACATGCAGATATCTTAAACTAGGTTTCCTTATACTCCATAACTAGACAGGAGTTTTAGGAATTGCCTTACTAGGAACCCTGTTTAACAGATACATAGCAGTTTTAAGTGCATACAATCATAAACCTTTGGGTAATGAGGAATTACTCATCATACCCCTAACCATATACATTAATGTTCTATTTCACCTTTCTGCCACACTGTTTTGTTGGGGTTTGCCTGGCATAGTGTACAGGGCACATATGCCATGACTTTTAAGGAACTTAGCAAACAGACTAGGACACTGTTCAAATTCATCATACTTTTCATAATACTCACCACCTTTATCAGATCTTATAATTTTCACTTTTCTATCTAATTGCCTCTCATTCTCCTTTACAAACAGCTCAAAGGTATTTATAGCTTGAGATTTTTCATGCAGCAAATAGATATATCCATACCGTGAAAAATAATCTATAAAGTTGATGAAGTATTTTTCTCCATTAAAGAACGAAATGTCAAAAGGTCCACCAATGTCGATGTGTATTATTTCAAGAAGCTAACTGCTTCTGGTGGCTCCTTTCTTGCTATGTTTGGTTTGCTTGCCTTTAATGCATTCCGCACATAAGCCAAGATCAGTCAAATCTAGATTTGGTAGAATCTCATTCTTTACTAATCTTTCTAACCTTTCTTTGAATATATAACCCAAACGTTTATGCCACAAGTAAGCAAAATATTCATTTTCCAAACTATGTTTTATTCCAACATTATGATTGACAATAAATACGGATTCAGAAAAAAAACATCATCAAGTTTTAATTTATATAAACTGTTTATAAGCATTCCATAACTAATAAAGGAATTATTCTTATACAAATTGAAACAACCATGTCCACCTTAAAGGTATATCCACTAGCATCAAATCTAGAAACAAAAATTAAATTTCTAGAAATTAAAGGTACATAGAAAGTGTTCATTAGATCCAAGTGATGCCCAGTATCTAATGTCAGCCTATAAGTCCCTACACCTTCAATTGGGGCTTTCATTTGATTTCTCATAAACAGAAAGTTGCTAGTTGGGCTTATCGTTTGAATTGTAAGGAATCCTTGCATAATATTGGAAACACGAGTAGTGGCACCAAAATCAAACCACCAAGTATTAGAAGGAACTTAAGATAAGTTTGATTCAAAGCATAAAGAAACATAATGTATTTCTTTCTTTTCAAACCAAGCCTTGCGTTTTAGACAATATTTCTGATAATATCCTTTCTTGCAGAAGTGGCATTTATTTAACTTTTGTCCCTTCCTTTCACCATCGACAAACTGTGGAACTTTAGCAGGTCCTTTCTTCTTAAAATTCCTGGCATTTGGTTTGAGTTTCATTCCAGCTCCTTGACTCACTAGGTTAATAGAATGAACTCCTTGTTTCTTTAATCTTGCTTCCTCCTGAATAAGCTTACTGGAAAATTCATTAATATTCCACTTATCATTCAATGTGTTATAATTGATGTGGAACAGTCCATATTTAGTAGGAAGTGAGTTCATGATAAACTACACTAAGAAGAAGTCTTCCACAGCCATACCTGATATCTTAAGTCTTGCTATGATATTTGTCATATCAAGGACATATTGTTGCATACTCTTCGATCTATCAAACTTCATGATCGTGAGTTCAGTCCTAAGTGCCCCTGCAAGTGCCTTATCGGCAGAATGGAACTTATTTTCCACAAGTTTAAGAAAATCTTTGGCATTCTGATTTTCAGTATTAGGAAGAGTAGACTTAATGTTGTTAGCAATCGTTATTCGCATAAAGTCTAAACATAGCTCGTTAAACCTTGTCCATGATCACAGGTTTACGTGTGCTAAGTTTTACTTTTTAAACCTCGATAATACCACAAGCGCACAAGTCGTTTGCATAGTAGCTAAGGTATCGATCCTATGAAGAGGGTTAATATAGTCCTAAAATCTAAGGATGAACTAAGTTGCAACAATCTAAAATAAACAATAAATGCATAAAATTAATCAATCAACAATCAATTATGAGAATTGAATTTTGGAAATAATAACAAAATAACAAATTACACAACCAAATCAAGAATTAACCTAGGAACTACTAATTGAGAGAAAGTGGTTTTAATCCAAAATTAATAAAAATCTAATCATTATATGATTACCGAATTATTGGGTCTAGACGGTGTTAGGGTGGATTACCCTCTCTCGAGTTATAATCTTTAAACCCTAATTAATAATCCCTAATTTAAATTATGAAATTATAATCTCTTGACTCACAATCAACCCAAAACTTAAATTACTTCTAAAATTGTCTAATAACTTACCAGAAGCCTATGCTTGATCTCTCGTTACATGATTTCACTGGTTTGATTCAATTTTTATCTATCAAATTACCTAACTCTCGTTAGCCTAATTTGATGATATTCACTCAGCTCACCCTCTTAGTTTATTGCCGAATTATTTAAAACATTTATTGAATCACAAATAACTCAAATAAAAACGCGATAAATCAGATTTCATTAAAATCAAGGACAAAATCCCGAAGGTAAGTTTAGACAATAATCAACATTTGACATAACCTATTCTCAACAATTATCTCAATTTCATATATCAATAAAACTGAAATAAATTGGAAAATACGATTGGAACGGAACAATGGAGGCAACAACGACAAGAAACAACCTGTTTCGGGAAGTACTTCATGTTAAGCTTTGTCTTTGTGTCTCTCTTCCTTCGTTTTTTTCCTCAAATCACTTAATAGCTCTCTAGGGTTTCTGGATGTTGGCTGATGTGTAAGCTTTGCAAAGGCTACTCCTTCTGTCTTGTAATGTTCTATTTATATCTTGGAAGCCTTAAGGTTAATTTGGGGTCAAAACGGTCTGAAAAATCTCGTAAAATTCAAGTTTCTTGCCTGACACATAGCTCTTTGTAACAATCCTGGCCCAAAGTGCACGATTATGGTCAGGGTCTTGTCAGCTCAACTCTTTCTGTCACTATTGTGGCCTGTTGTGCCATAATCATGGGTTGTGTTTTTAGCCCGAAACTCTTCAAAACTTCTCCGTTCTTCGCTATTTATCCTGAAACACTAACAAACACATCAAGGTACCTCAAAAATATAACATTTAAGCTCAAAGACTCATACTAACCCATAAA
>JANIIA010000008.1:27434269-27459704 GCA_027478495.1 Erythroxylum alaternifolium
GTGAAATATTTTGGTTATTGATTTTCTGTAATTTATGTTTGTGATTTTTAAAAGAAAAATTTATACCGACTTTGACTGTTTAGTGATGTGGCACGCCACTCTCACGGGGCACGGACTCGGATATCACCATCGATATCGGGTTCGGGTTCAGCAGGAGTGGGGTGTTACATATGGGCCCACTCTCATTATTGTCAAACTTCTTTAATTCTCTCTAAGAAACGCTCTTTAGTGAAATTGAGAAAAACTATTTGCTTATTTAAACCAAATCCCAAAACCAGAGAAATAAAGAAGTGCATAGATGATTGTAAGCAAACCCAGAGAAAGAAATCAAGAGACGTACAAGCGTATACAGAGATCTGTCAACAACACAATTTTTTTTAATAGGGAAAATATTCTTTATGAAAACCCTAAAATCATAATTTTTTATAAGCATCATAATTGAAACAATGATCAAATCAATAATCTAAGGATTATTATCTATTTAGAAACCTAAGGCTATGATATCAAATGCAAGTTTTTCAGTTCCTGATTGTTCATACATTAAATACATAAATCATATATGAATTGTAAATCATACATAAATCAATCGTACCTATTCAGATCTTGAATATAATAATAACCATATAGATGAAGCGAATAAATCTCTTATCTTGAGTGGAATTCGTCATGATGTAGAGAAGAAAGCTTTTACCGATTACGAACTAGTTTTTCTCTCTTTACCTTCTTTCTATACGATAGCTTGATGGATAGTTCAACGCATAAATACTTACTCTTTTTGGATTTTGTTTTGTCTGTACTTAATTATGGTAGAGAGAGGACTAGTTTATATAAACTTCTTTCTTGACATTAAGTCTTATACGTCCATCAAGCACTAAATTAATGGTTAAGATTTAATATACTATTAAAATAAGAAAACCTTAAACCAAGTTTAGTATAGGCCACAAAATTAGGCCATATTTCTTACATTTGTTATATCGAAATTGTAATTAGTGAAATTAATAATTATTATTTAGGTATATTATAAATCAAAATAGATCCAAGGAATATTCATATAAGAATACTTGGTGATGCCCCCGAAGGCTGTAAAAATGACTAATTCAGATAGAAGGTGTAATGTTCTTATTGAATTGGAAAGTATAATGCCTAGGTATTTACCAAACTAGAGGAGACTAGATGAAAATGTTTGGCTTGGGGACTCATCTAATGGATTTATCAACATTTCAAACAAAGAAATCTTTAAAGGAAGAGGTTTGGTGAAGTATTGGCAAGGACTGATATGGGGTAAAAATGTTATGCTTAAGGTCTCGTTCTTTATTTTGTTGTTGGTGAAGCAAAGAGTTGCCACCCTTGATAAAAATAAGTTATCTGTATTAACAACATATGTTTTTTATGCACGGAAGAACCTGAATTAGCAGAACACATATTCTTCTCACGTAGAATAACATAAAGATATGGAGAAGGTATGAGACTGATCCTTTATTCCCTCTACTCTATTTACTCTGTTCCAAAGCCTTCTTAGCCATCCAATTTCTTTTTATTTATTAGAATGAACGGATGAAAACAACTTAGGAACAGAGGGAATAGAGATTATGGAATAAAAAATTTAGGGTGAGGGGGTACTTGGATGTAATGATGGCAATATGGCCTCAGCCGAGCCACCTTAGCTTGGCCTAAAGTTAACAGGTTAAGCCTAGGTTAATCGAGCCTTAGGCCCTATTTTTTTAAAAAATTTGTTCAAGCATGAGGCCCAACGGGTAATAAAAAAATGACATCATTTTGATATTTTAATAAAAAATAATAACTGCCTTAGGCCTAGTTAGGCCAAGCTGGGCTTGACCCGTTGTCATCCCTGTTTGGATGTTATCACTATTATAAAATCGAGGTAGGATCCATTCCCACATACAACAGAATAATAACAAAATTTTTCATATAATTTTTTGAAAGTCAAAATCACTTAAAATTTTAAAACTTTATTATTCATTTCAACTCCTATAGCCGCACAAGTGTCCAGTCTTTAATGATATCTACATAACATGTTAAGAGAATTCTATAATTATTGCAGAGAGACTTAGGCAAGGAGTGTTATGTCCAAGTCTAGGCCTATTTATAATAGGATTTGTACATGTTAATAATTTAATTGAAATTAAATTTAATGTTAATCAAAATTTAATTAGAATCATAATTAATTATGATTAAATGCCAATTATGTCTAAATAAGATCCAATATCTTATATTAATCCTTATTTTCTAAATATTTCATATTTAACCATAAAGATTCTCAAATTTTACAATCAAATCCAACTTGATTAAAACATCTTTTCTCTCTTCAACCCATTCTTTGTGTATAGCCCATTAGGTTCCTAAATATGTTGACAATAGATATAAATTATAATCCTAAATATAATTAGGATTAGATAATTTAAACTCTTTTAATTTATCTTTAATTCTATAATTAAATAATTTATATCTAGAGATCAAGATTGACTTCTTTCAACCCATCATGACCATTCAGATATTTAAGAATGTCAAAGTAGTTTTAACTAACCTTTATATGTATGATTTTCTTGTATAATTTAATTATTTCATCATGCAATGCTCCGATTAGACATAGAGTTTAATGGCTGCTCTACTTAAGTCCATTCATATTAGAACACCATCATTGGTAATTGATTTAATTAGTGACATTGAAAACTATTTTTAAAGAGTCATTCTAACATGGTTAAAGATTCCCTAAATCAATAGTAATCGAAAATGATTGAACGTTCTCCTTAATCAATTTAAAGTGATGAATCGTATATTGATGACTCAATTTCCTTCATATAGTTCATATTATATCCAATGACTACTGACTGAGTTACCTTTGACTAGAATAGGTCATAAGTAGTATCAAATCATAACAATCCCATATAGGATAACTTTGGAGATCTTAAGTCAAAGGATCACTTATACAATCATCACAATGAGAATTTCCATAGACATACAAGAAATATTTCAAATGAATTTCTCATAGAGTGTCAATTTAGTAAATTTGTTCTTTAACGAGAACTCACACATTTTATTAAGTATCTCTATACTTTAGTCTATGAGATCAATTACTTCCTTTATAAAGAAGAAACATAACATGTGTTAGTCTTTTTACACTATATTAATATTTAGTCTTAATAGAATAATAACTAGGAATAACTTAGGGATAATACATAAATGTAAGATGAATCTTATACTTATGATCTCATCATGATTTTGTTTTGAACATATATTTATCTCATAGACTTTACTATATATATTTAAATATGTATAAGAGAAAGAATATCATCAAATAATTATGTCACTAAACTATAACCAACCAATTGACCATAGGGTATAATCTAATAATCTCTCAATTGCACTAAATCAATCGTTTAAGTATATTATACCATATCACCATATGAAGAGCATGGTATTGTTGGGATAGTTGTTTAGCGAGAGAATTCTACAAGATTCTCTATAGTGAGTGCTTGCTAAATATTACAATTTTCATCTCAATTATCTTTATGATTAAGAAAAATTGCTTAAATACATCATTGGATCTTTGATAAGACCTTAGCTCCTTTTACATACCTAAAGGTTCTAACGTATAGTTTGTCTGAACAATTCAAGGAACTATACTAAGTTTATTAGAGAACTTATGACCCAAATAATCATTTCCACAAAACAATAAATTTATTTTGGCTTTATTAGCAATTAATGCTACGTTGGAACCTTTATAATCTTAAAATAATAATATTATAAGTAAAATGTACCTTAATGAGGATTTTACTTTTAAAGTTAATATCCTTATAAACATAAACTCAACTATCAACTCGTACATGGTATAATGAATATCTTTAATAACTCACAAGTTTCAGATATCTCAAATACTAAACACCTTTAGTACATTATCTACGTATTTGGAGTAGAATAGGTAAAAACTTTTGTTCTATCTCACTAGATCTAATTCTCAAATTTAAGTTGTTATTTTTTCATATCCAACATGAATTGTTGTTGGACAATTATATTTTCAACAATTGAAAACATGAATTTTTGTTCACTATAAGCAATATGTCTCTACATACTCTCACTAAATAGGATAACTATACTCATAATGACCTTCTTGTAGATATGATAAATTCACAATTATGTCTTAAATATTCTCTTTGAATTTATCATGACAGTGAATCTTTCATTGTCTCGTAGCCTTTTAACTATTTATCAAATATATTAACAAAGGCACTAGTTCCAATTGGATATATTGTCATAAGATTTGAACTTTTTAAATCTCATCTTACTCCCACAACTTATCATAAGAATCATTCTCCTATAAGTGTTTATTGAAACAAACATTTTGTTCAATGGGATATGTAAGATTATATCCAACTTTTTGGATATCTCATAACATTTTTATTATTAAGTATAGTTCAAAACTTAGTGGATAATATATGCTTTAGCTAAGCATCACATCCTTAAATTATTAACTTTAACATTTTCAAAGTTTTAGGATTTCATATCTAATATGAAATCTTGGTAATTGGTTTAGTTGGAATCACTGAAGATAAGTTATTGTACTAGGCATAACTATAGAAGAAATAATATTACATCATACAATATCTTATATTGTGTATTCCTCCTTACACGGATCCATATTATTATAAAATTTAGTTATGAAGCTATTCATTACAGAATCTCATTCCCTATAGATAACCACAAAAATTAAATGTTACCACATCGATCTCATCAAAGTACTTCAACGTTCTCAATGTTTAATTTTTACTAAGACTTAAATGATTTTAATTTTTCAAAATTTTTAAATCAATATTTCATTTAATACATATGACAATATTACATAAAATCAATAGTAATATGATAAAATACAAGTATCATCCTTTTACGAAGTCTTATCATATCCAACATATCACATGTATAAAGATTTAACAATTCAATACACCATCATTCTTTCACTAAATATTGAGTTGTTTTTCTTCAATCCAATAAGTTTCATATGATTCATAATCAAAAAGGTACATATATCCTTATATGTAACTTTATGAACTTTATGATTCTTATTATATTGATTTAACCAATATAGAGTAAAAGGATAGTCTCAATTATCTAACTTTCTATTCCTGCCACTTATGTTAAGTGCAAGTCTCCTTTGATTCAGAAGATACAAACTATTTGTATAAACTTGGATCAACTACTTTTACTCAATAATCTATTTCTTATCATACTTTGAACTTTACCATAATGTTGAATCCACATTCAATATTATATCTCATAAGCATGAACTAGAAATACAAAAGATCTTTATCATACCATGCATTAGCAAGAAAAGTCATGCAATTATTTTCCTTTTAATGACAACTATTTTCATACTACAGTAAATACATTTAATTATATGCCATATTTATGCTTTTAGTAGGCTAAATTTGAGTGAAATAATTCTATTAAGGTACTATACCTTTCAACTATACTCTATGCAACCTCTTGCATCGTGCTATCTTGGTGTTGACATACACCTCAAATGATTTCATTAATGCTTACGAGATATTTGTCAGCTCAAAATGTCATTAGATTTTGTCATCTATATGAGTTTGAAATATCTCTAAAATTTTTTCAGCAAATCCTCAATAAGGATTAATAATAAAATTGCATAACGGATGTACAACTTTTCTATCTAACTTTGAGAACTCTTCTCAGTCATATCCTATGTCTAAGAAATCTAGTTTATTAACTTAGTATCAAATATACTAAATAAGGTAAATTCCATTCAGAAAAAAATATAAATGTAAGAAAAAGCAAGTAATTAGTTATATGTCATAACTACCAAATAAGATCAAAGCTTTAGTTATACATTACTCTCACTATTTTATTTGAAATAATACCCCTCACTACTTACTCTAATCTCTCTAGTGGGATAAGATTTTATTCAGATTTAGTTGATCTTAAGTTTTCTTAACAAACTAGCTAAACTTAAATTAGGTAGGTAACAATTTTATTAATCATATCTCATGTGAGTTCCAGATTTGGTAAGTGACAACTCTTACCAAAACATATCTTATATGTTATTCTAACCCTACTTTCAAATTCATATGATCATGAGTTTGCTAATCCAAATCACATAAATTTAGTTAATTAGGACCTACTGTTATAAGACTAAACATATTCAGGTTAAAGTAGCCTTGAGTTTGTTCAACAAGCTTAACAATAAACAGAACTCTAGTTTATTCTTATAACGAGGGATTTAATTTTAAATAGTCTCATCAAACATAAAATTGTATGTAAAATATCGTCCATATAAAACATACAATTTAACAAGAATAATATATCGTGATCTCCAATCTAGAATCCTCTTATGCCTTAATCAAGTTTGATATTTGATGTTGCAACTATTGGATTTTTGCCTGCAAACTATCGAACCGAGACGAGTAAGAAGTGACTCTTCCTCCCTTTAACAAATCAGCCCTATAAGTACCTCTACTCTATTAACCCACTCAGACAAATTGTTGCCTCCTGTCATATTGATATTTGGGCTCTGACAATAATTATTACAAAGATTTTTCTAGACACCAAACTTACACAGAAGTTGTACTTACTCCTTTACACGATAATCTCACTTTGGTCTATTTAAACAAGACTCAACCGTCCCACATGATCATTGACTAACAAAACCTTATTTTCAAATGCCTCACGATTCTTTAAGTATCTAACTTCATGCCTGGGTAATAATACTTAGAAAGTATTAAATAATCATAGGCAATAATAAACGCACAAGAGCTATGGTGAAAACTAACCTTTATCACTTCCCCAAAATTATACTCAATGTGTTCCCTTCCATTTTATCTTTATTTTTAGGAGAAAAACTCAACTAAGCTATTTATAGCCATCTCTAACTTTACAATTTAAAATCCTAATTAAATTGAACTAACTAGATAACCTCTATTCGAATCATATTACTTCACACTAATTAATTAGATGAAACCCTCATCCAAATAGATCTCTATCTAATAGGATTTAGCTACATCATAACTAATAAGGTAAGATATTCCATTTATCTAGGAATGATACATCCATATCTATAAAGAACTCTACTATCTTTAAATGATCCTCCCATATGATCTTTATCTTTTTGAGTTGATGTATATATACTGGGATCTTATTTTCTACATCAAAGAGCTCCCCTTTATCTCTATCCATTGTTAATGAGTCATCTAAACCCAAAGCCTTCCATAGCACACTTGTCTTGGTCTAATGGTTATCTATGTTAAGTTTATTAGTCATGGTCCATCTATTTGATAGTATATTAAGTCGTTAGAGCTCTCACATGTCTTCCTCATACTAATGATCCAGCTAACCTTCAACCTAAGGTCCATCTCAAACTATCTTTTGGTCTCATATCTGAATCTTGCATCTTATCGAAGATTTGTTCCAATGTACACCAACACATGCCATCTTATTGACAATGTCTATTTTCCTTTACTACTCACAAATCTTTTCCTTGTTTTGTTTTCTCAAGTGTCAAACATTGGTCAAGGCCCGCTAATGCCTGCACGATTCCTCTGCTAGAACTTAGGGATCTAATAAACTACCTATATAAGAAGAACTCGATGCCCTTATTGAAATAATCTGTAGGCACTCCTTTGAATTTAGTTTTCTTAAAGAATCCTTAGTCATTGGTAAATCTCCAACATACCACATTCCCTCTTTGTCAAGTTTGTGATTGCTTTTATTTGGACGCTTGTTCACAATGTCCATTGTGCCTAAGATAGCATAATTATTGATGTAGACTTCTTCTGTTAAGTCATCCGCTCCTTTTCCTTCATTCTTCATGACCATAGAATTCATTTGCTATATACTCACCTTTCATTTTGGGCATTCACAAGAAAAATGGGGCTCTTCATAAATGAAACAAGCAATATCTTTTTTTGTTTGTTTCTTGGACTTACATTGAGAAGATTCATTTACCTACTCTTTACCTTTCTCTAAGTCATATCACATCCCACATTTATTTTTTCTCTTATTATTAGATCAAATTGATGGTGGCATTTGCAGATCTACTAAGGCATTTTTAGCCACTATCGCCTTTAGGAGGTCTTTCACGTTCTGCCTGCAAAGCTCCATTTGTGCCCAACTTTGAAAGCGGCTTATAAAGTTGAATAACTTATCCTCCTCATACATGTTCTACACATCCAACATCAAGGACATGAATATTCTCACGTATTCTTGCATCGAGTTGTCTTGCTTCAAGTTGTTCAAATCTTTCTTCATGAGTTATAAAGTGTTGTTGTGGAGGAACTAGTCCGTTAGCTCCTTCTTCATCATCTACCAAGTGTTAATGGTAGGTCTATCCCCACTGATGTTGTTGGAAGTTCTCGTTCTCCACCACAACTTCGTATCCTCCACCATATATATAGTCTTGATTGACCCCTTGTCTGATTCAGAAACCATTACCTTTATAAAGTATCATTCTATCTCCCATAAGAAAATTTTGAGCTCATTAGCACTCCATTTGCCATAAAAAACTTGGGGCTCTTGCACTTTTATTCATGGTAAAACCTATCTACTTGTTTTACACTAAAAAACTACAAGTGTACGGGTTGTGACTTGTATTAAAAAGAGCGGATATCGATACCATAGGGATTGATGCCTAGACACCACTTAATTTAGACACAAATTTGTTTAAGAAACTAAATTGTGAAATGCAAATAATCTGGAAAATTAAATTAAAATTAAAATTAAAAGACTAATGTGAACAATGGACAATACTATAATTGTACAAAATCTGAATTCAAGAATCTAAGTGCTAGAGATTACTTTTTCTTTATTTTGTCTCCCTTCTATTTTTTTGGTTGAATGGTGTCTCACCCTAGATTTATGAATGTACTAATTACCCTCTCTCAAGGTATAACTATTTGATCCTAATCGAATTAACGAGAATCGATTGAATGATCTCTTAACCTACTCAATGACTATACCGATTCAACTAGTTATTAAGCTATCCTATGGGTGATCAATTGACTAATCGAGATCTCTCTTTTAATCATTCAATTGACATAATTATTGCTAGTCTATAGGTCCCAAATCTCATTGTACAATCCTATATGAATCTCATCCCACGCACTCTCTCGATTTGTTGCAAGATGACAAATAAGAACAACAATCATCAAAGACACTTCATTCAATCCAATAAAATATGAGTTTTGACAAAAATAATTCAAAAGCAATCCCTAATATAAAATTAGCCTAACATGGTCTCCATAACATCATCAACAATCAAATACACCATTTTTACAAAGAAAGGAAGAAATCAAAGTGGCAGAAAATTGAATGTAAGACTCCTTCTCTTCTTTGCCAAAATCTGGAATTTTGGTGTTGATGTGCTATTTTGCCTAATCTTGATTGTGATCCTTATCTTGAATCCTTCTTCGATGCTCAAACATGTGTTCTTCATCCAAGGATGATGTTTCTACAGGTGGGTGTTGTCTCCCCTTGAAGATGGAGGCTTAATAATGTTTTTATAGTCCAAAAATCCTAGGTTTAATGAAGCCTCGTAGATTGGCTTGGATTACAATTCCCACGCTAGTAGGAATCTGTATGATTCCCACAAGCTTGGGAATTACACACAGATTCACTTCTCATTTCTGCTTTGATTTCCCACGTTCGTGGGAATTTGCATGATTCCCATGAATGTTGGAATTTGTCCTAGATGCACCCTCTTTGTTTTCTCTTCTTTGATCTTTTGTTCAACCTCCAAGTTGCTCCCTCTTCCTTCCTACACAAAAATAATCAATTCTTACCCTCAATTAGCATCAAACACACAAAAACAACAATGGAAATCAAACTTAATAAAAACATAAAAAATAAATCCTAAACTAGAACAATAAACAATAATTATGCTAGAAAACACATGCCAATTACCTATAAAAACATATCATAATGCACGCCTATTAACTTTCACCTAAATGCTTTTAGTATGCTTGAGATCCTCTGTTGTAATGACACACCTTAATATCTTGATCTCCAATCTAGAATGCCTTTTGTGCCTTCATCAAGTCCACTCACGATCCTCAAAGTGTATATCGCTCACACTCACTATGAAAGTATTAAATAATCATAGGCAATAATAAACATACAAAAACTACAGTAAAAACCAATCTTTATTACTTCCCCAAAACTGTATGAAGGAATGCTCTCTTTTAATGTGTTCCCTTCCCACCTATCTCTGTTTTCAAGAGCAAGACTCAAATAAGCTATTTATAGGCACCTTTGGCTTTACAATTTAGAATCTTAATTGAATTGAACTAACTAAATAACCTCTATCTGATTTAGATTTCTTCACACTAACTAATTAGATGACAACCTCATCCAAATAGGTCTCTATCTAATAGGATTTAGCTACATTACAACTAACAAGATAAGAGATTACATTTAACTTGGAATGATACATCCATATCCATGAAGAACTCTAATATCTTCAGATGATTCTCCTATATAATCTTTGTTTTTTAGAGTTGATGTATATCTACTGTGATCTTATCCACCATATCATCCAAGATCTCCCCTTAATCTCTAGAAATTAATGATGAGTCATCCAAGCTTAAAACCTTTCATAGCACATTGGTCTTGTTTTAATGCTAACTCATGTCAAGTTCATTAGTCATGGCTTGTCTATTTGAGCACACATTAAGTCCTTAAAGCTCTCATATGTCTCACTAATACATATGATCTAGCTAACTTTTAACCTAAGTTCCATCTTAAGCTATCTTTTGGTATCACATCTAAATCTTGTATCTTGTTGAAGATTTCTGCCAATGTGCACCAACATATGCCATCTCATTAACAATGCCCATTTTCCTTGCCTACTCATAAGTCTTTGCCTTGTTTCGTTATCTCAAGTGTCAAACATTGATCAAGGCTTGCCAGTGCTTGCTGCACTATTCCTCTATTAGGACTTAAGGGTCTAATACTAGGTGTATAAGGCATTAATCTAAAACCTTTTCCAGATTTAATTTGAAACTAAATCAATTTTAATTTTATAGTTCATAAGATGTGCAACATTTGCAAAAACTAATATGAATTATTCAAATTTAATTATTTATGGTTTTCAATTTTCAATTGCAAAGTTAAATAAATAAAAATCAAATATGTTTAATCAAGTTATAAAAGTAAATTATATTTTGATTCCATTGTTAGAAAATCAGGATGGGATCCAATATCACATGCAGCAGAATAATTACGAAACTTTTTTGTATAATTTTCTAAAAGCTAAGATTACTTAAAATTTCGTAACATGATTAACATACACAAAACGTAATAAAGTATGAATTTTAATTTTTACCTTATGATCCTTTTTCTTATTGTTTCTTTTGAACTATTTCTAAAATTGTCCTATCTCAACCATCATAGCCACATAAATGTTTGACCTCTAACAGTATCTATAAAATATGTTGAGAGAACTCTACAACTATTGTAAAAAAGTTTAGGCAATGAGTGCTAGCTGCCTTTGAGTCTAAGCCTATTTATAATGGTTTTTCATATTGATCCTTATTTATTAAATATCTCATATTTAATCATAAAGTTTCGTAAACTTTATAATTAAGTCCAATTTTATTAAAACATATTTTCTCTCTTCCACCTATTCTTTGCTTATGATTCATTAGATTCCCAAATATATTGACAGTGAATATAAATTATAACCCTAAATCATATTTAGAATTAGATAAATTAAACTCCTTTAATTTATCGTTTATTCTCTAATGAATCAATTTATATTTATAGTTCAATATTGGCATCTAGTAGAGCATTATGACTACCTGAATATTTATGAACATCAAAGTGGTTTTGACTAACCTTTGTGTGCATGATTTTCTCTTATAATTCAATCATTTCATCATACAATGTTCTAATTAAATATAGAGCATGAAATTAATGTCTCCTCTATTTGAGTCCAATCATGTTAGTTCACCACCATTGGTAATTAATTCAATTAATGATATTTAAAAATTATTTTCAAAGTATCATTCTCCTTCACCAAAGATCACCTGAATCAATACTAATCAAAAATAATAAAACATTCTCTCTAATAACTTTAGAGTGATGAATCTTATATTGATCACTCAACTACCTCCATATAGTTCATGCTATAACTTTGACTAGAATAGGTCATAAGTAGTATCAAAACATAACAATCCCTATATGAGATAACTTTAGAGATGTTAAGTCAAAGGATCACTTATACAATCAATACAATGAGAATTTTCATAAATATACAAGTAATGTTCTAAATGGATTTCTCATATTGTGTCAATTAAGTGAATTTTTTCTCTAACAAGCATCTCACGTTTGTTTAATATCTCCATACTTTAGTTTATACATTTGAAGCATCTCACGTTTGTTTAATATCTCCATACTTTAGTTATACATTCGACTACTTCTTTCATAAGAAAGAAACGTAATAGGGGGTTGTCTTTTTACACTCTTTTAGTGTCCAATTTTAGTAAAACAATGACTAGAAATAATTTAGGGATAATACATAAATGCAATATAGATTTCGAAATTATTATCTCATTATAATTTCATTTGCAATGTATATTTTTCCCATGGACTTTACCATATACATCTAAATATATATAAGACAAAGAATACCTTTAAATAATTATGTCAATAACTACAACAAACCGATTTGTTGTAAGGTATATACCAACAACCATATAGATAAACTTGACTTTAGCTATACAAAGTTCTTAAGCTAGTTGCATAGGGACAAAAGTCTTTTTTTTAGAATAGGACAGTGGTTGAAGTAAAATTTAGTTCTTGTATATTCTTCATATAGAAAGAGAATATTTCCATGTGTTTTAGAGGAGTAGTGATTAGTGAGGATCTAATAAGGAAGGAGCTCTTATCATGGATTAAGGAGTAGCTTATAGTGAATAAGGAAACCGAAAAGTTAGAAAGATATTGTTACTCAAGAAGGGAGGCTAAATGAAGCAAGTCGACAAGGGAGCACTTCAATTGATGTGGCTTTTACAAACTTTATGCTATGCATGGTTTAAGAAACTCATTCATTATGTCTACTCAATATAGGAGCTATCTGAATTGATCAGAGGGATGGTTGGCCTCTCACAAACTTCAAAAGCTTAAAATAAAAGTCCTAGCTTCTGCTAGTGTAAAGTATTTATTTAAATGTTTGTTGTCTCCTTGTAACTTAACTCCTCAACAAGCTTAGCTTTTATTGGAGTATTAAGGGGCGATAAGTTGAATGTTACTCTCCCTTATAGACTTTTTTCTATCTCAATATATTGTTTATTTACCTTTTTAAAAGATTACTAAAGTAATAGAGGACCTAGGGAAAACTACAACATGTTCAAGATCAATGATATACAGATTCTTACAACTTTTCTACATTAAAGATGTTTACAATAAGTCCATTTTTTCCATTCTAATATTGAACATGAATTCTCTTTGTTATTGTAATGCTAACTCTTTTATATAAATTTTAACAAATCATCCATAGTAGAAGGAGGAATCATATTTTAGATTACTTTAATTTTATTTTACATTTTAATCATCTGATATAGGATTTCACACAAGAGATGAATATCATAATTTTATGTTGAGAAAGACATGGGATGTCAAATATTTTATAAACATACAAAAAAATTATTAATAATTGCTTTAACTAGCTATCAATGGCATGCAATTATCTTAAACTCGAATTGGAGTTTTTCTTGGGTTAGTCTAGGCTTAGGGACATGCAAATGATACTAGAGTAAAACTTCTACTAATACGATGTTGGGCCAAGAAAATGAGAATAGAAAGTTGCACCATTAATAATGTTGTAAGAAATGGGTGAGTTTGTATGATGTCAGACTGGGACAAAAAGGACAAGGAATGGTGTCACCAACAGAGCTATAAGTAATAGGGACTTTTGATATGGTTATAATCTCATCTTACTTCAGAAGAGGAGGGGAGATTATGGTTTGTAGGTAAGACTTGGATGCAGACTTTAAGGATTGAAGAAAGTAAGATTGTAAGATCCCACATAAGAGGAAAATATCATAATCTCATATAAAAAAAGATGAGAGGTCAAAATCATATAGAAACTTATAGAAAAGGTGATAATTGTAGTTTAGATTATATTTTGGTAGGTTTTTTAGTGTGTTATAGGTGTTGATTAGATGATTTTTGCATGTTTAGACTTAGAATTATGTTAATGTGATTGTGTGTTTATGTTTTCGAGTGTTTTATGGTTTAGAGCATAATGTTACACTTTAATTTTGTAGACTTTAGAGACGTCAATGAGTCGGGTTGGGATGGACCAACCTGTGCGCCCGCCTATGGCTTGACAGGCCATGAATGGGTCTGACCAACCTGGCCCACCATTTTTTTAAAGAAAAACTTCCAAATCGACATCATTTTGGAAGTAATGGTCGGCCAATAGGCTGAATCGGGCCTGCCCAACCTTGGTTGGTGGCCCGATCGTGTCCTGCTTGTGGCTTGTTGTTTTGTCATCTCTAACACCCTTTTTGACATCTCTAGTACACTTTAGATAAGGAAGATCAAGAAGGAGAGAAGAGAAGAGTAGCATCTGCAGCTACAGTCCAACAAGTTCTTATTTACTTTCTCTTATTTATTTATTACCATCTTGTTGAATGACTTGGGATTGAGAATGTTGGATATGTTAATGATGTTTTAATTTCATTGTAGGATTTATTCTTAAATAATTTTATGACTTGATTGCTTTTGATGTCAATGAAATGTTTGGGTAATGTGATATTTATAGTTGTGCATGCTTTGATAATAAATCAAGAGATTGAATCGATAGTAATATGATTAGTTTAGGTAATGAGACTTAACAACCTAATAGGTCACATAAATATGAAATCAATATTCATTCAAAGAGAGACCTTATGTAAGAACCTGATTATCTAATAGATCGCTTAATAATTAATTAAAGACTTAGACTATTTTTGTTAATTGAGAGATTGAAAAATTAGAATTTCGGAATCAATTTGATATTATTAATTAGGGTTAAATGATTAGATCTTGAGAGAGAATAATCAACCCTTCGAAAATCTAGGAATGATACCGATTGAATAAAAAGTGGTTAAAGTAGCAAAATGACGATAAAATGAATCCTATGTTCTCATAATTAATTGATCTTGTTTATTGCAATATCTCATTTGTTAAGTGGTTAATGCTCTATTTGATTTAATTGTAATAATTTCATAATTTTAATTTCATTAAACTCATACTCGATTGCTTAATTTTCTAATTTTTTTCATTTAATTCACGTTTTTGTAACCTCAGAAAAAGTTAGGACACCTTAATTACTATAAGTTATGATTCATATATTTTCAAAATATTGAGGGTTTTACATTAGATAAAACTAGCTCAATAAGTTTTTGACGACGTTGTCGAAGAGTTAGTTTAAGATTATTTAAATTCCTTTATTCTAAGGATTTTTTTGACACAAGATTATTTAAATTCCTTTATTCTAAGGAATTTTTTTCCTTTCTTGTGTCAAAATTTGAAGAGCAAGAAGACAAGAAGAAGAAATCAAAGAAACAACGGTGTAAGAGTTCAATCAATGAGACCAACAGCAAACCCTTATAGATTTCATACGACTAGGATTCAACACTGCAAATCAAGGCATCACTGAACCACTGATGCAAGCAGGAACATTCGAGATTAAACCACCTTTGTTGAATATATTGTAAAATAATGTACAGTTTTATAAGTTAACTAATAAGGATCCTAATCTCCATTTAGTTAATTTTCTAGAAATATATGATACCTTCCAATATCATGGAGTGTCGAAAGATGCTATTAGGATGAGGTTCTTTTCCTTCACTCTTAGGGATAGAGCCAATGGTATCATTTGTTAAGCCCGACAAACATCACAACTTGGGAGCAGTTGGTGCATGAGTTTTTAGATAAGTACTTCCCTCTAACAAAGATGATAAAGTTAATAAAGGAAACTAAAAATTTCCAACAAAGTGATGGGGGATCACTTTATGAAGCATGGGAATGGTCTAAGGATTTGCAAAGGACGTGTCCTCACCATAACCTACCCAAAGCATTCCTTCTGCAAACCTTTTACAATGGAATTACTCCACCCATAAGAGGCACCATTGATGCAGCATTGAAGGATCTCTAATTAGAAAGACAGTTGAGGAAGTAAAGGATTTATTAAAATAGATGGCAGGTAATAGATGTTTTTGGATGCTAAACAGAAGCAGATAATAAACAACCTTCCACAAGTATAAGGGATCCATTGTTATTGACTCGATAACAAAAATGCAAGAAAAAATTGACAGGTTAAACTAATAACTTAACAAAATGTTTGGGTATTATGATATTTATGATTAGGTTGGGTAATGAGAGTTAACAACCTAATAGGTCATATAAATGTCAAATCAATAATCATACGAAAAGAGATCTTGTGTGAGGACCCAATTATCTAATAAACTACCTAAGAACTAATTGAAGATGTAGACTATTTTTGTTAATTGAGATATTACAAAATTGAAATTTTGGAATCAATTAGGTATTATTAATTAGCGTTAAATGATTAGATCTTGACAGAGAAATAATCAACCCTTCAAAAATCTAGGATCAATACCGAGTGAATCAAAAGTGGTTAAGGCAATAAAATGAAGATAAAATAAATCATATGTTCTCACAATTGATTGATCTTGTTTTACTGAGATATCTCATTTATTAAGTGGTTAGTGATCTATTTGATTTAATTATGTTAATTTCATAATTTCGATTTCACTCAACTCATACTCGATTGCTTAATTTTCTAGTTATTTTTACTTTCGTTTAATTCATGATTTTACAACCCTAAATAAATTTAGGATTCAATTAGTTTTAGCTAATTTCTCATGGGATCAACACCTCAATTAATACAAGTTATGATCCGTATACTTACAGAATATTGGGGGTTTTACATTAGATAAAACTTGCTCAATTAAAAGAACTACTAATTAACTTTTTAACTAATTATTTTTAAGCATATAGTTCTTTTAAACTTGAATTGAAATTGTTTTTTGACTAGTATAAATTTGGGGCATTACAAACCTTTTATTTGGTTCTTATACTTTATTAACCACTCTATATTAAGACTTATGTTAATGTTTTTAACGTAAATTTTATGTTTAATCGACAAAATATAAGTTAGTATATAAGTTGGAAAGATGCATTTGCTTAACTTGGATATTGATACATATGAAAATGTATCAGTAGGTCAAAGCCTAAAAATAGTGCCACTAAGCCAAGAACTTCCAAAGATTCCACAAGATAAAAACACATGTTGTAACCTCATGCACATATAAGTCACTACAAAATTTATTACTATTACTGAGAATGACGTTTTTTTATTTATCTACTTATCTCATTAAAATATTATACTATCTTTCATAGCTTTCACTTAATTATTAAAACTAAATATTAGAAAATATTTTTGCATTTAGTTTTTCAAGTTTATGAGAAGAGTATATCAAGACCAGTAATAGACACTTAAGTCCGGACCTAAGCCCAAAGAATACCTAGAAAATTTTTTTTTTCATTTGACTCTCATTGTGATTTGTTAATATGATAAAGTGTAAGATTAGTAATCACAAATTAACATCTTGTGATCTTGACAACAAATGGAACCAATGCATCCTCCTCCTCCTCCTTCTTCACAACTACCCCCAAACCCATAAATGCCATTACCCTTTGATTATGCTAACCTTTCAATAATAATTGAGAAATTTCAATAACAATTTTTTTAATAATCACAACTCTTTAATCTAGACCTACATCTACAAAAACATATAAAATCATGTAAAGCCTTTCTGTGGTACCTAATAAACAAAACTATTACTAGATAAGGCATACAATATTATACCCCTAAGTAGAGAAAGATCGACAAATCAGAACAATACCATAATCTCACCCATAACACATTATTGTAAACATGTTTCACCTAAGATATTGTGAGAAAAAAATCAAGAGCCAATTTATGTTGATTATCACAGCCCTTTCACCATATCCATATTACTCGAGCCACTAATATTGAAATTCAAGTTGTCACCATGATATCCCTGTAATGGCATGATAGATCTTTATGATCTTACTATAGGATTAGAAGAAATGATGGATCTATATAGGGCATCAAAATAAATAAAGTATGGAGATTTCTTGTATACTTTTACAAGTTAAATAAGAGATTGGTACTAAACTTGTCTGATAGGTTTAGTAGCTGGCTTCAAATAATTAAATAATTAATTGAGACTCACTTTGCCATTAATTATTGCATACCTTATGACCCAATAACTTTTTAAGATAATTCAAAAATCAAGATAAACCCTCAAAGATTACACTAGATGATTCAATATAGAAAATACGTGAAGACATAATATAAATACCTTCATTATTGCTTGTGCTTTTGAGAAAGGGTTTTAATGACATCAACCCTTACGAAAATCATTAAAGATGGAAAGGATGTATACCTTCAAAGAAGTGTAAGAATGGACTAGAAGATATATCGATTGCAGGAAGTTGATTTATTTATATATCGTCTAAATAGGTCTATAGCATAGATAACATCTGGGACATGGAGAGAGTATAAACTGCACTTTGAAGAAAAACATAACAATAGGTGTATAGGAAGAGTAGAATCACAAAACTTCCAAAAAAGGAAAGCTTGTCTAGAGGACAATAATGTGATATATTCAATCTAAACATAAAATAGTACTAAAAGGAAATCACTAAGGCAAGTGGAAATATTATTTTTATAGTATAACTTAGGTGAATATGAGTGTTGATCCTATAAGAACAACAATTACTAGTACTAACCATATTTTTATTATCTAATTTAATAAAAATGATTAAATTAATAAAAAATAATTAACTAACCTAATCTAAAGTACTAATCTAAAGCAATGAATAAGATTTAAGCAACCAGTAGATAAATAAGATCTATATAAGAATCCCCTTGGAATCTTTATATGCTTAGATTTATCTTTATTCAATAAATAACCCTAGTTTATTGGATTGGTAAAAATTCTAAAATTACAACCATATTCTTTCTCAAGCAATGTAGCCTATGTTAGTAAGTTGATTGATTGAAATTTCTTTCTAATCAAAATCTTGAGAATGCATTAATTTGACTTATGAATTTCCTTGCAAATTTGACTCCAACTTAGTATATTTATATTGTCATATCTCTAATATTTCATGCAACTCTCATTATCCTTTGCTTAATTATTCATACATGTGATTTATTAATCCCTATATATGAAATTCAAATTTGAATTTTTGCATTTTTCTTCTTCAATCAATATGACACAAACTCATGAATAATTATCAAAAGAACTTAAATATATCACTAAATCAAAGAAATCAATCTAAATAGTAGGTTCTAGGGTCCCACCTAAATCCATATCCACATTTACATAATAAAAAAAAAGAAAACTATAATAAATAATAAAGGAAATAAGACAGAAGAATGAGTTCTCATGAATCTTAAATCCTGATGTTTTTGATTGAATCTTTATAGAATCTTAAACTTTTCTTTAAGTTGCTTTGTTTTTTAGTATAAACCTTTAATTTGGCCCCTTTTATTACTCTGAAGTCCATGCTGGTCTCATGCTCCTTAACAACTTTCAAAAATCCTAGTTTCCATCAAGTTCTCCACTAATAGGGGTTAAGGACATTATACCATATTGAACATATTTTGGATTAGTAACTTTTTTTTACAAATTCGATGGTTTACCTAGTAAACATAAGTTAAGAACATGGTATTGTGTTACATCTGTATTATATTAGTAGCTCCTTTTTTGTATATCAATCACTTGGCTAACACAAGTCTAAATTCTGTAAGCATAGGTTCATATTAAAGCCATGTAATGGAACATAGATCCTTATTTAAACCATGTTCTTCATTTGAAAACTTATCCTAAGAAGTAGACCAGGGTGGAACACAGTAGGATCACAAGGTTATGTTTAAGATATTTCCTTTGATATGACAAATTATGGAACAAGTTGAATGTTATAGTAATCTTTACGAGGTGAAACATGGAATCATGTTGCTACCGTTTCATTGAACGTAGGACCATGCTCACCCTGTTTATCCAAAATACCTATAAAACTTCTCTAACTTGGCTCTAACTTATATGAATTCATTCTTTCCTCATTTAGGAGCCAAAATAAGGCATGTAAACAAAATATAAGATATATTGAGTTTCATAAATCATCCAAACATAAGAAAAAATGCTCTAAACAAGCATACTAAAAAACACAACTTAATTAGCTCTTACAAAAGTTGGATTAGTTGCAATAATTGCATTCATGAATCACATCCTGAACGTTATCAAAGAATGGGATCTAGTAGATGTGTTATGGTGATTTCTATTGAAAATTTTAAAACTTTTTTCTAATATAGTATTATTATGCATAACCTAAGACAAATGCACCAATCATTTCGTAGTAATACAATGGTGAATAAAGTATCATTCCTATGAAGAGGCAATAAAGATTTATAACATTCTCTTTCTATTACCTAACTAATTACATAAAGATATTGAATTTTTGATTGGTGTCAAAATTAAAAAAATCTAAATTGAAAAAAATTAGGTAGAAATAAAACAAAGCAAATGATTAAGAGAAGAAAAATATGAATAAATATTTGTGTAATGCTTCCGGCAAGATTATCTTTGTATTCGTGTTTCAATAAAATAAAAAGGTTTTATTAACAAAATTGATAAAATTTCCTAACTTCTAAAGTAGTTCTCTCTCGAGTTACAATTACATATTGTCAGGTTGATTAACTAATATCTCTATATAATTAAAACTCTCAATAATGCATTAAGACTTATGAAATTCTTTGAAAGATTTGACTCTGACAACAATAGATTTATGTGCTATAATCCCCATTCAACTCTTAACATCAATGCAATAGTCTATTTATATGTAGGTTGTTTCTAATCCTCTAAATGAAATTAATAATTTTATCTGGTGGCAACCTTTAATAAATCAATCTTAAGAATAATTAAAAATTTCTCATAAACAAATCCTTCATATATAATTGAATCAATATATACCAAAAATAATAATTGTGGTTCCCTTATCTAAACATATGAAACATTAGCCAATGATCATTTTTAAATAAACAACATAAAAAAATAACAATAACTAATAAATAAAAAGATTTATGTAGTTAATCTTGACATTTTAATTTTATATGCTCAATTAGGATGTTTTCTAATATTTTTTTCCCTAAAAACAGTTTCTTGATACCTCTCTAGGGTTTTTCTCTCCCTTGATAGGTAAACTTAATTCTAAAACCAAAAATAATTTAAAAGCATCCTTCTTTTAGGGTTTTATGTGTGTTATAAAGAATTCTAATGGTAGACATGAGTTGGGACATTATTGAGTCCTAGACTATGTACTAACTATTTCTCATCTGTAAGTTACATGTAGGGGTGAAAATAATAGCCTAATATGAACCAGAGTCAACGAGTTTCATCCAAGTTGATCATACTTTATGCTATATTTGAACTTAAAGAAAAACTTGAGCTTTTAACTAGGCTTAGGCTCAATCTAGATTTAAACTTAAAGAAAAGTCTGATGGTTGTGTTTATAAGCTAAAACCTAGAAATTTCTCTCTCGATAGTTTTCTCCAAAACTTATAAGCTAAAGCCTAATAGTTTTCTCTAAAATGTAAGAGTTGCTTCGCTAAAAGATTTGGTTTCTCTCTTGATTTTTCTTGTTCTTGTCTCTAAAAATTTATTTTTTCCTCTTATTTCACGTTTTAATTCTTAGTGGATTTTCTATTATTTTTCTTTTTGTCAAGGTTGAAAGGATTTATAGTCTATTTGGAACAACTACATTCTTTGTAAAAATTAGGAAATTTTAAGTGCTATTGAGTTTGTCGCCTAATGTATGCTAAACATACATTAATCTTTAACATAATTTTTATAACATATTGCTTGTGTTTTGGATAATTCTAGAGGATTTGTCACTTGAAAAGAGATATACTTTTTTAGGTCTTTTTTTACTCTTTAGAGAAAGAGGATCAAATTTGGAGAAGAATTGGACCAATTTAGACTTTGGAATAATTAAAGGACCTTAAAACACGACACCTATATGCCAACATGTTATGGCCATATTCTAAGATGGTTAGTTCTGCTTCTCCTTTGCCAATCTACATGACCATGCGTTGTTACTTGGATTAAGAAACATAGACCACACACATCTCCCTATTGGTCCTATGATGGCGGTGTAAATTTTTAGAAAAGTTAGGAAATGTTCCCAAGGTTACACAGTTTGTAATATAAATTCGTTTTAGGGCCATGTTACTTATTAAATATTAGGATTTCACAGTTTGTAATATAAATTCGTTTTAGGGCCATGTTACTTATTAAATATTAGGATTTCACTTTTAAAGAAAGGAGGAAGAAAAGAATAGAGGGATTTTTTGACCAGATAGAGTTGGAAAGCAATGGAAGTCATTTGAAAGCCATATTACATTATGTAATGATCAAGAAAATCAATCCTAGAAGAAAGAAAATAATTCAACAAGATTCACTAAATATTCAAGATTCAAACTCACGACAATGATTTCTTATTTTTTTCTTTTTTTATGTTGTTATTTCTTGTTTGATTATGAACTAATTGGGATATAAATCTGAGTGGGATAGGTCACTCGATATGATATGTTAGGTTGATGGATCTTTTGGTTTGATAAATTTCTATTTTTCTTGAGGTTTTTCCATTTTATTATAATTTGTTAAATTGAAGGAGCAAAAGTGGAACGCTAAATTATTTGATTCATATATTAATATTCAAGAGATTTGATATATGATTAAATCATAACGTGGATAAATAAGGTTCAATATAAGTTACTTAAGAGAGAAACATAAGATCTTCCTAAGTTTAGGTAAAACCTATTAAGAGAACTCATGAAGGGAATTAATGCATTCTTAAGTTATCTTAATTAGAAAGAGATTTCAATTGATTAAATCAAAGGATAATTAGAGTTATATGTCTTAAGAGAGAATAAAATTATAACTTAAAAACTCTTACTAGTCCAAGAAACTTAAATTGTTCTTTAGGTTAAGGTGAAGTTAAACATAGTGAAGTCATAGGGAACACCTTACCTAAATTTAGCTTATTCATAGATTGTTTTATTTTTAATCACAAATTTGATTTGACATTTAGGTTTTTTTATTTTCCTCTTAAATCAATCATAATAATTGCCCTAGTTAATTAGGTTTATGAATAGTTTGCAATCAAATGACAGTTTTTGTGAGATTGACCAATGCTAGCTACAATTACGCCATACACTTATAGTAAAATACACTTCAAGTTTTTGGTTTCTCTGTTGGAGATTGGGCATTGATATTGATCAATTTGCAAATTGATTAGACTAGGCTTTTTATTTTGTTTTATTTTTCTTTCATTATTATTTATTGAGTTTGCTATATTCTTTCTCTTTTATAATCCACTTATTGTATATGATAGTTTAACAATCTTAGGAATTTCATTAAGCCAAATCTTGAGATTAAGAGAACATTATATATAAGAAAAAGGCTCTAAAGGGGAAAAAATCTAAGGAAGTAAAGATGACTATAGAGAACCTGAGGCCCCTGAAGCATTTTGTCAGATCAAATGCTCAGATCATCAGTTTAGGTATTGTGAGGCATAGCATAAAAGCCACTAACTTCAAGCTAAAGCCCTGTTGTCACTCCTTAATGTAACAAAACTAGTTTAAAATAATCCTTTAGAAAGATCCAAACCTACATTTATCAATGTTTTTAGAATAATATGATACAATAAAGCTCAATAATGTCTCCCGTGATGCCATTAAGCGAGGTTGTCTTCCTTTTCTTCAAGGGATAAGGTGAAAGTGTGTTTTCAAATCCTAATAGTAAGATCCATCACACTTACGATCAATTATTCCAAGAATTTTTAGCTAAGTACTTCCTTTTAGGTAAGATTACTCATACCAATAATCTAATCACTACCTCTAACCAAAAGGAAGGCGAGCCATCATATGAGTCATGTGAAAGGTATAAAGAGCTATTGAGGTTATGCCCTCATCATGGGTTAAATAAGTAGCTAATTGTCCATACTTTTTACAACAGGATGACCTACAATATGAATATTGTGGTAGATGCAAATATTGGTGGAGCTCTTATGAGCAAAACTATATATAAAGCACCAAATTTCATTAAGGACATGAATCAAGATCATTACTAATGGTCGAGTGAAAGAACCACTCCAAAGAAGGTTCCAGGTAAGTATGAACTTAATGCCTTAAATCTTCTGGATACTAAAAATTGATGCTTTTTCTATAAAAATTGATCATATAACTACTAACTTTATTGATACATATAACATGTCTTATGATATTTATGGATCTCCAGAACATATAACTAGAAGCTATTAATTATGAAAATTATTTTCATGACTCTTCAATTGAACAAGTTAACTTTGTTAACAACCCCAACTAGAAGAACAATCCATTTTTTATTACTTATAGCCCTAAGTGGAGAAACCAACCAATCTTCTCCTATTGCAAAATGTTTAACCCTACCTTTCAAAATATTAGGCAAGCACCCACTTTCTAATCAAGACCTTATAACACCCCTCCTCAAAAGTCAAAACTAGAGTCTCTCCTAGATAACTTCTTGACCACCCAATTTAAATAGAATTAGGAGATAAAAGAGGCAACTAAGTAGCTAAAACCTAAAGTGGACTTTGTTGCTACCTATAACAAGATGTTAAAACCCAAATCATTTAAATTCCTAGCTGACTTGAGAATCTTACAAAGCAGTAAAAGGTAATAACATTAAGGAGTGGTAAGCTATTAGAGGATCCTAAGGTAAGGAAGGCTAGAAATAGACAAAATAGTGAGAAATAGAAATCAAGTGAGAAAAAGGGAGAGAGTGAGGAACCTATGTATATTCCCCCTCCATATTATAAGTTACGTATGTCCTTCCTTCAAAGATTAGCTAAGGCTAAACTAGATAAACAATTTAAGAAGTTTTTAGATTCCTTACAAAATTTGTATATTAATATCCCCTTTACTAATACTTTAAAAGAGATTTCCTTTTATGCAAAAATTTTGAAGGAGATATTAATAAAAAAGCTTAAGGACCACAAAATTTTAGCTTTGATCAAGGGAATGTAGTGCTATTGTTTGAAATAAATTGCATGTTAAACTCAAAGGTCCTAAAAAACATTTTATTCCTTATTTATAAGAAGCTCGAGATGGGAGATTTGCAGTCCATCATCATCACCTTATGTAACATCCCGGTTCCGTAGAACGGGTAGGGCCAGAGGAACGGGTCCACGTGAGGTAAATCAGAGAATTTAGGAAAAACACATCTCATGCTCATGCATTTGTGAACAGTGATATGTGCACATG
>JANIIA010000008.1:27528378-27539294 GCA_027478495.1 Erythroxylum alaternifolium
ATGAATAATAATAAGTAGAAAAGTTATAATAACAATAAATTTAATAACAATAATATATTTAATATTACTAATAATAAACATAATTGATAAATATAATAAATATAATATTAATAAAATTAATAATAAGTATAAGATTAATAAGTAAAATAATAATAATAATAATAAATTTAATACACACTTCAAATTCAATATACACTTCAAATACACAAACTCAAATATACACTTCAAATACACAAACTCAAATATACACTTCAAATACACAATTCAATTTCAATTACATAATCTCTTCTCTTCAATCTCAAATACACACTTCAATCTCAAATCCTTCTCTTCAATCTCAAATACATACTTCAATCTCAAATTCTCAAATTCACACTTCAAATTAAGCATTACAACAGATTTTTATTACAAAAATTACAACAAAACATTACAACAATTATAAGGGGCATTTTATCGAACACCTCGTAGGCAATATGTATAATCTCTAACTAATCACAAAACAAATGCATGTTTTCATTATTTACTAACAATAACACATATAAACAACAAATCATCCAACATTGACAAAAAAAATGGCATATAACAATAATAATCACACAAAAATCCATCACCCAAACACCCACTATTTCTGTATAAAACTTGCATTTTTTGGAGAAAATTACACCCAATAGAGAGCTTACCAGAAAATGACGTACGATGGGCCAGAAAACACTCTAAAAACTGCGGTGGAAGATGGAAAAATTGCCCAAAACCAGAGGAAACCGACGGAGGAGAGAAGAAGAAGGGGGGGTTCTGTCGACTTAAAGAAGAAGATTGAAACGACGTCATTTGTTTTTAAACCAAACGACATCATTTTATTTATTAACCAGTCAACATTTACTAACAGAATTTAAATTCCGTCGGTATTTAAATTCATCAAATATTTAACCGGAACATCTTGCCGCTTAATTTTACGACAGAAAACATTGTCCGTCGGTAAAACTGACGGACTCCATGCTGTCGGTAAATGACAGATGCTGATCCAAACTTACAGATAGAACATTTGCCGTTGGTAAATGTTCGAAGCTGTTTAATTGCGGGAAGCATTTCTGCAATTTTTACCAACGGTAATGGTTACGTCGTCGCTATATGTTGTCGGAGATTTTGTGCGAAATTCCTTCCTTCCAATTTTCTTGACGACAATTATTTCCATCACTATATCTAAACTTTGACGACGTATTTACCGATGGTCGTTTGTATTTCGTCGGTAAATAGCTACGGTTTTTATTCTGTCGGTAAATTTTCGACGCTATTTTATGATTTTCTTGTAATGACCATAATATTCTTCTAGCATATTAAACCAAAAAAAGACTCAGTGATCTAACTAGTTTTGTTGGAAAAATCCCATGCATGGATGAGGCAACTGCAAACATAAGGAGAGTTAATTATGTCAGGATCTGTGTCCTTATTAATATTGATCAACAACTTCCTCAAACTATTCCATTACTTCAACGTGATAAGGAGGATATATAACATTTCTGAAGATGTTATGTTAGTCTCTTATTTATAGAGCCGAGTAACTCCTAGTAGAGGAAGACGTGTTTAATATTATGGAAACTATTTAAACTAGGTGAATATCAAGAATTAATGCAAGGAGTCCTAAGTGAAAATGATGACAACCAAAGGGAAGCAATCCTAAAGAAGTCTCATAAATATTCTAAGTAATCATATTGAAGATACCTTATTTACTGAAGGAACTAGGGTTGCTAAGAGAAAAGAAAAGAGTGCCCCTTAGTGTATGCTAAGGAAAAATTGGTAGAAACAAAAGAAATACAAAGTTAGAAACAAAAGATAAAATGGTAGAAACAAAAGATTGGAAAAAAGAAACAAAAAAGGTATCAAAGCTCATCAGGTAACCCCGTGGTCGCCCCACGTCCCAAGTTCGAATCGCTGAAAGCGTGTGGATGCATATAAAAAGTTACCTTCAACTCGAGTTTTGGGTAGCAAAGGTGTATCTCGACAAGATAAATTCTAATAATTAGAACACTACAAGACATTATACTTCTAGTGAAAGCAAAAGTTGTCACTAAAAGTAGTAATATTAGTCACTACTATTAATAATGTCCAGTTTTTAAAGTCGTCACCTCCAATCACAAATACCTCCGTCACTAATGAAATAGTAACTACTTTAAAAAAATAGTCACAAACACCTTTGTGAAAAAAGTACTGATACCAAAAATTATGAAATGTGTGACAAACCTATATGGTCACATTAACTTTACATATTTATTACAAGTTTGTAGACATAAATAATATAAAGTAATAACGAATAAAGTCGTAACAATACTTCATTTTATTGCAACAACATCATCGCCACTAAAATAATATAAAATAGTGACAAAATATTTTTCACTTGTGCTTTTTTTATCATTGTCCATTACTTCTTGGTCACTAATACTTCTTTGCCATAAGTTTGAAAGTTATATGTTACAGTAATTTTGTCACTAAATAAAGATTATATGTTACAATAAATTTATCACTAATTTGTTCATGTTTTTCACAAATAATATTATTAAATTTAACAATTTAATTGCTTAATCGATAAAAAAATTTCATTATTGCCCATAAAACAGAAGTTGTCAAAAATGATACAGATTTTTAATGCCAATATATTGTCACATAAGCAAATACAAATTATTAGTATACATAAAAATCACCAAAATATACAAAATTTTAATTTTGTAGTAGTTTGGGATAATTGTAATAAATATAATTATCTCGGATATTAAATTTTCCAAAAGTTCACTATTGATTTGTTTCCTACAAAATAAATAAAAAATAGAATCAATTAATTAGTTTATAAAATATTAAGCTATAAATTTAGTATTAAAATTTTATAATGATAATGATAAGAAGTAATACTAACTGTTGTAGATTTTATAAATTTATAAACTCACATGACTAGTTAGGGTATTTGATGTTGTGGCACTTGATGGGTCTTTAATCGAGGCAAAAGCATTGAGGAACAAACTAGGAATTACTCCAGTATTTTCCTAATGTGAAAAAGTAACTGAAATTTATTTCGTTTTTGTGGCTTGCTTCTGAATAGTTGCATCTTGAGCTTGAATCTTTTCATTATGTGTTTTTATGATTTCAGTAATTATTGCAACTTCATCATCTAAATCACTTGCACATTTCTTTATAACCTCAATTTTAGTTAGAATCTAATAAGCTCGGGCTCTTTTTAGAAAAGTTGGACCCAAGGCTAGGTTTGAGCCTAGCCCGTTAACTTCGAGTCAAGCCGAGCCAGGCCCATTTATCATTTCATCCACTATTTCAATAAGAGAATAAAGAATGCTCAGCAAAGAACAAATAGCAATTCATCAAGCATCCACTATAATTAATAGTGTTACATATAAAAAGCTAGACAAGTAATACCTTATGTCAAATGAAACACCACTGTTCTTCTCAATAAATTTAACAATTGGAACACGGGTTTTGACTATCACCCAGGGCATTAAACAAAATCCTACTTAGAAAAAGTTATTTCAATAGTAGCATGTCTAGCAATTAAAGAACGTAGACCTGAATCTTCTTTACAACTCCTTTTATAGGCAAAGTCCTATAAAGAGCCTACAAAACAACTTGTGGATTTTTTATACCTGAACCCAGAATAACAACCTGCAATTAAAAGCATCCAAATTGAACTCAATCAACTAGTTATCTATTCCTAATCTTTCTTTTCAAGATTAGGCACATCCTTACATCAATATCACTCATAGGAAGATAAAGTCTAGTCTTAAATGATCCAAAAATTTCCACCTATAAATCAAATAACAATAGCATTTGCTCTTATTATAGGCTTCCATATATTATAATTTCAGGTGTGTTGGCTGAGTGTATAGATTCATAAAGATTCTTGCCTTTACTTTGCAACTGGGCCATATATATTTAATAAGATCAAAAACTTGAAATAGAAGCAAGAATGGAAATTGTTCTCCAAAGATTCGAGAGTGAGCGAGGCAAAAATAGTAGAGAGTGATTTAAATGAGAGTAAGACGAAGTTTATATACGGTGTTTCTAAATTGTTTTGTGCCTAGGGCTTGATGGTTATCTGCGCATAGTTGATTATAACTCCATAATGTTGTCGTATTGGTTATAAATATATTAAAATGTCACCATTTTGATTGAAACCTTGAGTTTAGATTGTGTTGAAACTTCACATAAACTTCAGTATGGTCATGCCTAATTGAAAGATGATCAAGGCTTGACTTGATAATCCAATTTTGATATAATCAAAATTTGAATTAAATCAATATTATTTTAATTATTTGTTTTTATGAGTGAAGATGAGACAAATTCAGCAAGAGAAGATGAGGAAGGCGATGATAACAATGATTGAGCATTGACAAGAACTTTGTTTTTAAATTCTGAATAGGTTAAGAATTTTTCTTAATATTTTGGAATAAAATTTTCATTATATTTAAAATTTTATTTATTTTGATTTTTATTTTGATGAAATTTCAATGTTATGTTTAGCAAATATCTATTGATATGTAAAATATTAGTTTTGGATTATCAATATATGTAGTTTGAATATTTTATAAGAAAATATTTAAATTTGTTTGCAAATAATAATATTAAAGAAAAAATTATTACAAGTTGTTTCTAGTCCTTAAAATTCGTACAATAATTACAAAATTAATCATTAGAGTGGTTAATATGTTACTATAATAAGAAATAGTTATCATTAATTTGTTACGTTTATATTGACAATAACCTTTGTAACAAAAAGTTGATGATCAAGTGATAACAAAATTTCTTGCCACAAAAATTACAAATAGTAGTGATCATAGTGATAGTTCCGTTTTTATGATAATATTAAGTAGACACTAACTAATTGAATTTTTATTGACAAAAGTTTTCACCATAAAAAGCAAAATATCGTATGAAGGTAAACTGTTTCGTCACAGCAAGAGAAAATTATTAGTGACCATACTATCTTTTGCCACAAAAAATAGAAAATATTAGTGACCAATATATGTTTTGTCACAATTACAATTCATTCCTGATAAAATTACCTTGGTGCAAAATTGCATATGCTTTTAGTGACAGAACTTAGTGATAAAAGAAAATTTGACACTATTAATATATTAATAATAGTGACAATTTAATTGTGAAAGATATTAAATTGTCACAATTACAATTGTATCAATAACAAAAAAATCATCACAGTTAATCCAAACAATATTACTAATCAATTGTTTTGCCACAAAAAACCTCATATCTGTGTCGCAATCATAGTTAATCACAAAAAAATTGTCACTAAATTAAAAATAATAGTGACCATAGTGATAGTTTAGTTGTTGTGACAATATTAAGTAGACACTAACTAATTGAATTTTTATTAACAAAAGTTTTCGTCATAAAAAGTAAAATATCGTATGACAGTGAACTGTTTTGTCATAACAAGATAAAAATATTAGTAACCAAACTATGTTTTGTCACAACAAATAAAAATTTTTAGTGACCAACATATAATTTGTCACAATTACAATTCATTCCCGCCAAAATTTAGTGCCAAATCGCATATGCTTTTAATGATAGAACTTAGTGATAAAATAAATTTCGACATTATCAATATATTAATAGTGACAATTTAATTATGAAAGATACTAAATTGTCACAATTACCATTGTATTAGTGACAAAAAAAATAAATCACCACAGTTAATCCAAACAATAGTATCAATCAATTGTTTTGTTAAAAAAACCCATATCTGTGACGAAATCATATTTAGTTAAAAAATTGTTACTAAATGTCTTAACTTTTGTAGTGACGGGACTGTATTAGGTTTTGTGTTACTTCATCCACTTTCTAAAAATTTTATATAGAAATCACTACCAACACGAGGATGAACATAAGTTCGTGTTACCACCTTGTTGGGGAACATAGGCTAAATATAGGGGCATATCATCACTTAGAGAAATAGAATGCTTCCATATTGAACATAGTTTAAACGTAAAGGCATATTGGTGTCATGTTTCTTGCCCTTGCCCAGGGCTTAGATTTATAAGGGGCCCATTTATTAAAAAAGTTGAAAATTTAAAATTTAACAAATCTATTCGTTATAAGGGATAAAAATTGAAAAGTCAATAAATTTACTTTAAGATGTTTATATATACCAAAAAGTTTCTTGACAATTCACCTTGTAGAAACTGTAAAGAAAAAAATTTATGGTTAAGTTTCTTATTCTAAATTTCAAGCTTTATTGAATAGAGCTAAAGAGGAGTTCGATCCCAACCATCAATTGAGCAATCTAACAATTCTATTTCAATCTTGTTAAGAAAAATAAAAGAATAAATTCTTTTCATATTTCTTATTTGTATTTGTTTCGGAAGTGTACATTTACAAAAGTTAAATGATGATAATATACCCATATGCACATTAGACCTAAAAAAAGAAAATTTAAGATCAATTTTTCAGAGATATATGCCAACATCTTTATTAACAATGATATATTTTATATCATTAATGATTATTGTTTTATATTTATTAATATGATATTTATTCATGTAATATTTTATTAATATAAATGACATATTTTATTAATATAATATGACAACGATATATTGATCTTGATATTATTATTAATGATTTTGCATTTAAAAATGTGTGGAGAAATTGTTTGTCATGTTCATCTGTGTTCAAGTTAGTGCAATTGGTGTTTTGCAGTCATATATTGTTATTCGGTTGTGACTACTACTATTTTATTATTGTTGCTACTATTTTTAGTAATTTTATTGTTGCTGACATCTGCAAGATGTTGTTAGTTGTTGTTATGATCATATAGTATTTTGTTGAGTATGTGGACTTATAACTTGAGTCACTTATGTATAGACATTAAATTTTAATAATAAAAATATGCTTTTAAAGTTTACATATTTGTATGTTGTCAATTCATTAAGGCCTTTCTTTTTAATTTTTCCCAGGCTTATAAAAAGTTAGGAACGACCCTGCATGTTACTTCGGTAAAAATCTCCTTGAGAAACATAATATGACATGTTTGAACATGGTAGTAACATGCTATCACATTGTAATTGTGTTTTAAGTCTTATCGTCAATTCTACTTAATTTGATCCAAACTGACTCAAATATATGGAAATAAGATCTAGAATAAAATATAAAATATTTCAAGTACCAAATCCTATGAAAATACATAAAATAGAAGCATAATGCTCTAAAAATCATACTAAAAAATGGTGTAATTAGCACATATCTCCTCAGCTGTTGGGTTTTGAATTTAAAATAAAATAAAATAAGGGAACCGATAACTTGGCAACAAATGCATTATCTAGAAGGTCCAGTGCAGAGATATGTGCTATATTTACGTCCAATATACATACTAACTTATTTTCTCATATTTAAACGAGTCAGGAGAGTAATCCTTGTATACCTAATTTAATTCACAATATGCTTATGTGAATAACAATTTACAATGGAAAGGTTAAGTCATTGGTAAATATGTTAACTTGAGGAAGCATATCATTGGTTATTTTATAGCACTATAGTGAGATACCATTTGGGGTATCTTAGTAGTTATAAGGAGATGCAAATGTATTTTTTGGCAATGGATGTAATCAAATGTGTGGGCTTTATGAGAAATTGTGAAATACGTTAATGCAACAATTTGAATGTAAAGCCCACAAAGCTAAATTAAAACAAAACCTATAGCCCAGCCCATTAAACCATTAAAAAGAGGAGTATATAAATAAGCAATGCATTAAAACCAACGAAATTCCTTATCTTCTCCTTATCTTCTTCACTTTTCTTTGTACTTTTCCAGCTGATGAGTATGTTAAAATGCACCACTTTGTTCTACATGTAACATTTTCCTTATAGGTTCCTCATTTTGTTTGTTTTGCAGAAAAATTGGAGGGAGTTGTGGAGGTTAACATCCCTATAGTGCCTTACACTTAGGTAAAAATTCCAGCAACTATTATGTCATTTTTTATGATTTTTGATCATCCTACACTAGTTTCTAGTTGGATTGCATATTGTAGTTGATTAAGACAATAATTGAAGTTGCATAAAGGGATAAAAGGAGGAGAAAATGTGGTTGGAAAATTGATAAAAGAAGAGTAGAGAGAAGAAGATGAGAGGGTGAATGCAATCACATCTTTTGAAAATGTAAATTGCATGTAGGGGCATAATAGGGAATGCAGAAAAGTGAAGGGTAAATATGGAATTTGCAAGAAGGGCAATTTTGGTATTAATTGAAATGGATGAGGGTAAAATGAGATTTTTAATTAGTTAAGAGTATTTTAGTAATTATGGGGATTAAGTTAGTAAGGATATTATTTTTATAATTAAGAATATATTGGAAGAGAGAATAATGTTAGATTATTAAGTGTAATTGGGTTAGAAATTTTTCGTAAATTAGTCTGACAGAATTTTGTAAATTTTAGCTTCGAAGGTCAAAATAATAAAGGAGTAATTTGGATTGTTAATTAGTTGAGTTCAAAACTGAGGTAAGGATAACCTTAAACTTTGCTCTTAAAATAAAGCACCGTTTTGTTATCAATAAATTATATTTTGAATTAGTCACTAATTAAAATAATTGTTAATGGTTTCATATATGAATTATAAGGTGTTTCATGTTTATATTTTGTTATATATATTGAAGTGTATTGATTGTTAATTTGGCAAAATTGTGCTTTTAAATAGAGATAAATTGATAATAGGTTGAGAATAATTGGTGAAAATTCAGAATCGGTGGCTTGCCTAAGATAGGCTACATTCGATGGTCTTAGATTGATAGGTTGTGTTAGAGATGAGTGAGTGTTGGCTAGGTATTTGTCCAAGAGTAGATATCGGGGCATCCTAAGTCCGAAGGATGTTTTGTGCTGATAACTAGGTACTGGAATGGTAACAGAATACCCTGGGTCTTGGGGATATCTTGTGTCCATGGCTAGATACTGGAATAATACCAAGGTGAAGATTGAGAAATTGAAGTACCTTGTGCTGATATTTATATATTTAATTACGTTTCCACTGATGAGAGATTATGATGAGATGAGCCAATAGACCATTGGATGTACGCCTACTAGGCTAAGCTAGCCCCGAGCAATTCAGTTAAATAATGGAATAAACATAAATGATAGTTGAAATTAATATTTGTGTAATCTTCATTTGGTGAAATTTTTGAGATGTTTGTTAACTGTTTAGATTAGACTGAGAACTATTGTGTATATACATATTATATGTACGATTTAACCAATTGACTAAGTATTATAATTATTTATTGAGTTACTTGGTTTTAAGGGTAAGGCCAGTTATCCTCACTGAGCTGGCAGCTCACCCTTTGCCATTATATTTTTAGGAGATCCAGTGATTGTCGATAACTCCAGTGTACGTTGATTGATATAATGGAGATTAGGTGGAGCCAGCAGATTACTTTTGTATAGTTGTTGGAGTGTATATGTATCTTTTCGAATGTGACAATTAGAGGAGTTGTGTTGTATGGAATATTTTTGTATTTGACAAATAATGATCTCTTTTGGAACTAATGAGGAATTTGATGATTAAAGGTTTGTTTTGTGAATTATTTGGTTAATTATGGTTTAAGAATTTTGGGAGCGTCACATTTGACAAATTTCCTATCTAGGTAAACTTTAACCTTTACTAATTCTTGATTGTTACGTTAAAGGAATCATCAAGATGTGTAGGTTCTTTGTGGTCCTCGATAATCCCCAAGACAATTTTGGTTAATACTTTTATGATCTACAATAATGATACCCTAATATTAACACCATAAACAAGGTTACTACGACAGGGGGTCATGTTGCGATAAGGAGATATCAAGAAGATAAAAGTTGAGTTGCGGAGTAGCTTAGAGATAGAAGCAACGTCACTGAATGCTAAGGAGACACGGGATGAAGAGAACAGCATCGTCCTTAATGGCAGAGTAGTTTTTTTTTTCTTACAAGGGAATTCACAAACTAAGACAAATAATGCTATCGCCTGGCTCTACGGTATACCATTCAGTGCTTGTCCTTGTGAAGAGATTCTAGAACTGGTACCGGAGGCTCCTGAAGTATATGAATGCTTGGACTGGTAAGGGTTGCTAGGGCAGCCAGGGTATCGGCACACTGATTCCCTTTTCGATGTACGTGCTGAAGTTGCACCTCCCAATCACATTGGAGTAATCCACGAGTACCTGCCAATAAAAAATTATTATCATCAATGCCTGTAGTGGAAGAGGATGGAAGGTTAAGGACTTCTAAGGAGTCCACTTAGAGCACAAGCCTGCGATACCCCATTGCCCAAGTTAGGGTGAGGCCTGAGTGGACTCCTCAGAGTTATGCCATAAGGGGCGAGCTTCTTCCAATTCGATGTAGAAACTCTCCACACCACCATCCGTGCCAGTTGCGAATTAAACCACCTGCCACTGCTACAGCCGATGTCGGCTTGACCGCTTCGTCGGTGTTCAATTTAACCCAGTCCTCTGGTGGTTTAGACCACCTCACTGGACTACCTGCCGGTAAACTCTGAGCCGAAATAATGCCACTCTCAACTGTCCTTGCCTTGACTATCCATTTCATAAACTCCTTTACTGCTCTCGCCCCATCCTTTGGCTAAACGAAGTCGGCTTCAAAGAGACTTTTATTGCGCCAATGCCAAAGAATCCAGTAGGCGACCCCAAAAAGAGTAGCCCAATCCCTGTGTAGAACCTGAGATTGTGTCAGGAGATTGGATTGTACCCAGCTCTCCACGTCCGGTTGGAAAAACTCCACTGTGACCACCTCTGACGAAAATTTGTGCCAGAAGGCACACACTCTCTGGCAATCCTTGATGGCGTGAAGAGTGGACTCTTCCTGACTCAGTAAGTATCTCAGGCTCTTATGATCAGTGAAGATCTGAAAAGTCTCACCATA
>JANIIA010000008.1:27539394-27577162 GCA_027478495.1 Erythroxylum alaternifolium
TGAAGAGATTGTTTGATGAAACACTTTACAATTCTCCGACCAAATCCATCAACCTGGGATGGAACAATCCGCAAACCTCTTTTGCCTTCCATATCATGTAGTCTTGGAGCTTTGCTATCAAAGCTACCCTTTATGATGGAGTTTTCTAGCGATTCAAGTGATGTGACAAAAGATTTATAATCCAAAAGCAACCATTAAAAATGAACAGGACGAAGAGAAGCAGTCATAGTTACACTACTTTTTCTAGTGTAACTATTGTTTCTCTAACCTTACGACCTCCATGGTTAGAGAAACAATAGTTACACTAGAAAAAGTAGTTCCATGAGTCTGTCAAGTTTATAGTAATAGATTAATGCTAAAAAAACTAAATCATGAAAGAATGTGTAAGCTGAGGCATATAGTTTTTGGGGGAAAATAAGTTGGCAACTTGGGAAGAAAACCCGTTGCTGTCAATTCGATAAAGAACCCATCAAACAATAAGATCAGAACAATAAGTTAAACAAACAAAAATGGCCATTCACCAGTTCATATTTAAGCAGAGGAATTGGAAGATATGGAGAGAAGATTGCAATGACGTAGAGAGGAGAACTGCGCCCATAAAGAGTAAGCAATTTATTGACACCATGCATAACAAGTTTCTTGACTAAGTGATTGTTCACGGTTTCTCTTCTTCCAAATATTAACTCCTCTTTTTCTGTTTCGTTTTTTCCGGTTGGTTTAATTGTATTACTGTGTTGTCATTTTATTGTTTGAGAATTAATTACTCTACTAATGCAGTTCTTCAATTTTCCTCTATCAATCCAATTTTTTAATTTCGAAAAAACACTACATGTTAAAATTTTTAAATTTTATGTCATAGTTTAATTTTTATAATAAAATTTTATATTTTATAAATTTAAAATCAGATTTATTATTTTTACAATACATAATAAATACAGATGAGAGTAATTTATTTTTTATCATAAACTATTATGTTAGTGGGATAGTTACAAAAATTTTGATTTTATTCCTCTAATAAAAACAATTGATTTTAGATAAAATTTTTTAATAAATATCTATTTCAAAGTTTTGTTTAGCAAATATCTATTGATATGCAAAATATTACTTTTGGATTATTAATATATGTAGTTTGAATATTTTATAAGAAAATATTTAAATTTGTTTGCAAATAATAATATTAAAGAAAAACTGTGACAAGTAGTTTCTAGTGCTTAAAATTCACACAATAATGACAAAATCAACGTTAGAGTGATTAATTTAATATATTATTATAACAAGAAATAATTATCATTAATTTGTTATGTTTATATTGACAATAACCTTTGTGATAAAAAGTTGATGATTAAGTGACAATAAAATTTTTTGTCACAAAAATTACGAATAGTAGCGACTATATTGATAGTTTCATTTTATGACAATATTATGTAGACACTAACTAATTGAATTTTTAGTAACAAAATTTTTAGTCGCAAAAAGTAAAATATCGTGTGACATTAAAGCGTTTCGTCACAGCAAGAGAAAAATATTAGTGACCAAACTATTTGTTGTCATAACAAATAGAAAATATTTGTGACCAACATATTTTTGTCACAATTACAATTCATTCCTACCAAAATTGCTTTTGCGTCAAATTGCATATGCTTTTAGTGACAGAAGTGATAAAAGAAAATTTGACATTATTAATATATTAATAGTGACAATTTAATTGTGAAAGATACTAAATTGTCAAAATTACTATTATATTAGTGACCAAATCACAGTTAATCAAAACAATTGTGTCAATCAATTGTTTCGTCACAAAAACCTCATATATGTGACAAAATGATAGTTAGTCACAAAAAAGTTGTCAATAAATGTCTTAACTTTTATAGTATAAGGACAACTTCGAGAGCTTTTTGGAATAAGGAAAAGCTTCAAAATAAGCTACCGCTGGCCCTTATCAAGGACAATCTATTCATGAAGGGAAGTAAAATGATCCACTCACTTGTTGAAGAAGTAACTCCTTGCCTAATGTAAACAATGGAGTAACTAGATAATGATATAGGTAATGAATTTTAGAGTATCTCTAAGAGGAAGTCAAAAAGGAATTCGAAGATCTCTAACACTGCCTGCAAGAAATGACCATACTAGCTTGGAATGTAAGAAGGCTTAGTATCCCCTATAAATACTAAATTTTGTATGATTATCTTTATCATACTATTCATTCTATTATATGACTTCTAAAAACTAAGCTTCAAGAAAATAATAGTAAGAAATCAGACTTTAAGAAATATTGCACCATCATCACAGACCATTATTGTCAAAAAAATTGACTTTGATAAATTAAAGATAATTTACTTAATCATTAAAGAGAAGTTAGTTCTTATGTATACTAAAATGAAACAAAAGAATCCCAAATTCTAGGTTACCTTTATATATGCTTTTAGTCATACTTTCTAAAGAAGCCACTTGTGGAGCAAGCTGAAGGAAATTGGAAATATAATAAATGCCCCTGGTTAATTCTTGGTGACTTTAATAGGCTGATGCATTATTAAGAAGCAGAAGGTAATGGCAAATTGAGAAGCTATTCTAAAGGTTTTTATAATTTTGAAAGCCACATCTAAGAAATAGATATAAAGCTTTAAAGGGAATTTTTTTGGTTGGAATAACAAACAAAAAATGAAATGGTTTTTAAGGAAAAAGATTGATACATTTTTAGTAAATTCTCATTGGATCTCAGCTTTCCTAAAGAGGAAAGCCTCCTTCAATAACCTAATCTTCTCTAATCACACCCTAATTATTGTGAGAATCTATTCAACTCTCAAAGAAGTTTCTTTCCTTTCAGGTTTAACAACTTTCTAGTAGATTTTTTCTAAAAAAACCTTTCTAATAAATTTGGAGGGCTTTAAGGGAGATATCACTAGATGCCTAAATTCTAATTTTTAGGGCATAAATTTTACCTTTGCATGAGGAAATTGCAGTGGGTGAAGAATGAGCTTAGAGACCTTAATAAAATAAAGTCTAATAACACATCACTGGTGTAGGCTTTGAAGCTAAGAAGAAGTTAGATAAAAAAAAAAAAACAAAGATCCTTATACCTCTCCCGATATGTTGAATACTTATAACTCAATGCTCTCTAAAAGAAACATAAATGAATAACTTCTTTTAAGAACGAGATGGCATCTTGATAACCTCTAGAGTTGACCATCATCAAGAAGTTCTATCTTTCTTCTCTGACACAATTGGATTCCCTACTGATTTAATCTCCATAGTGGTCAATCTCTAATCTTTTATTAAAGATCAAATATCTACACAATAAGTTGATTTTTAGATAAGGCCTTCTAATGCTAGAGATATGGAAGATGTTTGACTTTCTCTCATCCACAATAAGGCCTCAAGATATAATGGCCTTAATGCCTCTTCCTTTCATAAAACATGACTTTGCATGACATTAGTCACCAAAGCAGCTAGAAATAAGAGCAAAATGTTGAGGATATTGAATAAGAACTTTATTTTCTTTATACCTAAGGTTCATGCCTTAACTAAATGAAGAACTTTAGGCTAATACCTTACTGTAATAACATATACAAAGTTATCTCTAAACTGATTGCTGACATACTTGAAATAACACTGATTCAACTAGTTGATCCTTTACAAGGTATTTTGTCAAAGGAAGACAAAGTGAGGACAATAAAATATTAGCAACAGAACTTTTCAAGAATTAAATAGGAATCAATCTAGCAAAAGTTATGTTGTAAATATATATATCTACACGGTTATTAATTCTCTGAACTATAACTTTATTTTGAACTCTCTACAAGCTTTTGAGTTCCCTACTAAACTCATTAGCTGGACAAAGTATTATGTCACTATAGCTTCCCATAGTATTCTAATCAATGGAGAACCATCCAATCTCATAAAAGGAGCTAGGGGTTTGAGGCAAAGTGATCCTCTTTCAGTTTACATATTTAGTCTTAGTATGGAGATCTTAAATAGACTTATCAAGAATGTGATTGACTAAGAGAAGAAGTTCAAATTATACTCAAAGTGCAATAAACTAAGAATAACTAGCCTTACTTTTTTAGATGATTTAATCCTCTTCTTAAAAGCTAATCTAAACTCAATTAGTGCTTTTATAGTTGCTCTAAACACAGTTAATATGCTTTTAGGCCTCTCTATCAATAAAGGGAAAAGCTAATTGTTCTTATCCTCTAGTGCTTAAGGTTTAACCAATTGTATCAGTTGCGTAATAGGTTTAAAAGCCTATTCTAAATTCCATCCTTCAATTGAAAGAATATATATAAGAATCACAAGTTAGTGTAATAGAAGCTTGTCACTTGTAGGAAGGGTCAAACTAATTCAGTTCTAAATACCCTCCATATATTTGACTTCTTATGGGATGTTTCCAATCAACATTGTTGTGACCATTTAAAAAACTTATGATGAAATTTATTTAGTCAGGATTTGCTTGCCTGAGAAAGGAAGGCTTAGAATCTGGCCTATCATGATAAAAAATAAAGTGCAAACCATTAAATGAATATGAAAGATATTAATAAATAAAGACTTGCTTTGTGTTAGATGGATACATTCTTACTACTTAAGGAATAAGAGCTTTTGGTGCATTACGATAAAATATAACTCCTTGTGGACTATGATCCATATCCTTCTGCTCTGGGAAAAGGTTAAAATGAAATTCTACTACAAGATAGGTAATAAAGCTTCAAATTTGTTTTGGGATGACAATTAGATCAATCTATGCCCTCGAAGTAGATATTCTGAGTGCTCTTATCTTTGGAGACATATACCTAAAATGGCCTCAGTTAAAGATGTCTTCACCTCAACCTCTATTATACAAGCTGATCAGGGACTCCCAATTGACCTCCAACCTCACTTGTCCTCTTCTTTCAAACTAGCAAGATAGCATTATGGAATAGGCACCCCTCAGGTGCTTTCTCAAATGCCTCATATAGAGAATGGATGAGGAATTAAGCTCTTAGATTTATCTAGCACAACCTGGTTTGGTTTAAGTGGTCTATCCTAGAGCTTTAATTATTCTAGGGCTTGCAATTAAAGATCGATTGAGAAATCTTTATAGACTAAAAAGATACCTTAACATATACAAAACACTTATGTATTTTGCAATCAAGATTCAGAAAAAAAAAATTGTATACCTCTTCTTTAGCTACAATTTCTCCTCCTTTATCTTGTCAAGAATCTAACAGTTATGTAAGATTTCTTCTTCAACTCTAAGTTGGCAAAACTTAATTGCTTAGTTAGACAACAATCAAAATAAGAACAATGCATATTGGTTTATACTTAAAATCTCACTTAGTAACACAATGTATAGATTACGGAGGAAAAAGAACCAAAGAATTTTTTAGGAATTTAAAGTATAAAAGGAAGACGTCCTTGATAAGTTTATTAAATCTACAAGAATGAAACTAAAGATCTAGCTCCAACAATAGAAAACTAAGATTCTTAGGCCTTCCAAAGAGCTAGCTTAAATAATAGGAAACTAAGGTTCTTAGAAAGAAAAGGCCCAAGTCAAAGCATCCAATTAGAACACATCCTTCAGTGTAACCTAAGTTTTGCAAGTAGAGGTCAAGTTATTGCGTAGTACAAGAACCTACTTGATGTATTACAAAGAAAGTAGCAGGTTTTACAGCTTATGCTTATTTGTACTTATATCCCTTATTTATAAAATTCATTTTAAATTTCTTAAAAAATATTTATTGAAAGCGAGATATTAATAAGAGTATATACTGCTTTTATTTTATCAAAAAAGGATTATTTAGTAAAAAAGATTAAAGAAAAAGAGAAAGATATCTTTATAAATTATAAAAACTTGTTAAGAAAATACCTTATATAATTATGTAAATAATTTATCATGTATCATTTTAGATATTTTAAATACAAGTATAATTGTTATTTTCCCTTAAAATTTTATAATAACATGTATTATTAATTGTTAAGTGTATGTACATTGTAAGTTAAATAAATGCACAAAATATCTTTTGGTTTTCGTGGTATGGTATCTCATAACTTTGTAATCTTTTAATTTCCCCCAACAATTTTATAATATTAGTTATTGAATGAGATTACATAAAAATAAAATCAATAATTTTAAAATAAGCAAGAAATATAACCTTTTAACTTTTCCATACCTTTATGTTATTAAATAATAAATTTGACTAGATTCAAGAGTTAGCTAAATCAAAATATAACAATTGTTAAATTATTGTGAGAGAGTTCTGGGTTATATATAGATTATCTTTATATCTTCTTCTTCTTAAAAAGTTAAGTATTTTTTATTTTTAAATTTATTAATTAATAATAATATATTATTAGGATATTTCATATATTGACTTTAATATTTTTACAAGATTTATGAGATACAATTACTTATCAAATAAATCATGGTATCAAGCATTCTTTTTCCTACGAGATTGAGAAAATCATAATTTGTGATAAAATGGGTATTAACAACACTAGTTTATAGGAGAAATAAAGCATTGTCTACCATAGTCAAACGTCTTCTGTTTCTTTCCCTGTTAGCTGCAATGAAGGTCCTAGATAAATAATTTTCTTTGCCATCTTAAAATTACAAAGCGTCATCAATGAATTAAAATATTAGACCGCGTGGGAGAGTTATAATACTTCTTCTTCTCCACCATTTCTTCTTTACTTTTTAATCTATACTTGTCTTTGCTAGACACCTGAAAGCTGTCCAAATTATCCACCTTTACACTGATCTTTTCGTTTCAACTATATCCATTTCATATTTCTAGGCTAAACTCCAAAATTTACTATTGAATCAACAAAATTCTGACTTTAACATTGACTCTAATGCTCTATCCTACTATGTGAATGACTAGAAATGAGCAATGGAGTTCTTCAATTGCATCAAAACAAAATGCAGGTTGAGACACACCACGACTTGCAAGATATGGTAGACATTTTGGGTTATGTACTTTGAATTTAATCTCTCCTAGGAGTTGATAAATAAAAAGAAAAGACAGACCCACTCTTAATTCCTGAACATTTGACATTTAATGTGTTATTTAGGCGCTATACATATGCCCATCTTGTTGCAGGGGCCATAAATACTTATCATAGGCTAGATGAATTCAATCGGAAAGACAAGACATCTTACTGTAATCTTATCGATGCACTTTGTGAGCACAAGCATGTTATATATAGAGGCACAAGAGTTTTGTTTTGGAGAGGATAATGATGACACAACCAATGCAAAGAATGAAACTAAGATTCATAACATGATATTACGAGGTGGTTTAAGATGCATTTGATGGGACAAGTGTAGAGTTCTGGACGAGGTGGATTTGAGAGGATTACATAAAGATATACATTCATATACCATTTTTATAGATATATTGTGTAAAAATGGGAAGCTAAAGAAAGCCGTTAAATTTTACAAAGTGATACTGTTAAACATTATTGCTAGCTACTCTGCCCTTGAGAAAACATTATTGGATAAACTTACAGTAACTTGTTTACGCTATTCGCTTTAGATAAGCATTTTCCACTTTCAGTTAATCCGAATGCTAGTTACATCTGAGTCTGCATCACCTCCCTTATCATCAGAACCTGAGAATTCAGATGGTAATGTAGTATTTAGCTCGGAACAAACAAGCTGGATTATTTTTCCTGTGACAGTTCCAAGTGACATTTTGTTCAAGGTCACCGCAATGGCAAACCTGCTTTTGATATCACAAAAACCAGTGGATCCCCCCATGCCCGAGTGTCCAAAGCCAATATAAGATCCATCCTCAGATCTCATTCTCCTAAACCCTAATCCAAATGACCCGTCATGCACCCAATTCCCATACTCGCCTACTCCCAAGAATGCTTCGTGAATCTTTGGGTTGTCAAACATACTGATTGGAGAGTTCATTGCAGTAGTAAATACCTGATTATCTTGTTCAGGAATGTGAGGGTGGCTACCAAGGCTTGGTTTGGACAAGTTGGAATGTGGAGGTGGAATCACACCACCATCAACGAGGGCTGCGTAATATCGAGCAAGAGCACGGGCCGAGCAATGACCATTAGAAGAAGGTATGATGGCTCGACGAATACGATTATTCCTCATTAGAGAAGGCATGGCAGCAAATATTTTGGCCAAGACTTCCGGCTGCAAAGGGGCAAGAAGATGAGGAAGACTTTTAAACTCTGACAGCTTTTTGAGATCTTCTTCGTCAAGTGTCAGAGATGCTAACCTAGATTCTACTCCTGAAACCGAAATATAAAAAGCATGAACTCAAGTCAAATCATGATACTTTAAAATCATGCAGGTAGAGACCAACCACACAATAAGCATAGCTGAAAGGAAGTAAAAGTTTCGCCAGTTTTTATGACACATTGCTATTGAAATAAGAACGTTAGCATTTGATGCAAACCTGGAGGAATTCCAATGTAAAGTTCACCATCTATTTTGAGCGGGCGAACAATAGCTTCTTCAAGAACCTCCTGAAATTTCTTTCCTGATGCACGCTGTTTTGTTTGATTATATTGTTGCAGAGAAAGGCAAATTGTAAGATTTCCTTGAAGGATTAGCTTGTTTTCAAATTCGAAATTGGAGTAACATAGTGAAAAATTGAGTTTTATTATATAGTCAACTACCCAGTGCACAAGATCTGGGGAGAGTCATAATATACATAACTTTTTCTTTGTATTTTTTACAAAGAAATTTTTTTCGTGACATAAACCTATGACCTTATAGTCACAAAGGAACAATTTTATCAGTTGCTCTAGACTCATCCTCTTGAGTTCCACTACATATAACTTAAAAATGACATTGCAGGAGACAAAATTAACACACTCATAACACAAGTCAATTAATAAAAGTCCACACGCCTGGTTTAATAGAAGAGCACAAAATTAGAAATTATTGTAATAGGTATAACTTAAAAAGAAATCGAAGTATGAGATAAAATCTAATTTTCAATGCCACCGAATTTTGAATCTTAGATTTTTTTTTTCAAAGTTCCTTGCTAAGTTAAAAGAGTCCCACAAAAATTTCAGCATTACTAGAAGACATGGGACCCCTAATTTATGATATGTTACCTCAATTATGCCTCCACATAACCAGCCAAAAGATGAACGATACCGCTGTTGCTTGCCAGGTTCTGCCTCGGGTATTGAGTGGGCAATTCGATTCAGACATCCATTCCAGTCGGCCATTTGCAAAGGATCATCTCCTTCTACAAGAGTAGAGGTATGGGGCAATCCAGACGTGTGGTTTAGCACATGATGAACCTGATTATAACAGTAAATGCAGCATGACTTTAATTAGGACTTCAGGAAACTTGATTGGGTCACAAGACATGATGAGATTCAATACCTTTATGATATCTTTCCCATTTGTTCCAAACTCTGGCCATATATTAGCAACATTTTCATCCAACTGAAGTTTTCTGTCAAGCAAAAAGAAAATGAAAAAACTCATACTTCGGATGTTTGATATATTTAGTATAGGATTATGTATTACCTCTTGTCAACAAGCCAGTGCAACATTCCTGATGTGATTCCCTTTGTTACTGAAAACACTGGAAAAAGGGTATCAGGCTGAACTGGACGAGGATCATCTGGACCAAACACTCCCGCTGCTGTATCAATGATTACCTCTCCATCTTTGTATGCACAAACCTTATGAAAACGAAATTTCAGTCTTCTTTATCCAAAATATGGAGCTATAGTTGTCTTACAGTTTGCTGGATTTAACGATCACAGGCGGGTTTGGGAAATTCTAAATTACAGGAACAAAAATAACATTATCTCACAAAAGAAAAACAATTGCAGACCTGAATACCAAGTATCTTATAGCAATTTCCCAGCTCAAGTAAAAGTTGCCTGAGTTTCGCTTCCACCTCAGATTGAACTGGGGAGTCATGAATCCATGCTGAATCTATCGGTGTTCGAGTGTTCATGTTTTGGAGGATCGAATTCACACAGTTCAAAAAGTCAACTGAACAGAATAACCAAAAGGAAGGACTAGTGTTTTGACCAGTATGCAATATCCATATCCTATGTAGATGATTGGTCGACATCCAATAGTGTAGGACAATGGTTAATCTTTTTGAGAAAATTTTTATCTAATAGTGATTGATTTATTTTATTTGAGAGGCTTCTTATTTATTTATTAAATTAATAAAATTATTAGGATGATATAAGTAGTAACTAAATAACTTGATAAAGAGATTTGTAAGTCTCGTTTGATATGATGCTATATTGAACACTGTTTAATCTTTCAAACATAAATTTAAGTAGAAATATTGAGTTAAGATCATTAAAATTTTATGGAAAATTAAAAAAAAATACATTTCATAAGAGATAGTCTTTGTTAATTTTATATCAAAAGATTATTAGTCAAAATGACACATATGGACGATTTTTATAAGGTTTAGAAAATTTTTATTTTTGGCATCACTTTACATTTTGTTGGCATTTTTATGATTGAATTATTTTTTGAGAGGTTATTTATTTATTTATTTATTTATTTATTTAATTGATAAAATTATTACGATGATATTTTCATAAACATAACCAAATATTTTTAAGTACGTTTTTTGAAAAGTAGCCAAATCTTTTTATTTTTTATGTTTTATAAAATGTAGCTAAATGTTATATAATGTTGAGATATGTGATTTGTTCCATTTTAATCTATATTATTGAACAATATATTTTGTATATGGTATATAAGTATATTTTTATTGTGAATTTATTATAAAAATAAATCGTATAAAAATATATTTAATTCAAAATAATTATATAAAAAGTAAAATTCTATAAACATCATTAAATTATACCAACAAAAAGAATTTTCTTCTTACATAAGATATTAATAACAATAACATTTCTTATAGAAAAATAAATAAAAAAGACCAATTTATAAATTATAAATGCTCATATTACTAAAATATTAGCAACAAGTTCAATAATAAGGGGGTTGTGCTTCTAGCTAATCATGCCGTCTTTGTATTTGAATTGCTGCACTCGATGGAGAGTATTTTTACCCTGCAAATGTACAAAAAGAGATGTCAGGGTATATTAGCTTCTACATCTAGTCCGTTTTAATTTAAAACCAAACTATACTAAAAACTACCTTCTTTTCCCAATCGCATCTTATATATGCAACTTCTGCTTGCCGTCCTGATCAAACCCCCACTCCTAGCAAGAACAACAAATCACCTAATAGAACTAGTTGAAAGCTGTTAAGAAGAATAGTGAATGCTAAAAGGTATGTGAGTTTGTTAACCTCAAGGACATTGGTACTGGATGTGAACATAAAGTTACAACAGTTCTCCAAATTTTTTAAGAAGAAAGACAATCAAATTGACTTTCACAGACAGCCAAAAAATCGAAGAGTTGAAAACTTTCAACTCTGCATTTACGAAATCAATGGCTTAACTCCTCACTTGTAGCCAAAAATCTCCACAATCCGCCAAATGCATCATCTGCCGCATCTCAATTTATTTTCACAATTCAATCCCTTAGAAAATCCAAAACAATTCTTTTATTGACAAATACATACGCAGACCAATCAAAGAAGCAATGAAGATAGCCCAAGAAACTTAAGACTCTGGTGAAAATCACATAATTCTTAGCATATAATAAAAACTCAACTAAGTTACTGAAAACAAAACCATATGAAAGATATATACAAATATAAAGAGTCAAAATTAAGCAAATAAAAGGGCAGTGAAAGCGACACTTATAGTTAAAGGAAAAAAAAGTGAGGGTGAGGGAACAAAACCATAGATTTCGATGAATAATCAAGAAGTGAATTGTGAGTTCGTGATGATTTGTACAACGATTAATTCTTTGTAAAATATTTATCAATTAACTTTACCTTCTATAGGTAAATTTACCAACAGAATTACAATATCCATAGGTAATTTTAGCAACAGATAAACAATTTCCGTCATCAAATTTACGTACAGAATATAGCATTCTGTTTGTAATTTACCTACCGAAGATAACTTTCCATCGGTAATTTACCTATGATATTTTCAGCCACCATCTCTCACTTCCCACCTAAATTTTCTAATGATAATCTATAGATTTTTTTTCTACATTTAATTTTTCTAAATAATAAAATCTTGATAGAGAGTATAATGTAAAATTATATTTATTGATAATATAATATCAAAATTATAATGCACAACAATAAGTATTTTGAAAATAACTGTAAATTAAGCATTTATACAAAAACTTAAGAGTAACAAAACATCAAATACATTCACTTAAGTATTGAAATATTATAAGTCTAAGCTATTCTATTAGTGAAGGTGGATGATCTGACTACTGCGATGAGATCTTATCCCTCCCCTTCAACTCATCCATCTCATTACAGAGCTAGGCTATGTATTCCATCGACTGTTGCAACTGAGTTACCGACCTCTCTACTATGCTCTCATGCTAAACAACCATCTTATTGGACGTGGACTGCCTACTAGATCCAGCTGTACTAGATGTAGAGGATTGCGAATAGCATGTGTTTGCAAATAAACCTAAGTTAAAAATCCTTCCACGATGGTCCCTACCACTAATTGCATCAAGATATGTCTGACTATCATTAACAATTTCAAAATTTTAAGACTGTCATTTAATGCTTCCTTGTTTTTGGTCCTATCATTATAACTGTTTATGTTAATAAGTGATAATTTTTAAGAATTAATATTAAAGTATAAATTTTACATACATTAAGTTGTCTACATCGGGTGTTGACGAAGGTCACACCATCATGCTTCTTAGTGTGGGCATGCAAAAAGAGTTGACTTAGTGTAGGCGTTCTGCCCATATACTTTTTTTGCATCAAAATAAAGTGTTATAAGTTAACTACAATTTACAAAAAATTCGACAGAGTTTCCTCTATTTTTATGATATTTACCCCCTGTTAAACAAAAAGAAAAATCTTAACAATACAACCATTTATGGCAATAGACATTTATATCATTATCGTTCTCCATAATACATATATATTTTCATTCCAAATTTCAAACGTCAAATTACATTGAAATCAAATTTCATACGTCAAAGTACAAAATCAGAACATAAGTGTAAAGTTTAGATACTTACAAGCTTCTCTACATACTCTTGGTGGGTTATAGATCCTCCAACATGTACAGGTAAACTTTCTCCCTCTGGTCCTCCATGTCTTTTTGCATAATTGCACTCTGAAATGGAGATTGCCTCAAGTGTCGCCCAATACTACTGCCAACGACTTTATATTTCTTTAGATATATAAGGAGGTCATATACCATTCTTATGTATCGAATCAAGAAAGTCTCTATAACGTACATGAGCTCGCCTCTCCCATACATTATAAATGATAGCATCAAATTTTGAATCCTAAAAAAATTCTTTCTGAAAGAAATAAAAAAGAAAACATATTATAAATACTTATATAACTACAATATTTTTTCTAATTAATGTATAAAACTAGATAAATACACAAGATTAAAGAATTTATTTTTTAACTGAAACTCCTGATAATAAAAATCCTTTGTCCTTTAAGAGATATTCTTCCATATATAACCCTCAAGTTCTATCTTCTCCTTGAACATAGATGAGATATTTTTGGAGTATGTTCCAGACAGAACTAACATAATATATAAGCTAATTTAGATCATTTTCAAATTAAAACTATAACTTCAGTATAAACCTTTAGTGTTATCATGTATTAAAAAATTTTTAGAATTTCACTCACAGGCCGTTGACAACTGTGATGTAAATTCTTCCATCAAATCCCTTAGTCTAGGCTAGAGGTCTCCTCATTCATTCACAACGTTTACCCGTAATATCTCTGTTGGTATAGATTCAAATTCTGGTATAGGAGAAGGATTGCTGGATGGTGTAGCGGTGGGTAGGCAATGTGACTGTATAGGGACTGTAAGTGGAGAATGTGATGCCTCATCTGGATGTGTACTAGATGGACGTGCAACACCTGATTCTGTAGCATCTACAGAATGTGATGCTTCACCTAGACATGCATTGGCTCCTCTAAATGGTGGTAACTTGACCATTGGTTATAACATTTCCTATTTTCTCTTATGTGTCATATTTTTAACTGAAATTCACATTTTATTGATTATTGCACTAATAGAACAATATAAATTAAATATAACAACATATTGTTGATGCCATAATAAATTTATTAATATAATATTCTATTACTTACATAAGTTAATCCCTATCATCAGTTAATTGTAAATCAAAATCATCATCATTTTCTTTTTCTAAAGAACTAGAATCAAAGTCAGGCTCCTCTTCAGATCTCTCGCCCTCTGTAGATTGCTCATCTACTCCAAATGAAATTTCAACATATATTTTTATTATTTGGATCATTCAAAGGTTCATTCTTGTCATATGTTACCCATGTATTTAGTTCATGAACATCTTCCTGAAACGATTCACTTTCCATTCTCTTATTTTCTCTTTTTCCATGTAATTCAAAAACAGCTCTAGGTTTTACTTTACAAAGGCCAACCAATCTGACTTATCTTGTCTTAAGCTGGGAAAAGGGACATGATACACCTGGGTCGCTTGTGGTGTATTGCTTGAATCACCAACACGAAAGTTTTAAATTGTCTAAATCTTATTCGTTAGTTGATTTCAACTAGATTGTATTGGATGTGCACTTTTATTCCAACATTAGAAGTTGCATTAAACCATTCACACATAAATATCACACTCTATTTGATTGGCAATGCAGGGTACTATATTTCAAGTATCTCAAAAATTTTACCATTATAATTCATCAATTCTCCTTGTACACAAACCCCACTATTTACTATTTCCATGCTATGACCATGATATTCTGTATGAAATTTGTATTCATTAACAAAATACATTATATACGATTTATCAATTCACAAAGGTCCTTTCGCAAGGTTACATATAAACTTGTTCTCTATTGGATTGTTTAAGGCCTACATCAAAATTTTTTATCATATTAAATAGTATAATGTCATTTAAACACTTAGATATGATAATTATTCAACCATTTCAATTATTGCAAGTGAAAACTGACATATTTCTTAAACCATCAAGGAAAGTGTCTTTTAACTTCTTTATTGATATCATCATATGTTTTTTGGGGGCATTAGCTCGTGTAACCATTCCTCGTATAATCTAAAAGTATTATTGTTATGTATTTTAGTTGTGAGCACCACTAACCTCGAAAAACCAAATAATCAATTTCAAAATTAACTTAAACTTACTGCATAAAAGATTGAACCCTTTGGCAATTCAATAAAATGTAACCACAAGCAGCCTCTGTTTCTTCTTCTGTTAACATTCTTCTTGTTGAGCATCTATATGTTCATCCAGGATATGTGAAAATAGATAAGTTACCTTAAACATCACCCATTTCTCCCCTATCTTTATTATGAGGAACTTTTCTTTCTCTTCTGTGCACATGTAACTCAAAATAATGTGAGCAAAATGTACTTGCTTCCTCCTTTAAATAAGCACTACATATCGAACCTTTAATTCTAGCCTTGTTTTTATCATTTTTCTTCAAGTGATACAAATACCTACATTACAAATAGAGTTACTACAATTCTATGATTAAAGTATGCTATAAGTTTTATTTAAATATTAACTATAATTACCTCTCAAATGAATACATCCGTCGATATTGAGCTGGACCAACAAGTTTTTCCTCGTGTGCTAAATGTACAGGTAGATGCTCCTTACAGTCAAAGAAGCTTGAAGGGAAAATCCCTTCTAATTTGCATAAGATGATTGGAATTTTCCTTTCTAGTTTTTCCACTTTAGCCAACTTTATTTTAGATAATGTTAAGCTTTTGAAAAACAAACTTAATTCTATTATAGCTTCCTAAACTTTCATCGGTTGCAACTCCTGAAATGTAATTGGAATTAGCCTTTGCATAAATACATGACAATCACACTTTTCATCCCAAATAATTTGTACTTCCTTATATCCACATAGCTTGTCAAGTTCAGAACATAACCATCAGGAAACTTTAGACTTTTCAGCCATTCACACAAAATCTTGTTTTGAATTTTGTCCAAAGCGTAACATGCTTTAGGATATTTACTCGTGCAATCTAAATCATTCCTTTTGTAAAAAAGTTTTAAATTAGCTTGTGGTTTTGCATTGTCCTTTTTTTCTCCCTTCAATGTTCATTATCGTGTTGAACAAATTGCTCAAAATATTTTTTAATATGCATTAGATCTAGATTATGACTTGTCAAATTAGTTTTCCAATATGGCAAAGTTTTTACTAAAGCTTCTATTAACTTCTTCAGCTTCAAGTTCTTTAACTTTCAACAACTTTAATTCATTAATCTCTTGCAATATCTCTTCACCAGCTTTGAGAGGGAGAGGAGGTATTTGTACCATCCTATTACTAATGAATTTTTTTATTGCATTTGAATGGATGATATAGAGGAAGAAATTTCCTATGGTTATCAAACCAAGATGTTTTGGCCTCGTTAAGAAGATAAAATGCATCAAAATTATTGTCATAGTAAGGACAAGTCAATTTCCCTACTGTGCTCCATCCAAACAATATAGCATGCAGGGAAATCACTAATAGTATACATCAAAGCTGCTCTCAACAAAAATATTTATTTAAGAGATATATCATATGTCTCCACACCAAATTCCCAAAGATGATGCAATTCAGATACCAATGGTTATAAGAATACATCAATTTTATGCTTTGGATTCGTAAGCCCTAACATAATCACTGTTAAGAACATATATGTCTCATGCATACACATCTGCGGAGGCAAATTATAAGGAGTAATTATGATTAACCATGATGAATATTTTTGGTTGGATTGACCAAAAGGTTGGAATCTATCTATCGACAATCCCAGCCTAACATTTCGACATTCGACTACAAACTCAGAATGAGTTTTATTGAAATGTTTCTATACGAGTGCATCCAATGGATGGCTCATTATTTCATTTTCCTGTTCATGTTCATTATGTCATCTCATGTAAGACATAGTAATATCAGAGGCACATAGTCTTTGAAGTCTCGGAGTTAGTGGGAAATAATACATCCGCTTCTAAGGTATTAATTTTTGTTTCGTAGTAAGCTTTCTAGGTTTGAACCTAGATTAACCACAAAATTTGCACTTTTGTAAATCCACATCATCTCCCCAAAACAACATACAACCCAAATTACAACAATCCATTTTTACAACTTGCAAACCACCTAATAAGTTTCTTCATATTGTAAAAATTATCAACCATTATATGATTAGGAGGTAATGATTTATTATACCAGGCAAGAATTTATCCAAACTTCTATAAAAAATATGCCCTTCAAACTTTACGTTTAATATTCAAGCAATTGAAGATAATTAAGTCATGGTCTCACAATTTGGCTATTATTTTTAGTCAACTGATTTTGGTAAGTCAAAAAAAATTTTACATTTGGGTTTGGTTCTTCAAAATTTTCTATATTTGCCTAAAAGGTATAACCAGCTGCATTATAAACCATTTGGGTGTAAGGATTTTCAATTACCTCCCATATTATTTGTTATAAAACCAGCCCCCCTTCAAACCTATCCAAATTTATTGACGACTTTACTTCATTACCCCTTGAGGTGCTACAAATTAATGGCTCCCTATATCATGCCCACGTAAAATAATTTGAAACAAACCCTTTTCTTAACAAATGGAGATCCATTTCATCAATAGGAAGAAAACGAATATGTTTGCATTTTTTACATAAACATCTAATCTTTGGACCATCCATATATGCAGGTTAAGAACATTCATAGTCAATAAAAGCTAGAACTCCCTCAACAAACTCAGGATTAATGAAACCATCATGTGTTAATTATCTATACATCCAATATCTATCAACATTACTTATTTTTGCAAAACTATTATTTAAAAAATTGATTTCATAGTTAGATATAATAATCATTTTCTAGTATCCATATTAATCTTATAGAACATTTAATCTTTAGCTTACACATTAATAATAACACAAGAAGAAAGCATTGTATAATAGCATATGCTTTGGATGCTTAATCTTCATCGAGTCCCTAAAGTGATGGCTAGGTATAAATCTTTTCATCATTAGGTCCTTCATTTCTCCTAGGTTTTTATAATTCTTTGACCATTTCCCCTCTAAATTGAAATCAATCAATCCCACCATATGATTTCACAATTAGAAAACTCAATCACAAACAATTCCACCTTCAGTTCTTTAGAGTATTTATAAAAATAAAAAATTAACTCCACCTTTTTCTCCCAACCTAATTAGTTTAGACGTAACCTTAACTTATCATCAACAAATATGTTCTCACCATTATCAAATTAAAGATGTTAAACGTGAAATGTTTTCCATTTTCTCAAGAAACTAACCAAGTTAAGGAGAGAAAAGTTATATGCTTACATATTAATATGTACTCATATAGATAAAGCATGATCAAAGAACCTTGAGCTTGAGTTTGATGGATGAAGAAGAGACTTTATCAAGAGATGGGAAGGATATTATCTTCATCACTAGGAAGTTTAAGAAGTTCCTTTATTTGTGTCAAAGTAAGACAAATTCATGTAAGCTAATAATCAAAATTATAATAAAAAATTGTATTATAACTACATCAAACATTCATTAGCCTATGACCACTCCTTAAGTTCCATTAAGAAGTCACTATCTTCTTGTTTCAACAGGTAGGGGAAATCTTCTATATAATATATTCTTTGGAACTAGTGAAGAGAAACTCAAATTGTCTTACTTTGATACAAATAAAGAGAAAATATAGAAAAATACAGTTTAAAATCAAAAGGAGCCCAAACAATATGTTCCCTAACAATTCTCCTTAATTGTTATATAAGTATAATCAAATATAACTCAAAATCTCCTTTTTTTTTTCTTATATCAACAAACTAGAGCTTACTATATGTTATGTATTATGAACATGCAGTTATGTGCACACTCTATTATCTCAAGGACCTTAGCAACTCACTAAAAAACTCAAATATTCATTACTCTTTTAATCTAGTTGTTATAACAACTAGTTCTTTAAATGTTCAACTAATAAATACTCACCAAAAAACTAATCAATCCATGTTTAGTTTGAGTATTAGCTATCCAAACACCTATACTAATAGGCTTCCATTCTATCAAGTTTTAAGAATATCATCAATGTCCCAAACCAATAATACACTAATTCAGTCAATTTTTAAAGTCATTATTTACTTGATATAACTCTTTGTCTAATCGATTTCCTAAAATAACACATAAAAATCTTTAACTTTGAAATCTTTTCAAAGATTAAGAAAAATCTTGTAGCAAAAAAATTGATCATAACCATTTCAAAAAAGTTTCTTAAAGTTAGGTTAAAGATCAATTGATTTCTTTTAAAGCTAAAATAAATTTCTTATTCATTATGCTCTAAATGTAAATAATTATGCAACGTATATGCCCCTAAGCATTGAAATAAGTAAGCTAAGGGTCACTAACGCAAACCTAATGTAAAACCCCGAACCGTTCCTTTCACTGAATAAATTTTTTATTTTAGTGAATAGTATTTTTGAATGAATAGTGAATTTTTGAGGGACCCAACCTCGAAATAATAAAAAAATCTGGAATATCTTCTAGAGTTAAATGATGATGAAACGGAATGAAAATAAGTCTGATAGGATGAATTTCAGGAGCTTTGAAAGTTTAGGACTAAAATGTCCTTTTGGGAAAGTGATGGGTATTAATGATTTTAAACCCATTCGAAAATTTTTAAAGCATCCAATCAATAAGTATTGACCCCAATTAGAAAATTTCATGGTCAATTTGATGATAAGATGATTGCGGAATATTTTTGGAATGCAATTCGATTAATTGGTGAATTAAACTCATTAAAGGGGCATTTTGGTTTTTATGTGTATAATGGTGTAAGTGGATTAGTGAGTCACACCTATTGACCAATTAAAGGCTTTCTTAAGGGTTAAGCATCATTTATTAAATGAATAATTAATCATTAGAGACAATCATTAAGACATTGACAAATTTAAAGCATTAAGTAATTATAAAAAGAATAAAGGAAGACTTTTGGCTTCATTTGAACATAACCGTGAGAGTGTTTGAGAGGGTAAATGTGAGAAAGAACAAAATAAAGTGAAAAGAAGAGAAGCAAGGTTGAAGGTTATTTAAGGAGAGAGGAAGAAGGGGGCTTTCATTGTTGATGGGTTTTGATGGAGATTTGGAAAAACCTTCATCAAACCTAAGTTTTCATCATTTACCCAAAAGATTGGAGAAAGAAAGTGGTAAGTTTTCCTAACCTAAATTTCTGATTTTTATGGGTTTGTTTTTTAGTGAGAGGTTGTGTTTAAGATCAGTGGTTTCTTGGTATTATTTTGGTGTTTCTTTACATAAAATTGATTGAATATAACAAGAGACGAACGTGTAGTAAAATATTATCTTAGGTTAGTTTGAACTAGACCCATTGTTTTGGCCATAAATCAGCCTAAAAAGATCCAAACTGAGTGATTCCTATTGGAGATGAAACCTAAGACATAGTACTAAAAATCTCTAGAACAAACCTAGACCTAATTTTGGATGAATGATATCAAAGTTTGAGATTGAAAATAGTAATATGATATTGCCCCTGTGTTGAAACATAGTGTGATATTTGATTTAGAAGTTAAAATGGAACGATTTTTGATGATATGGAAATTAGAGACTTAGTGGAACAAAAGTCTAGAAGACCTCAAAGCCTAATTTGAATGTTTGTTATGTGAAAAGTAAGGAAAAAATAGAGGTATGGATTATGGACATAGGTCAAAGCTGTGACTCATCATGCATGATCATGATATAGTGAATTAAATTGAGTGATATAGTGTTTTGAATACATTGATAAGTTATAATGGGTATTAAGTGACTTTTGAAATTAGAATTGAAAACGGAGAACAATAGGTTAGCTTATGATAGTAAACAAAAATATGATTAATGTATGAGTTACGCAATTAAATACTAATCTCAAATTCGATTAAACCAAATTTATAGTGTTAATGACTTATTTTAAAATTTGGAAATAAATGCTTAAGCGAAATGCACTTGTGTCGGTAAAGGAAAGGCACAAAACGTGTGAGTGTGCTTGGAGATAAATTTGCTTAATGGTGAGGGTTCTTTAAATTGATTTTGTGAAAATGATTTCTATTCTATCATAAAGTGAATATTGATTATGAGTTTTATGTGAATATTGCTATAATATTTTAGCAATATATGAATTGAAGTTTGAAAGTTAAATCTTATATGATTTGAGTTTACAATGAGATGATGTTATTGCTTAATAAAAAGGAAATGGTTTCTCGCCTATGGTATACCGATATATTTTATACATGTTATTATACCGATGTATAACGGTTAACTTAGGAAGGGTAAGCAACGTAGAACCAGGTGCGTAATTATGATTAATCAATTGCGAGTAAGTAATGCAGAACCAACTCGATAACTACCAATGTATAGTGGTTATCCTAGTGCGGGTGACCAATATAGTAGGTAGCTAGTCAAAGGTAAGGATGCAGAACCAACTCCGTGACTTTATACCTGAGGGTACTATATGGCAAAGAAGTTAGTGATAGGCTATGTCGTGTAAGAAATTCATGACATTTTTAATGTCTCCACTATTTATTTGAAAAGCGATTTGAGAAACTTGATTTCGGGAAGTATATATGTTTTATATTAAATATTGAATTATGCAAATTGAGATAAATTTGTTTTAGGGAGGTTTAAATAATTAAATATGATTTAAATAGAAATTCTAGCACTCATTGAGCTCGTTTAGCTCACACTCTCTTTTCTGTTTTTAAATGAAACCTCTTAGGTGCACAATTAGGGGCTTTAGTAGCAGGGACTAAACCTAACGACTAGTCAACTTTGTCACGTGCTGCTTTATAAGCATCTTTGCCTTGTAAATATTTTTGAGAACATTTGCATCTTGATGAATATTTTTTGGACTATATTTTGTGTAAAGAATGATTGTATATGAATGTTTTAAAGTTAAATGTATGAATATGTCTAATTTTATTTTTAAGATTATTAAAGTGATTGTTGAGATTGCTTGTGAATGAACTTAAAGTCCAAAATTTGTAGTGGAGATTTTGAGATAATTATAGAAGCGTTATGCACTTTTACAGGGCTTTTGAAAATTTTGGGTAAGTCAAAATACAACCATTATGTTTTCGAAATTTTTGATAAAAATGTTTTTTAAAAAACTCCATTGCTTATATCTTTTTAATATTAAGTTAAGGCTTTTTTGGTAAAAAGGGCAACAGGCTTAGCTCTACGGGAACTTTCCAGCTGGATCAGATATCAACTGGACGGCCACCGTGGAGTGCTGAGTAAGCCACCTAGTCATTTCAGGATAAGGGCTTGTCAAATATGGCCTAACTTGCTTGGCCTGGCCCGGCCTGTGGCCAGACAGGAAGGTACAAAATGACATCATTTTGTTAATTTTTTAAAAAAATGAGGTCGGGCTGGCCTGACCCATTGTCATCCCTAAATTCCTATATTTAATAAAAGGCTTACTAAAACATGAATGCCTACCTTTCTTTGATGTTATACATAGGAGAATTGGTCATATGGAAAATAAATTTCTTTCTTATACATGGAGACTTCAACTGGTCACCTTCATTTTAAGTAGCCTCCATATTCACATTGATGTTTCCATTTATTCTAATCTTATAATTTGATAAAAAATATTAAGAAAATCATAAAGAATCATCTATGGTCAAGTTTTGTTAATAATCATTTTGGTACTAAAGTTAAGTGATCTAAAGTTAGCTCTCTTAAACATGAAGAAGGCCTCATTATTAACTCATTAAAATTCATGAAAAAATCTTCTAAGAGGATATGGAATTTATTCATTGATCATAAGTCCATTTAAGTGGAATGGATTCATTATTACATAAACAATAGTCACATCTTATGGGGAATCAAGTATACTTCTATCTTTTAGACCTTTAATTGGATTCTTGTATTGAGGAACTTTATGTCTAATGGTATCAAAGTCTGAATTAGGAATGAAAATAAAACTATGTTTTGGTTTGATAATTGGTACAAGATGGTTCCACCTTTTCCTTTACAAAGCCTAGATCAATTAAGGCTTCATTTCCTTTAAAATGCAAATTCAACCCCATCATATATAGTGGTGGATGGCTTTATAGGACTAGAAGTGTATCCTTAAAAGGACTCAAATATAAGTCTTCCTTCTCTTAGTCCTTTAATTGAATTCAGAATTCTTAGATCAAGGGACTTTATATCTAATCGTATTAAATTCTTAATTGGGAATAAAAATAAACAATATTCTGGTTTAATAGTTAGTATAAAATGGGTCCCCTTTTCACTTTACAAGGCCTAGATTAGTTAAGGCTTTATTTCTTTTAGAATGCCAAACTCAGCTTTATCATATATATTAACTTCTAAACTATTTGCCTAATCAGAATGAAGGTGATAAACTTCAAATCATTATGGCTCCAAATACTTCATTAAAAAATCATGTCTTCAATTTGTCAGGCCTTTTGGTGATCATATCTTATGGTGGAAAATGGTTTGGTTCCCTAATCATTACCTTAAAGCCTAGTTTTTATTAGCAATAAAATAAAAGATTTAGACATTGGATAGAGTAAGAGGTCTCATCTTAGCAAACAATGTGTGCAAACTCTATAACAAAGCTTTGAAGAACCTCATTCATCTTCTTTTTAACTATAATGTCTCTACTTCCTTTAGTGCAATGCTTTGAATCTATGCAAGCTTAAAGTACTATATAAAGATTGGCACCTAAGCATCTTTTTCAATTACGTATTAAAATTCCTTTAGACATGTAAACTTTGCAAAAAGAACATTACACCTTCCAACCTTCTTTGATTACCCCTATGTTTAATTTTAAAAAACAACATTACACGTATGTATAATTCGCAAAAAGAACTTCATCCTTCTAATACTAAATTCTAATAAGCAAGCCTTTTCCAATAACTTTGAATATGACTTAGAATCTAATACTAATACAAAATTAAATTAAATAAAAACCTAAGCTCCCAATTACAATAATAAGAAACTAATTTAATGTGCTTTGATGTAATCTAATTACAAAACAAATAACTTCGAAAGATAATTGCTTCCCTATCAAAGCAGAACACTAAAAACCTAAGAGAACTTTCATCGAATACTTTATACGCTTCAAAAATTCAACCCTAACTAACAAAATTTTTTTGTTTTTTTTCCTTTCTTCACCAACATTAACACATACAAACAAACATTAACGCAAACAACTCAAAGCTTCACCCTAAAATCAACCACAAACATAGCATTTAACAACAACAATGAAACCAAAAAAAAAACCCAAAACAAATGTATCAGCTACTTATTACCTTGAATACAATTGTAGGGAGACGATGGAAGAGAAAAACGAAGAGAGCACGATGAACAAAGAAGAGAAGAGAATATTAAAAGGAATTGTTCAAAAAAAATGTTGAATGGAAATAGAAGAGAAGAGGAGGTAAAATGACAAACAACGTAGTTTTTTCTATTTTTAATCTCTATAACATTTGGCTATGATTCTATAAAATGTAGCCAAATGTTACACAATAGGTGATGATTTTTAAAATTTTTCAATAAAAAATATATATTAGGTGAATCTATACTATAAATATTTTCATATTTTTCAATTTTGCTAATTTTTGTAATATATCATTTCTATAAAATAATAAAGAGTTTATACATAATAAATAGAGTTTTATGAGACCATATAAAATTGTCATGTCATATATATTCAAAGATATTAATAAAAAGTATAAATGTAACATAAATAAATTTTGTTTTTTTGTTTTATAAATTTTTGAAATGTCATTATACATAAATAAAAATTTATTTTTATAGTTAACATCATTATGACTAATATGAAATTTGATTTTTAAGAATAGTATATGAATATTTGATATTGATTTCCATTATTTACTATAATGCAATTTTTTTATTAAACTGCAATAATTATTATATATGGTAATTAATATAATGTTATATAAATGTATAGATAATAATTGTAACTAGTATAATGATTTATGACTTTATAGATAATATGTAAATATTCTCATCTCTTACTTATATATATATTTGGTACTTTTATAATAAATTTATATATTATATGTAATTTCGTCACTAAAGGTTAAGTCAAATTAAAATAGGCTACCATTTGGCGACAATTTCTGATTCATTACCAAATGGTATATTTCTTCTTAATTAATCAAAAATGGTGTCGTTTTCTACTAGGTTATTAATATGAAAACGAAGCTCTCTTCATTTTTGTGTTAGTCAAACCAATTTTCTCTAGGTTTATCGTTAAAGAAGCGTTGTCTCTTGATCTGTTGTGGTTGTCTCCTATCTTGTGGTCATGACCATGTACAAAGCATCGCGTCCTGTGTTGGTATTGTTCTTCATTTAGATTTTCAAGAACCGTCCATTTTGTGCTATGCTATTTTGTGGAGTTTATGTAGGTTTTGTGTTCTACTAATGGTATACGAATTTTTGTTTGTGTTTGAGTTTGAAAGATGGTGATTTGTATTTCTGTTTTGGATGTGTATGAGTTGACATTTCTTTTCCAGCTTCCATGCTTGTTTGAGGAAACCTGCTAACTGTTTGAAGAAAGGTCTATTAGAGAATAAAAGCTACTTCTGTAACTATTTATGTACGTATTTACCATATGGATGTTTCAGTCGTAAGTGTACATGGTCTTCTTAATGAAGGGGCCAGCAGGCTCTATTTCCCACTATTATTTGCCCGCATTCTCTGTCAAGTTTCTTTCTAGACCTATTCTCTGTAAGTCTAAGTTGGCATGATGTCAGAGTCCGGTGCAGCGGGGATGATTGCCTCATTCATCAACTCAATTGAATACTATCTTCCTTCGGGGTGGCTGGGACAAATCAGTTCTAAGTAATCTCACAACATCTATTATGCCCTTCATTACACGAATATAAAATATGCCTTTCTCACTAGTAGCAATTCTGCCATGATGTCAAATGTCTGTCAAAATTATGTAATAAACTCGAAACATATAAAATGTCATTAATTCTGCTGTGAATTAGTACTACACTGACCAGCAAAAGCGGTCTCCTTTACCGACCTGACACTCTCTAAGCACCCACGTACTTCACTCTCTGCTTGAATCTTTTACCCCAAATCTCTACCAGTTATACTTTACAAATGTATCTATCAAATGGAATTTGCAATAGTGTTTAATGAGGCTGTGATTAAACATAGCAGTTAAAAGAAAAATTATCAACACTAGAAATATTAGCAAGCTATCGGAACATATGTAGGTAACAAATGTATAAATTGGAACCATGATATTCAACTCAATTGTGAATGGTTAATTGCTTCATATGAAGAAAATTGAGACTCACATTAACTTTTCTTTTTTTAATGTATATAGAAGCAATCATATTCTGAAGTTGCAAGGGGATAAACATAGTACATAGACATTTAACATTATCAACCTTATCATATGAAGTACTCTCACTTAATATATCACAAAATTAACATTGTTAAAATGTTGGAACATTCAAATAAGAAGTCTTCTATTGACTTTTCAAAATAAAATTGTTAACATTAATTCATCACAGAATGTCAATGTGGCGACTAGTTTTTGATGGCATAAATAGGTTCTGCTGGGAGGAATGTGGCAAAATTGCCCCTGGTGAAGAACAAATCGATGAATAACAAATCTCCTCATCAAAGTCTAATCATTGCTTGCCTTCAACGGTTGATCTTCTTCTTGAAGGTTCTTAGTATCATCCGAATGACCTCTCTTCCTTAATTATCTGTATCTCATTTTCTATTAGGAAGCTATCATAAGAACATCTGATTGTATATACTATATGTTATGTTAAGCTTCCTCGAATCTTCAAGAGAAAATAGATGGAAATTAAGGCGGTGGCGATGTCCCGATGGTCTATATAGGATTAGGGAAATCGGTTAATTTGGAACAGTGGTCTATTGCAAAAACTATGTCTGTTTATTGTGACGTTGATGGATTCTATTAGTCGGGTGTAAATGTGTTTGAATTTGGGTTCCTAATTTTGTTTGATTTAACTTTGATTGTTCTATACTATTTCCTCATTAGGTGAAATGCATGGTATGTGCAATTCATCTAATACCATCATCCATACTGCATCTGGGAAATTGTTGATTACATCTTTTGTAAATTTAGCTAAAGCAAAGAATTTGTTGGAAGAGTGTGTCAACAAACCAGACCTTGAGGGAAGATCTTTAATTATTTTAATTGATGGATTGGAACGTGCAAGGAGTCTTCTTAGGAATCTAAACATTGGCAACCCCTTTACCTTTTCTACCGAGTCTAATGTCGCTTGGAATTTAAAAACTTTTATTTATGTATAAAACTTTATTTATTATTTTGTCTGTAAGAATTGTTAAACTTCTAATTAACTTCTTAAAGTACTTACCATATATAATTATATTATATTGCTTACCATATTTCAATATTTATATGTATTATTGTTTTATTGTTAATAAATATTAATGATTAAGAATAATGTTCAACTTAAATTTATGATATTTTGATCTTATTAACATTAAAAATTTAGGTAGTTTATCTTTTTATGTCTAAAAAATATTTACTTTTCAAATTTTAAATTACCTACCATACATGTTTTTTTCAACAATATGTTTAAAACTTTGAAAACATTTTACAATTTTTAGATGTTATATTCTATTTTCATGAAATTTTTGTATAAACGGATCAAGGTATAATACTAAATACATAGAGAATCATTTGTGTATAAATCCATAGATTTAAACAAATTTATAGAGGTTAAATGCATTAGCTATTTAAACAAATTTATAAAGAAGGCAAATGAAAAAATATGAAAAATCATATAAATTTCAATTATAATTAACCTTAGCATTATTAAGCACACTTATCATTAAAATTTATCTTTTTAATAATAATATTTTTAAGAATACTATTACACATAAAAATTCATCAAAATTGCTCTGAGAAATACATATTATGTAAAATCTTTAATATTAACTTTTGCGATGATTTTCTAATTCGTCACCAAAAGTACCACTTTTTTAGATCTAGCGACAAGCAAGCCATCACTAAATGTTAATCAAAATCATCACAAAATGGCTTTATTTAGTGACGATTATGGAAAACATCGCAAAAACTTTGAATTTCTGCCACAAATTTATAATTCGTCGTCAAAAAATAGTCGCCAAAGATCTATTTTGTTGTAGTGAATATTATACATAACATCATACTTTATACATGTCCAACCTTCTTTAGCTGTTAAGATCCTACCATAAAATGAGGATGTATCTAATGAAGTTAATATATGGGTGAAGTTGTTGCAACCCAACTATAACTAGGTACTTTTGAATTCTTCTTTCTTTCAACAGATTCGTATCTTCCTTAATTGTCTTGGATCAGCATGTTTGTTCAGAAACAATAGCCTGAACTTTTGGGCCTATTTCTAATCGATATCCTGAAGCCACATCTCTATGTTCAATATTACTAATTTGACCTAGAAGTACGTAAGATTAATGAAAATTGGTAATAACAAAGTCAATTTCCAAGGTAGATTGAAGAAAATTAATTCATTCAACCGTATCCCAATTTTTTCTTTATTCACATGAGAGTGCAGAAGATTTCTAGTTCTCAACTTATTTCATTTTCATGCAACTTTAATATGTTCGAGTTTTTAAAAAAGAAATTGTTGGGGATAGAATACAGGAGGAGATTCATTAGATATTGATGACTCCAACCTGTGTCTTTATTTCTAACATTTCTAAACATTACAATCCTAACAATATTCTTAAACAATAAAATGAGTAAAAAAGAGGATTATGCAGCTTTGAACTTCTCCTCTTTCACTAATTAATTCATTTTCTAAGCTCATACTTGAATTTAATGGATTAGCTCCAGCTATTACGCGACGAGATAAAAATGAAAACAATAAAAGTCATACTAATGAAGGACAATAATCAGTATCAGTCACAATGTTGGGCTTGGAGTATATCAACAAAAAAAGTTTAATATAGTAACAAGAATTCCGAGTTGTGCAATAACAAGTGGAGTCTTGAGTTTGGATGAGAAGATGGCGATGGTGAAAGCTTGTAACTCTAATGAAATTGGTGACACGATGGTTTCTTTAAAAGATTCGACTGGTGTCAGTAATGCAACAATTCACCAAGAAGTCCTTGAGACTATAAAGTTTGGAGACAAAAATATAATTGCATATTCATGTAAAGTAAACAGTTTCTAGGTAAAGGTAATTGATTGATTGTTAGTTTTAAAGTCTAAAATTTCCATTTTTGTATGTCTTAGTTCATCATTTCTGTGAGATGTTTCGCTCTTGTCTTGCCATCGTCAACGATTCCAATGACTTTACGTTTCTGTTTGCTTTGGCCATTCATCTTCCTTTGTAAGTCTATTTTTTCTCTCATTTAATAATGCTAATTGAAATTAATTTGTTCCACATATACCTGCAGAATAGAATCCTACAACTCTATCCAAAATGTGATTAGGATGCTGATGTATCAAATATGGGAGAAGACAAAAATATGTGATGTTATTACACATATTAACATACAAACATAACATACATAGATACATACATATACATACATACATATATATATATATATATATATATGTATATATGTATGTATGTATGTATGTATATATATGTATGAACGAAGACAACAAAATTAATAAATTGTTGGGAAAAATATATCATGAAACATTGACTTACAACACTTATTACACATACCTAATATATCCCTTTCCAAAGTATTTAAAATATTTATCATCTTTTTGTGTTAACTCTCTACAAAGTTTTTTTTTTTTCCTTAACTATATCGTTAGATTTGCAAAACAACATAATTTTCATCCATATATACTATAGAAATATGCAAGTTGTTCGTAGTGAAACTTACCAAGAAAATATTTAAAAAGTATCCCATCAATTCAACTAGAATCAATCTATAATTAAGTCATAACAGATGCTCTAGTTTGACTAGCTTTTAGTTAGAACATGGCTAAAGAATAACATTTTAAGCAAAAAAGTTGAAGTTATTGATACCAATTTTATAGAGGATGCGATTAAAAATAAGAATCTTGTTGGTCTCTCATGGCATGCAATAGGGAGTGAATTGTATGCATGGCCCTGGGCAAGGGCAGGGTGGGCACCCGCCCAGGACCTATCCTTGTAAATGAAAAAGTAAGGCCCATTTTTATCCTCATAAAAAATAAAATGAATAAAAATAAGATCTACTATTGACCTCATAAAAAACGATAAAAGGGCCCATATTTTGATTATTTATATTCTTTGTGAGGGCCTAAAAATAGGCAAAAATATGAATTTTTTTTACTTTACCCAGGGCCTATAAAATATTAGGAACGGCCCTGAATTTGTGTGTACTCACTTTTCTCCTTTTTTTATAAACTAATGTGTGAATTTTCTATTCCAATGAATGATTATAGAAAATTCATATAAAAGTATCATAAACAAACATATCAATATCAAAAGAAAGACAATTTTGATTTATTATGGGTCAACTAAACAATCTTTGACTTACATCCACTCTTTTAGTTTCACTTAAGAATTCACTATCTTCTTCCATCAATTGGTAAAGAACAACCCTCTATAACATCTTCTGTCACAGGTGAGAGAAGCTCTTACAATTATCTTACTCTATCACTGGTGAAGAGTAATTCTTTACAAATCTTGTTTAAGGTCAAAAGGAACCCTTACAAAGTGCATCTCAAGCGAATTTTCTAATTGAATTAAGTGCATAACTCAAAATATCTTTCTCTTACTCATACCTTTAAAAAAGGTTCAATATGTATTACGTAATGCAAATATGCATTCTTTAGCTTATTAAGGCTCTTAGTAACTCTTTAATATACCCAAAATTCTTTCGACAACTCATATGTGGCTTATTTACACTTAAAAGAACCTAAAATAATGAATACAATTAAAAACTAATTGTTACAATTATTAACAGTATAATTGGTCAACTAATCTATATATTAGTCAGCTAATGTGTGTGACATATTGATTGACCATGTGCATATATTGGTTGACCAGTGTATATAAAAATACATTTCCAAAAATTTTTAAAAATTTTCAAGTTAAAGATTAAAACACATTCCTTTCATAAAAATTGATTTTATTCTATTTCAAAAGTTTCCTAAGAGTTAGCTTAAAGATTAAGAGGTTTTTTTAAGATCAAAACAAAATTTCTCTTAATCATGCAAGGATTTATGCATTATGCATATATACAAATGATCATCCAATGATTAAGCTTTTAATTGATTTAAATGACTAATATAAGGTTACAATAGGGATTATAATTATTTTTTAAGTCTTGATATTCTTGATTCCTCCTTATTCTTAGTTCTTTACTTAAATTGCATATATGCTTCCCTTTGCTCATTTTCTTCAACCCTTGATTGTTCAGTTGATTTAATTGACTCTTTCACTCACTTTAACATTCTATTGAACATAGTATTTCACATATTAAATTACTAATGTCACTTAAGATAAAGATATTTTGGAGAAAAATGACAATCTCCTCTTCCACTTATAAGATGTTAGAAATTGCTCCTTTTGTTGATAACTTATCTGTCCTTTGAGTACATCAAACTTTAAATCTAGAAACCAAATCCTCTCTTGTCCCACCTAATGACGGGGCTTATAAATCCTCTTTGTTTCCATCTAGTTCCCCCTCAGCTCATCCTTAGAGGTGATCAACTAAGCCTCTTCCAAAAGATTTCCAAAAAGAAAATAAAAAAGAGGGCTAATATAAGCCCCATATCTCAACATAAATAATCATTTCTTAGAATGTTTGGGGCCTTAGTTGCCTTAAAAAACAATAAGTGATTAACGATTACCTAAGATTAAAAAAGCCTTCATTTGTGGTCTTTTAAAAAAAAGTTAGGAACTTGAAGAAAAAAATTAGGCTTTTAGACAAAAGCTGGACCATAATAAGAAACTATCAAGCTTATTAAAAAGGAATAATCATAGTGTCTTTTGATCCTGAGGTAGCTTATCTCCTAAAATCTCACTTTACTTATCACTTTGTTCACTTGTATCTTTTTCTGCCTTTATTTGTAACTCACTTTCACATAACATTTATTTATTCGACTAATTTTCCTTTCAAAGAACCACAGTTTGGAATTACTTTAAGAACCTCCAGCTGAACATTAATGATCCTAGATTAGTTTTGGGAGATTTTAAATAGCTTAAACTACTTCAACAATTATCTCATAGTTTGTATGACTTAACTAGTAATCACAAACCTTATATATGGTTATAACTTTCTAACAATGAGCAATAAGTAATTAAGCGACGAGTTAACTAGTAAGAAACTAGATAGAGCCTTTAACAACTCTAAATTTATGTATTCTTTTCCTATAATCATTCACCTATAAGCGCATTTTAATAGGCTTTTAAGCTCTAATCATTCACCTATAAGGGTTTCTATTCCCACACTTGCATTATCTTAAAAATCACCTTCTGATTCAATAACTGTCTATTTGAAATTGAAGGATTTAGGGACATTATTATCATACACCTAAAGATAAATATAAGGGAACAAAGCATTCACTTATATAAGGAATCTAAAAGTAGTTAAATTGGAACTAAAAGAACTCAACGAGAGAAGATACTCTAATAATAGTCAACAAGTTGTTTTTATCATTAGGGATTACCTAAAAAAGCATATAAGGCACTCTACTATAATCAAGTGATAACTCTATAATATTAAGGGAGAAACAAGGATTTCATAAACCAAAGATCTAAAAGACAATAACTCTCAAATAAAAAAATTTATGATAGACGATAACTCTCTAATTAACCACAAATTTATGATACTTTAGTATATGGATGGCAATAAATATACCAGCTTCTTTTTCAACTCTCTACTCAAAAGAAAAAAGATTAACACAATGGCAACTTATATAGGGCCAGATGGTGAACAAAGCTCATATAACTTTAAGATAAAGTCAATAACACTCTCTTATTTCAAGGAGACTTTTGGCAGTTGCACTAACAATTTGTTTTCTTTGTATGATATCGAAGATTCTATTCTTAATTTAATCAATCAAGAACTCATTTAATCACTCATAAAACCATTCAACAAAGAGGGCATTCATCAAGCTCTTTTTAGTATAAAGGAAAATAAAGCACCTAGCCCAAATGGACTCAATGACATTTTAAAAAAAAAATCATAGAGTTTGGTAGAGAATATATTAACATATGCCATCTTAGAATTCTTCAACAATGTTATGATAATCAAAGAGTTAAACAAAAATTTGATTTGCCTAATAGCTAAAACTTATAACTCTTTGTTTACCTAATATTATAGACCCATATCTTATTATAATGTAATGTAAAAAATCATTACAAAAATGCTCTTATCTAGATGCTAGACAATGCTACCTCACATAATTAGCTCTAATCACATACCTTTCATCATTGGTAGAAGCATTAGTGATAACATACTCTTGGCCTAACATATTTTCAAAAGTTACCAAATGATGAACAACTCCAAAAATTGCTTTCTTAAGATTGAATTTTAGAGATATTTTAATTCAATTAAATGGGAATTACTATTTTTTTTTATTTTAGATGCCTTTGGTTTTTTTAATGCTTTCATGATTTGGATAAAAGGTGTCATAACTCCTATCTATAGTATATTGCTAAATTAAGATCCTACTTAATTCTCTTAAGATGATAGAGGTTTAAGACGAAGGGATCCCTTATCTCCTCATTTTTTCACTCTATGTATGGAAACATTCATCGAGCTAATAACCAAGTATATTATATAAGAAAAAGGGTTAACCTAACTCAACAAGTATAAAAAATAAAAAAATTCAAATATTATTTGTTAATGATCTAATCCTATTGTATGGCGCCAATACCAAGACAATAGCTACTTAATGAACTTCCTGAAGCAATTTATAATATGTTAAGGCTTGAAATTAATATGAATACGACTTGCTTATATTTATGTACAAGTGGTGCTGGGTTAGAAGATCAAATTTCTTCCTCTACAAATTTCAAAGCCTAACAAACCCCTTGAAATACTTAGATTGTCCTATAACAACTAAGAGCTATCCTAAAATGACTACTAGACTCTCCTTGATATGAATCATAGAAGAATTAGTTGCTAGACAAATAAATGTTTCTTATAAACTAGCAAAATTTAGCTAATTATCTCCATCCTTAATAACTTGCATATTCAGTAGAACTCCTACCTGGATCTTCCCCTTAACTTGGTTAAGATAATTAATGAACTCATAAATTTTTTTCTTTAGTTAGGAGAAACAACTAACTTTGCATATGCCAAAGTGAAGTGGGTTGATATTTGCAAACCTAATGATATGGATGGTCCAGGTATTATCTCCATTAAAACCAAGACTAAAGTACTCCTAGTTAAAAGAATATAAAAGTTATTCTATGATCACGAATCTCTTTAGATATAATGGATTCATATATAGTTTTTAAAAGGGAAAAATTCTAAAAGATCAAATCTAGAGTTGATACCTCTTAGACCCTATTGCATATTCTTAAGCTAATAAGTTATATGGCCCTAAAATGAAGCATATTATGGGCAATAGTAAAATCACATAGATATAGTTTGATAATTGACATACAGATGGTCCTCTTTACAGGCTACCAAATTACTAATCGATTAAGAATATCCTACTTGAAAAAACTAGAGCAACAGAGATAATAAAAGGCAATAATTAGAGTTTTGACCTAAGAGAATCATCAGCTTTCATGGAGAGCAAAAGTAAGTTATTGACTATAAAAAAGTATTCATCTTTATTGCTAATTTGAAAATAATTTATTTATTAATATATCTTATTTCCCAAAATTTTTAGTTGGTTATCAATTAGATGTCAAGTCTGTTCTCCAATAGTTATTTACGAAAAGAATTTTATATTAAGCATCAAATGGGTTATATGATTAAAGCTCAAGAAAATAAAGTGTTCAAGTTAAAGAAGACGTTATATGGACTTACACAAGCAATAAGGGCTTAGAATAACTTAATCAAAATTTTCTTTTAAGAGAATGGTTATATGAGATGCTTATACGAATATTCTCTTTATGTTAAAATGGATAAAATTGATCTTTTGTTTGTTTATATCTATATGGATGATTTTATTTCACAAGCAACAATTTAAAGATGTTTGAATAATTCAAAGATTCCTTAACCCAAGAGTTTGAGATCAGTGATATGTGATTGATATCTTAGTATTTGGGAATTGAAATAAAGCAAGAGGAGTATGAAATTTTTATCACTAAAGTAAGCTATATAAAGGGGGTGCTTAAGAAGTTTAATATGCTAGACAATAAGTCAATTAACACTCTTAGGAAGTATGGAATAAAGTTGTTCAAGTTTAATGGACAGGAGAGTGTAGATCTCACTTTGTTTAAAGGTCTTGAAGAAAGTTTGAGACATTTACACTACAAGAGTTTAGCGATAAAAATTACAGACAGAATGTGAAGGTTTACCGTCAGCAAGCTAAGTTGGCGGTGAAATTTACTGAAGGAATGAGTTGTCGGAGAAATGGCCCTAGGTAATAGTTGGCGACGGATTACAAATTTTCCATCGCTAAGTTACCAACAGGAATTTTCTATTCCATTGCTATATTTAACGGCAGTAATTTTTATGCTATCAGTAAATTTAGCTACCGAATGTTTGTTTCGGTCGGTAAATGTAGTGATGGACAATGCTCCTCCATCAGTAACATTAACGACAGATTTCCTAAATCCGTCGGTAAATTCACAACTAATTTTACAAATGGATCTTAGTTGAACATCGGTAAATTCAGCATTTTATTGACAATTTTTGTTTTTCTGTTGGTAAATTTACTGATATTGTTTTTTAAATATTTTTCCTACATTTAATTTTATTTGATAATCTTATGATTGATGTATAATTTATATAGTTATCAGTTAGTTATTGATAATATTTTGGTTTTTTCTACATTTAATTTATTAAAACAGAAAGTTGACTAATGATAATACAGTAAAAATTATCTTAATTGATAATAAAAAATTATTATCTACAACAATAAGTATTCAATTTATACAAAATGACTACAACTATACTATTCATTTGGTGAATGTGAATGCTTTAAATATTACGAAAAGGTGCTGCCTTTCTCCTTCAACTCATCTATCTCATTACGGAGCTTGGCTATGTACTCCATCGACTATTGCAACTGAGTTGCTAATGCCTGTACTATGCTCTGAAGCTCATTGACTTCATTGGATGCACACTACTTACTAAATGTTGTTATATTAGATGTGGAGGATTGCGAATAACATGTGTTCGCAAATGAACCTAAATCGAAGATCTTTCTACAACGATCCCTACCATCCACTGCATGAAGATATGTTTGACTCTCATTAACATCTTCAGACTGCTGAGACTGTAGTTAAATGCTTTCTTGTATTTGGTCCTATCAGAAGGCAATGTTTATGTTAATAAGTGATAATTATTAAGCATTAATATTAAAGAATAAATTTCATATACATTTAGTTCTCTACATCTAGTATTGATGAAGGTCACACCATCATGCTTCTTAGTGTGAGTGTGCAAAAGAGCCGACGGGGTAGGCTTCCTGCCCATAGATGTTTCCTGCATAAGAATAAAATGTTATAAATGAACTACAATTTACAAAAATTTCAATAGAACTTCCTCTATTTTTATGATATTTACCCCATATTGAACAAAGAAAGTAACTCAACAACACAACCATATATGCCACCAGACATTTATAGCATTATCATTCTCCATAATACACATATTTTCATTCCAAATTTCACACATCAAATTAAATTGAAATACATCAAAGTAAAAATAATCATAATATAAGTATAAAGTGTAGATACTTACAAGTCTCTTTGCATGCTCGTGGTGGAATCCAACAATGTGAACAGGAAGACTCTCTCCCCCCGGTCCTCCACGTCTATTGGTAGAATTATGCTCTGAAATGGACATTGCCTCAGGTGATGCCCACTACTGCCACCAATGACTCCATATTTCTTTAGAAATATAACGAGGTCGTACACCAGTCTTGTGTATCACACCAAAAAAGTCTCTATAATGTGTACGAACTTGTCTCTCCCATACTTTATAAATAATCGTGTCAAATTTAGATCCCAAAAAAATTTTGAGAAAAAAGAAAAAACGTACGATAAGTACTTATAACCTACAATATCTATCTAATTAATGTATAAAAATAATTACAAAAAATATATTTTTGTACCTCAAACTCCTAATAATAAAAATTCTTTGTAGCTTGAGAGATATTCTTCCATATATAACCCTCAAGATCAATATTTTCCTTGAATTTCGATGTTATGTTTCTTAAACATGGTCCAGACGAAATCAACCTATTATAAAAACAATTTTATATCATTTTTAAATTTAAAACTATAACTTAATTATAAACATATGGTGTTTTATATATTTTCACATACATATTGATGACAATTGTAATATAAGTTCTTCCATCAACTCCCTCAACTTCAGGCTGGAGGCCACCTCCTTCATCCGCAACATTTACCCTTAATACCTCTGTCAGTATAGGGGATGTGGATGGTGCAAAGTTATTGGATGGTGTAGCAGCAGGTACAAAAGGTGATGCTTCATCTGCATGTATAGTAGTTGGAGGTACAACATCTGATTCTGTTGCAGCTGTAGAATGTGATGCTTCATTTAGAAAGTAACTGGCTCCAA
>JANIIA010000008.1:27577262-27589305 GCA_027478495.1 Erythroxylum alaternifolium
TAGTTAAATATGATTTGAATAGAAATTCTAGCACTCACTGAGCTCGTTTAGCTCACACTCTCTTTTCTATTTTTAAATGAAACCTCCCAAGGGCACGCTTAGGGGCTTTAGTAGCAGGGACTCCACCTCACGACTAGTCAACTTCATCAAATGCTGTTGTGTAGGAATTTTTTCCTTGTAAATGTTTTTGGGAACATTTGCATTTTCATGAATATGTTTTGGACTATATTTTGTGTAAAGAATGCATGTATATGAATGTTTTAAAGTTAAATGCATGAATATGTCTGAGTTTATTTTTAAGATTATTGAAGTAATTATTAAGATTGCTTGTGAATGGACTTAAAGTCCAAAATTTGTTGTGGGGATATTGAGATGATTATAGAAGTGTTTCTTTTACAGAGATTTGAAAATTTTGGGAAGGTCAAAACACAACCATTATGTTGTTGAATTTTTTAATAAAAACAATTAAAAAAACTCTACTGCTTATATTTTTTATGATGCGCTAAACCTTTTTTATTAAAAAGGAAATAAGCTTAACTCACGAAAACTTTCCAGTTGGATCCGATATAAACCGGAAGGTCATTGTGAGGTACCGGTAGGCCAGCTAGTCATTTCAAGATAGGGATGTGTTAATGTTGGTATCAGAGCCCGGCTTTTAAAAATGGGTTGCCTTCTTTTTGGTTTAAGGTTTTTATGTTGTTTTAAAAGTGAGGCGACCAATAAAATGTTGTGATTTACATGCATATTATTTCATAAACTAAAAGCTTTACACTTTTGCATTTTTGTTCAATACACAGTAAGATGTATAGATAAGGCCGTGGACGTCCCGAGAGATCTATTCCAACAACCCCTGCACCTGAGTCACCTCCGATACAGGAGGATGACCACATTATAGACTCAGCAAGTGTTTCCATGAACTAGCCACATTCCCAATCATTAGGGTCAGCGAAACCAACTGGGATAAGCTTTACGGGGAACAGATGGCTCAAATTCTCGCCACAGCGATGCGATAGCCATGTGAAAGTGTGAAAGCTTCTAAATGCTCAATTTAGGGCGTTTGTAAATTGGGTGCCAAGACTTTTGATGGGAATGGAGATCCCAAAAGTGCACTCACATGGTTAGATCGGGTGAAAAAGATATACAGAGTTGTGGGATAGACTGGTGAGCAAAAAGTTGTATTTTCCACCTTCCTCCTCGAGGATAAGACAAAGGATTGGTGGAAGGCTATTGAGAGGCGATTTCCATATGGGGTATCTTGGGCAGAGTTTCAAAGATAATTCACAGATAGATTCTACCCATACAGTTATAAGGATGCAATGGTAGAAGAATTCTTCCGTCTAGAGCAAGGTTCAAAATCAGTGATGGATTATGACAAAATATTTTCGAAACTTGTCAGAAGTGTTATGTTTATTGCAGATAGTGAAGAGCAGAAGTGTAAGAGGTTTGCTATAGACTTAAGTCCTACATTGTGGATCCATCTATCTTTGTCTTCACAGACACACTACAAGGAATTAGTTGAAGCTACGATGAAAGTGGAGAGAAATGCAACAGCAATCACTCAGAGTTCAAGATTAGAACAGAAGTGTAGTGCACTAGCTAGTTCATCCCAGGGCTCAGCCAAGAAAAATAAGTCAAGATAGAGTAGTGTCATGAGGTTTAATAGAGGTGGATCATCCAACCAGGGATCTTTTGGGTCACCCATTAGGCCTAGAGACTCCTATGACACTAGGACCTCAGTGCCAGGGTGTGCTACTTGCGAAAAAAGACATTTGGGTGAGTGTCGGATGAATATGACAGGTTGTATCCATTGTGGTCAGAAGGGTCACGTCATCAGAGATTGTCTACAATTAGTCACCGCGGAGAGGTCAGTGGTTGGATCTTCAGCACCTTCACAAGCTAAAGGGGGTTATAGACAGGATGGCTGAGGTTCTCAGACCAAAGGGTCGAGTTTTATTAGATCTGGTAGAGCTTCAAGGGGTAGAGGAGCAAGACCTATAGGATAGACAAGTAGACACTATATAGAAGCCCGAGCTTTTGTAGTCACTTAGTAGGAGGCTGATGCCACACCAGATTTAGTCACTAGTATGATTACTATTTTTGATCTTGATGTATATGCTTTAGTAGATCTTAACGCTACACATTCTTTTATGTTTATGGATTTTTATACAAAATTGAGTGTTAAGCCTTAGTTATTAGATGCTGGGGTAGTAGTTTCCATTCCAACTAGAAACTTACTTTTCACTAAAAGAGTGTTCTTAGATAGTAGAATACTGATTAAGGGTAAGGAATTCCCAGCAAGACTGATCATATTGGATATTTGGGATTTCAATGTTATTCTTGGAATGGATTAGTTATCCGCACACTGAGCGATGGTGGATTGTTTTAAAAAGGAGGTTAGGCTGGGTCGATTAGGGAAACCAGAGGTAATATTTTGTGGGATACGGAAAGTTCTTTCCATTAGTATCGTATCTGCCATGGTAGTTAATGGAATGCTCCATAAAGGATGCTAGGGATATCTGTCTTACATAATTAAGCAGAATAATGATGAGATTCAACTAGGAGATATGCCAGTGGTCAAAGAGTTCCCTGATGTGTTTCTGTATAATCTTCCAAGATTACCCCCAGATAATGTAATAGAGTTTGAGATAGATATACCTTCAGAAACCCAACCAATTTCAATTATTCTGTACATAATGGCTCCAGCGGAGTTAAAGGAATTGAAAGTGCAAATGGAGGAGTTGTCAGATAAAGGTTTCGTGAGACCTAGCACTTCTCCACAGGGGGCTCCACTCCTACTTGTGAAAAGGAATGATGGGAGTTTAAGGTTGTGTATCGACTATAGACAACTAAATAGAATGATAGTTCGCAACCAATATCTGCTCCCGAGGATTGATGATTTATTCGATCAGCTACAGGGATCCAAGGTATATCCAAAGATTGATATAAGATTATGTTATCATCAGTTGAAAGTCCACAGCGAGGACATTATGAAAACTACCTTGAGGATGAGGTATAGGCATTATGAATTCTTAGTTATTCCTTTTGGATTAACGAATGCTCCAGCTACTTTTATGGATTTGATGAATAGAGTGTTTCAAAAGTAATTAGATAAGTTCGTGATTGTATTTATTGATGACATATTGGTGTACTTAGTTAGTCATGAGGAGCATGTAGAACACCTTTGGATTGTACTACAAACCTTACAAGAGCACCAGTCATTCGCTAAGTTCAGTAAGTGCTAGTTTTGGTTTGACAAGGTTTCTTTCTTAGGTCATGTCATCTCAGTTGAGGGACTTAGTGTAGATTCCGAAAAGATTGAAGCTGATATTAATTGGAGACCTCCTACAACTGTGATAGAAGTCAAGAGTTTCCTTAGATTGGTAGGTTATTATAAGAAATTCGTTAAAGGATTTTCCAAGATAGCAACCCCACTGACTAAGTTAGCGCGAAAAGAGGAGAAGTTTGAGTGGTTAGATGCTTGTTAACGAAGTTTTGATGAATTGAAATAAAAATTAAAGACAACTCCTATACTCACATTACCGATAAGGAGTGATGGATTTGTAGTGTATAATGATGCCTTGAGATAGGGGTTTCAGTGTGTACTCATGCAAAATGATAAGGTTGTAGCCTATGCTTCTAGGAAATTGAAGAAGCATGAACAAAACTACCCCACCTATAATCTAAAATTAGCAGCAGTAGCTTTTGTATTGAGAATATGGATGTATTAATTGTATGGTGTTCCCTGTAGGATTTTCACAAATCATAAGAGTGTGCAATATTTGTTTACTCAGAAAGAACTAAACATGAGGCAGAGGCAGTGGTTGGATTGAATAAAAGATTATAATTGTACAATAGAGTACCATTCCAGAAAAACCAATGTAGTGGCTGATGCCTTAAGTAGGAGACCTACCAGTTCAATAGCACAATTGAAAACGATATATCTTTCACTTCTAGTGAAAATGAGGTCTCTAGTGGTGAGATTAGATATGACAAACTCAGGGGCATTAATTACTACCTTTCATATTTGTCCCATCTTAGTGGATCAGATTAGAAAGGGACAGAAAAAGATCTACAGTTGATGAAATTGAAGAAAAAAGTTGAGATTGGGCAGAGAAAGGATCTTACCATTAGGGAAGATGGTATAGTGATGAGGGGGAATGATTATGTGTACCGGATGTAGGAGACTTAAAGAAAGAGATCTTAGAGGAAGCTCACTCCTTAGTTTATCCATTCGAGTAGCATGAAAAGGTACCACACTCTCAAAGAATACTATGGGTGGAGAGGAATGAAGAAGGAAGTAGCAGAGTTCGTTTCTAAGTGTCTAAATTATTAGTAGGTAAAAGCAGAACATTAGAAGCCTGCAGGATATTTGTAGCCCCTCCCTATCCCCTAATGGAAGTGGAAGAAGACTACTATAGACTTCATAGTAGGAATTCCATGGAGTCAGAAGGAGCACGATGCTATATAGGTGATAATGGACAAGCTAACAAAGTCCGCACATTTCCTTCTAATAAAAAATGATTATCCCTTAAACAAATTAGCCCATCTGTATATGGATGAAATTGTGAGACCCCATGGTATGCTGATTTCTATTGTCTTAGACCGTGACCCTAGGTTCACATCAAGATTTTGGCCCAGCTTACAAAAAGCCTTAGGTACACGATTGAAGTTTAGCACTATCTTTCACCCCCAGACAGATGGACAGTCAAAAAGGACTATCCAAACACTTGAGGATATGCTTAGGTCCTGTGTTATGGAGTTTAGGGGGAGTTGGGACACACACCTACCACTAATAGAGTTCGCGTACAATAACAATTATCAAGCCAGTATTGGCATGGCCCTTTATGAGGCTCTTTATGGAAGAAAATACAGAACTCCAGTATCTTAGGATGAAGTTGGTGAAAGGAAACTAGTAAGTCTCAACCTTGTACAGGTGAAAACAGATAAAATTCAAGTTATTCGAGATAGATTAAAGATAGCCTAGGATAGGTTGAAAAGTTATGCGAATAATCGCCATAGGGATCTTGAATCTGAAATTGGAGATAGAGTATTTCTCAAGATTTCTGCTCGGAAAGGTATGCTTAGATTTGGGAAACAGGGTAAGCTAAGTCTGCATTATATGGGACCATATGAGATCACAAAAAAATTGAGTCAGTGGCGTATTGATTGAAGCTACCATATGAGCTTGCAAGGATTCACAATATCTTCCATATATCTATGCTTCACAAGTACCTAATAGACCCTTCACATGTAATCACTGAACAAACGGTGAACCTAAAGGAAGATTTGACTTTCAAGGAGGAACCTGTACAGATCCTCAACCACATAGAACAAGTTCTGCATAATAAGATCATTCCTATGGTTAAGGTACCGTGGAGGAATCGCGCGATAGAGGAACCTATATGGGAGCTTGAGCAGTAGATGCTTGCTTTGTATCCCCACTTATTTTGAACATGTATGCTTAGTTAAATTTTGAGGACGAAATTTGTATAAGGAGAGGTGATTGTAAAACCTCGAACCTTTCCTTTCACTCAATAAAATTTTTTATTTTTGGTAAATAGTATTTTCAGATGAATAGCGAATTTTTTGGGACCTAACCTCAAAGTAATGAAAAATATTCAAAATAACTTTTAGAGTTAAATGATAATAAAACTGATCGAAAATAAGTTCGATAAGATGGATTTTGGGAGTTCTGAAAGTTAGGACTAAAATGCCCTTTTTAGGAAATACTGGGTATCAATGATTTTAAACCATTTGAAAACTTTTAAAGCATCCAATTAATAAGAATTGACCCGAATTAGAAAATTTCGTGGTCTATTTGATGATAAAACGATTGCAAAATATTTTCGGAATATAGTTCGATTAGTTAGTGAATTAAACTCATTAAAGGGGCATTTTGGTCTTTTTGTGTATAATGGTGTGGGTGGATTAGTCACACCTAATGACCAATTAAACGCTTTCTTAAGGGTTAAGCATAATTTATTAAATGAATAATTAGTCATTAGAGACAATCATTAAGACATTGACAAGTGTAAAGCATTAAGTATAAAAGGAATAAAGCAAGACTTTTTACTTCATTTAAACATAACCTTGAGAGTGTTTGAGAGGGTAAACATGAGACAAAAAAAACAAAAGTGAAAAGAATAGAAGCAAGGTTGAAGGTCATCCAAGGAGAGAGGAAGAAGAGGGCTTCCATTGTTGATGGGTTTTGATGGAGATTCAAAGAAACCTTGATCAAACCTAAGTTTTCATCATTTACCCAAAAGATTAAAGAAAGAAAGTGGTAAGTTTTCCTAATCTAAATTTCTGATTTTTATGGGGTTTTTTTAGTGAGAAGGATGTGTTTAAGATCAGTGGTTTCTTGGTGTTATTTTGGTATTTCTTTACATAGAATTGATTGAATATAACAAGAGAGGAACGTGTAGTAGAATTCTATCTTAGGTTAATTTGAACCGGTCCATTTATTTTGACCATAAATCAGTCTATAGACCTCTAAATTGAGTGATTTTAATTGTACATGAAACCTAAGACATATTGCTAAAAATCTCTAAAATAAAGCTAGACCTAATTTTGGATGAATGATATCGAAGTTTAAGATTTAAAATGGTAACCTGATATTGTTCCTGTGTTGAAACAGATTGTGATATTTGGTACCTTTTTCATGATTTAGAAGATTAAATGACATGATTTTTGATGATGTAGAATCTAGAGACTTAGGGAAACAAATGTCTAGAAGACCGCAAAGCCTAATTTGAACTTTTGCTATGTGAAAAGTAAGGAACAAGTGGAGGTATGGAATTTAGACATAGGTCATAACCATGACTCATCATGCATGATCATAATATGGTGAATTAAATTGAGTGAGATAGTTTTTTGAATAAATTGATAAGTTAGAATGGGTAAATTATTGTTTTAAGTGACTTTTCAAGCTAGAATTGGAAACAAAGAACAATAGGTTAGCTTACGGTAGTAAACAGAAATATGATTGGCGTACGTATTATATGATTAAATACTAATCTCAAATTCAATTAAACCAAATTTATAGTGTTAATGTCTTATTTCCAAATTTGGAAATAAATGCTTAAGTGAAATGTGCTTATGTAGGTCAAGGAAAGGCACAAAACGTGTGAGTGTGCTTGGCGATAAAGTTGCTTAACAGTGAGTGTTCTTTAAATTGAATTTATGAAAATGATTTCTATTCTATCATATTCTTTAAATTGACTTTATGAAAATGATTTCTATTCTATCATGAAGTGAATATTGATTATAAGTTTTATATGAATATTGTTAGTATATTTTAGCAATATATGAATTCAAGTTTGAAAGTTAAATCTTATATGATTTGAGTTTACATTGAGATGATTTTGTTGGTTGATAAAAAGGAAATGGCTTCTAGCCTATGGTATACCAATAAGTTTTATATAAGTTATTATACCAATGTATAACAGTTAACCTAGTATGAGTAAGCGATACAGAACTAGCTCCGTAACTACCAATGTATGGTGGTTGTCCTAGTGCTGGTAAGTGACGTAGAACTCGCTCCGTAACTAGTGGATAACCAGCCATGATCTGAGAGACCTCTTAGAGAGATGATATAATCAAATTGTCTAGTTACAAAAGGTACAAAACACTCATGTTCATAAAGTGAAGATATAAAATGAGCATAATCCAACACTACAAGAAAAAGTTAATAACTCTAATCTAATGAAGACAATATTGATGATCATGTTGATGGTGAGAAATTTGTAGCTAAAAGCATACTCAAATCAATAAGGATGAGATAGAGTAATGAAAAGATACATATATCATACTATATGTAAAATTTAAAATAAGGTATATAGTATAATTATTGATGGTCGAAGCAGTACTAACATAGGTAGTGTTATTTTATAGAAAATTTGAGTTTTTCTTTTTGAAGCATTTATATTCATACATACTTCAATGGTTGAATAAGCTTATGGAGATTAAGTTAAACAAATAAATGCTAGTTTCTTTTTCTATTTAGTAACATAAATATAAGTTAATTTGTATTGTATTAGCAATACATGCTAATTATGTTCTATTAGAAAGAGTAAGGCATTATGATAATAAATTTTTCTATGATAGATTCAATAATGGGTATACCTTTGTAAAAGATAATAAGTCAATTAATCTTATATTTATAACACAAATAGGTTTATGAAGACTAAAACAATAGTGAAGAGTGATAGGAACTAAAGGATGATAGACCTTATGAAAAACATCTACAATAAAATTTTATGCCTTCATTGAGTATTGATATATTCATGTTGTTTCCTTTTATGTTTAGGTTTTTAAATTGTTTTTTGGAATTTTTTTTATTGGAAGATGTGTTTGTTTGCTTGATTAATATAAGGACTAAAGAAGATGTATGATAAACTAGTTTATAGTTGTAGTTTTTGTTACTTAATTCTCTTTTGATTGCCTGCTTTAGTGGTTTTGTTTACTCAACAATTCTAGTTGCTTATGATTTTTATTTTATTCCAAAAACAACACACTTAAGCTAATCTTGTTGTATAAATTGCACTTTTTGCCAAAATATTGTTTAAAAGGTTACGTTCTGTCTTATGAATTAGTTTTTTTTAGTTTGAAAAAGAAGAAAAGAGAAAATTTCTCAAATCTATTTATTTTTAAGAAATTAGGGCTCATGGCTCAATGTCATATAAGCACAAAGGACCTATTTTATTAACAAACTAGGAAAACTGTGGCTCAATGCTAGTAATACATAAAAAGACCTAATTTTGACTGTCCTACCCAAATTTCCTCCCATTTATCTATACTCATTTTCCTTTACCTTTCACGTCCACAACTGATTACATTCTAAATGATCAATGTGCTCCTATTAACCTTAAACAAGTCAATATTAAATATGACTTCCTCAAACACCAAAATGACCTTGAGACCTCTAGGATATTTGGCAACATTATTATAAAATATACAACCTCCACAAGTTAGGCATAATTTTATTAAAGTAAGCTCAATAAATGAAAGTCAATTCGATTTTAAATCACAATAAAATCATAAAACCTTGCTAATTTCAATTCAATTTTTTATGAAGCCAATTCAATTTTGACATTAAAAGAGTTTTTCTTTTATTGAAACACTAATAGTTTTAACTACAATTAAAAGAACCTTAATTGAATTTTAACAGTCCAAATAATAAGGAAACAAGCTAAACAACATCAAATTCTTGGATGAAATGAGAAAATAACAAACATAAATTCATGCAATTTCTCTTACAATTAGTGCAATGCAAAAATAACAAACACAAATTCATGCAATTTATCTTACAATTAATGTAATGAGAGAATAAAAAACAAAAATTCATGCAATGACAAAATTCATCCATTTAGAACTTTCATTGAACACTTTATAAGTATAAGAAATTCATCTCTAACTATTTACAGAAACAATGGTACGTGGCATTCTTCACCAACAGGAACACATTTAGACACACAATGAACCATTTACAGCTAAAATAGACATAGACATCACAAACCACATTAACTAAAACTGACCCCAACAAAAGCTTCCCTAATAACAACAAGAAGAAAAATAAAAAAACCAAGTGCAAAGGAGGAATAACTAACCAGGATGGACAATTAATCAGAGATCAAGATGACGATGGTATATAGAACTGAAGACCACAACATCGAGGGAAGAGGAAAAAATGAAAAGTTTCAGAGACGTTCGACAGTAAGGGGGACAAGTTCTCGACATTTGTTTAAACAAATAAGGAAATGATGCCGTTTGTGGTTGAAAAAATGACGTGCTTTTCCTTCCAATTAAAACCACAACCCTAATATTGTTTGAATTGACCTACATAATGATATTTTCATAGGTAAATAACTGAACAAAAATGATTCCATAAGGAATTTCCCTACGGACTGGTGCTTCCATAGGTAAATTACCTATGGAATGGTGTTTCTGTAGGTAATTTACCTACGGAAATTCCTTACAAAAACACTCCTCCATAGTAATTTACCTACAAAACTCTATTTTTGTTGGGAAATTCCCTACAGAAATATATTTCCGTAGGTAAATTACCTACAAAAATTTTTTCCCGTCGGTAAATTTTGTATGTAATTTTTTTAGAACCATTGGCGCCTATTTTTATGATGACTTTCACTACTTTGTCGCTAAATTCTGTCGGTAAAGTTATGTGATGTTTACTTTAATTAGAACCTATTGTTTCAATACTCATAATATTTTAAGTGTATTTTAACTAAGTTTTTTGGATTATTACAGGTTTATTGACATGGACAATACTAGGTAGTTGTTCGAGTTATGCTCTAATTTTGTTGTAATATGAGCATTTATAATTTGTAAACTGGTCTCTTTATTTGTTATTTTGTTTATAAGAATTGTTAAAGTTATAATTAAAATCTTGTATACAAAGAATATTCTTTTTGTTTGTATAATTTAATGATATTTTACTTTTCATATACAATGCTTCATATTTTGAATTAATAATATTTTTATACAATTTATTTGTATAATAAATTTTGCAATAAAAATATATCGATACATTATATACAAAATATATTGTTCAATAATATGAAATAAAAATGTAATAAATAATTTTCCATAACATTGTATAACATTTGGTTTTAAAAAATATTTGGCCACACTTTTAGAAACATAGCTAAAAACACTAGAAACGTGGCTGAAAAGGTTTGGCTATATTTTTAAAATCGTAGCCAAAAGTTTTTAGCTATATATTTAGGTACAAAGAAAAACGTAGCTAAAAGTTATTGGTGACGATTTCTGAAAACGTCATGTATAGTTTTCAGCAATGCTTTTTTCTTATAGTTAAATATATAGCTAAAAACTTTTAGCTACGATTATGAAAACGTAGTCAAAATTTTTAGCTACGTTACAAAAATTTGGTCACATTTTGGGTGACGAAACAAAAACATAACTAAAAACTATTGACGATGTTTTTTTACTCATATAGCTACAAATTTTTTTGCAACCAAACATTAACTTTGTTCGTTGCCAAACATCAACTTTGGTAGCCAAACTATAGGTGACTGCTGCTGGGGGGTCTAGGCCTGAGTCTAAGCTCAAGCCTAAGTCCAACTTGACCCAATTAGAACTATTTTTAATTAAAAATGTTAAAACGAAGTCATTTTTCTTTCCAGCCCGAGGCTTGGGCACAAATCCCTTCTCTAATTCTATTATGTCTTTTTCTTTGCTTATAGTTGCAATTAAATTCTTCTAAATTTCATCACTATAAAAAAAAAGAAAATGATAATTTATTCGATTTCATAGTAATCAGGAACTTCTAAATTCTAAAGGCTAGAAAATGCATTTCGATTCAACATAAATTTCTGCATTTCACAAAAATAAAATATTTAAATTATAATTTTTATTTCTTATTTAGTATATACAAATTTTACGATGATCTAATACTAATTAAACTTTTAAATCTTAAACATTTATTCTCACTAGTTTGATTTGAAAAATAATAGTTATTATGGTAAAGGAGGATTTAAAGAGGAAAGTAGTGAATTTTCTGCTTAGATCTCCTATTATAGTGGGATTTTATGAAAAGTTTGTTTCCATGATTTATTAATGCTACTATTTTTTGAATTTTTCATGCTTAAGTTAGCCTGATTAGGTTAAACTTTAAAACTTGATTGAAATTTGAACTTTTCGAAATTTGATCTAACTTAAACCAAATGCTTCAGGACTAATTAGATTACAAATCGAATAGTAAACTTTTTTATAAAGTTCGGACTTAAATTACTCGATTGATATCTTTATATAAAACAGAGGCTTACACTACAAGAAAATAGTGAATTACATACGGCAATTACCGACGGAAAAAGCCAATCTACCGTCGGTAAATATCATTACCGACGGAATAAACCGACGGCAGAAAATGTCGGTGATTCGGTCGTAGCTAAATTCACCGACGAACCTTTTCTTACTGTCAGTAAAATTACCGACCGAAGAGTCTATCCGTCGGTAACATCAACGGAAACGTTGCCGACCGTCCAATATATTCCGTCGCTAAATT
>JANIIA010000008.1:27606790-27622016 GCA_027478495.1 Erythroxylum alaternifolium
AATTACCGTCGGTAAAAGGCGACGGACTTTGTGTCGTCGGTAATATTCCGACGCTAATTCGCGATTTCCTTGTAGTGTTATCTCCTCCTTCTATTAATTTTATCGATGATAAGTTTTTTCATAAAATAAATTTATTAATTTGAGATAGCTCAAAATCACAGCTTATTGAATTTCATAAATGCTGTATAAAAGTAAAGGTAACATAAGTCTGCCAAAAAATAGAACATTATTCCATGTAGTCGTTTTTAACAAAACTATCAACATCTGTTTCTCATCGTTTTATGGTCCATCGCCAAATAAACTCTTATTCCCTTTCTTCATCAATACTTTTTGGTGCTCGGATCCGAAAGCTAATTTTCTGTCTAAAACTACTTTTGGTGCAAAAGATCAGTACAAAGGATGATCAAGAGTTTCTCACATAAAACCAACTTGGTATATTATTTCAAAAGGTGGGGACTTTCTAGGAAAATGATCAAGAGTTTCCATTGTCATGTATCAAAATAAGATATTCTTAGGTGAATCGTTGGTCGGCTAACATTGCCATTGACGCACTCAATCAACCTACGATATCTGGCTAAGAAACTACGATATATATACAAAAGTAAAAGCTACCTACACATACACGAAGACTGATCAAAACTGAGAAACACTGAGTTGTCAACCTCAAACCTCTTGACAAAGTTGTAGAGGAGGTGCCGGTACTGCTAGGTAGGTAGGCTTCTCTTCTCCGGCCATGATTACCACTACATCTGGCTCTCCACATATTTTGACGCTTCTGCTTTCAACATGTTCGGGCCTCCCCAGGGATCGGACGGTCGGTGAACTTGGCTCTGGCTTACGCCAATAACAGGATTGCCTTAGCATAAACACAATGACAATAAACAATAGCATTAAGATCCCACCACCAATGAGCTCGACTGAAATATTTGGGGATGTTTCATGTTCATGATACATGGTTGTCTCCATTTTCCTTAATCAATCACAACCTAGAGCAGACTAACTTATGTATGGATTGGATTCTAAGGTTCCATGAAACACATGTTTGCTTGCTCAAACTGTGGAATGTAGATATAAATAGATTAGCTGGAATTCCATCATTGATTGGAATATAGTTGTTTATTTGTCCACGAGTAAAATGGGCATTAGATTAGGTGGAAATTCCAAAATTTGTCGTTGATTCATAAATGCATGAATTCATGGAAGCTCTGGATTCCCAAAATTGTTGTATAAGTTACTTATTTTAAATAAATTAACAATTCATAATTAACTTATAATTAAGTGATTTATTTATAATGTCTCCGTTCCTCAAAACTATAGCTGAATTACAACTCCTTTTATCGTGATTTAAACTTACAACTTAGACTAATTTCACCAATTAAAGGTATATTTGCATACTTTTGCATTGTCACGTTTGTACTGCTACGTTGCTGTTCGCAAGTGGAACCTTGCAAGAATAGTGACATTGCCGAATAATATGCCGAATCCGAGCAATTTCGTCGTTACATTGGGCTCATCCTTTTTTTAAACATACTCGTTAGAAATACAAATAAGTCAGACATTCGAATGTTACGAGTGGACGCGCAAACGGAGTCTCGCTCCTTTAGATAAAAGGACAAGGGGTTACCCTTAACCTACGCATTTCTCTGATACACAGTGTAGACCAAACTTATGATTAGTGTATATTGATCAAAAACAAAGCTTTGGCGTCGGATTAACAAAGGCCACGTGGATTTGACGTCCATTAAATGGATGCTGAGTTGGTCTAATCCTATTCTGTAGTGTCCACCAACTGTTTGATGTAAGATCAGGTCTCAATAATGGTTTTCAGGATGAAACTCTGGACAAATATGATGCAAACTCATGGTGGATACAAACGGTTCTACAGCTCGAACTTCGACTTCAAGAAGCTAAGGCCTATGATTCTGAAACGCATACAAGATCGAGCCAAGGACTATCCAGTTAAACCCATGGTTCGTGTTGCCATTGACGTCCTCAAGGCTAGAATGATTCTTATTCAGGGCGCGTCCACTCTCCTCCAATTCATACCTGTTCTGCGCTGCAAGTAAGTTGCTCTTGGAATTTCATGGTTTGTTTTATCAAGATTAATTTGGCAACGTCCACGTCTATCGTTTTAAGACCAGTGGACTTGGCAACCGTGCCTGGATTCATTACTATAGTTTGTATTTTCAATCTTAAATTTGGGTTTGCAGGTTCTGTCCAGAGGTGTATGTTGGGGAAGAAAGAGGTCATTTGATTCAAAATTGTCATGGTTACTTACGTCGTGGCAATAATCGGGTTCATGAATGGACTAATGGTGGCTTACATGATATACTTGTCCCAGTTGAAACGCTTCACCTTAATAACATGTTCCAAAAGGGTCCTAAACGTGACCAAAGTTTTGATTTTCATCGTGTTCCAGCAGTTGTTGAGTTATGTTGGCAGGCTGGTGCTCACTCAGATGATGACAGTATGAAGGTGACACCTAATTCGGGCAGTGTTCATCGTGGTCCTAACCGAGGGGAGTCTTTGTCGACTGCAGATCTAAGGCTTATTGCAAATGAAACCTTAAAGGCGTGGGAGACACTTAGGTCAGGTGTTCAAAAGCTGTTGTTGGCTTATCCATCCAAAGTTTGTAGTTATTGCTCAGAAGTTCATGTTGGTCTGTCCGGACACAAGGCACTGGATTGTAGGGTATTCAAGAATGAGAGCTGGCGTGGAACCCATTTATGGAAGAGAGCTGATATAGATGACTTGGTGCCTCCGAAAATTATGTGGTGTCGACGGCCTCAAGATCCTCCTGTTCTTTTGAATGAAAATCAGAAATTTTATGGGCATGCACCAGCAGTGTTGGATCTCTGCTGGAAAGCAGGTGCAGTTGTGCCACCAAAGTATTATTGTATGATAAAATTTAATGGCTTGTCAGCACCTATAGACTCTTCCAGAATGTTGGTTGGTTGAATTTGTTGTATTCTTGACGTATAAAGTCTCAGGTAATTGTTTACCTTATTCTGAAGCATTTATAGAATCTCAACGATGTCGTGAATGGGAGTATGGCTGGATGACAGAAAAACTCACAAGTATGTCTCAATAATGTTTACATTTTTCTCTCTTTTATTTTGGTCATTTTAATTTCTTTCCTCTAGCCTCAGAGTTTTTTCAAATAAATAATATCTCGACTTTTGATACCATTGGTAGGTAAGAGCCGCTGACTATATTTGTTGTCTATTCATATAATAGATATCTTAGCGTTGCGCGCAATTCAATTAGTTTCCCACTCTTTTATTTCTGATAGTGAGCTTGCAGTTCAACAATTCAAACATGTAATTCTAGAGTTCTTTGTCTTATTAGTGAAACTGATTTGTTGTTCATTAATTCTTCTTCGATGAATGGCATATTCAACTGCAAACGTTTCACGCTTAAAAAGTTTGTGTTCCTCGTGTAAAAGCTGCGTATATTATTGATAAGATAAGGAGATCACTGAGTTCAAAAACCCATTTTCTGTACTGCTTTTTCAGAAGCACTAATGGTGGATGCTCAGAAATCCATGTTACTGTATATACTATAACGCAAAGCACTATTCTTTCCAACTGCAATACTCTCATTCTTTCTAGTATTGACACTGAAAATATATATTCTTCTTTATTCATTTTGCTACTTTTGAGTCTCCTTTTCCTTAATGATAATCTTTTTTTATCCATTTAAGTTGGTACTGATGCAAGTCTGAAAACTGAAAGGCATTCCCCGAAATCCGTCATTGTTGAGTTTTCTACACATCCAGAGCCACATGAAGCTACAAGTGTAAACTGTAAATCATGACTCCGCATTTTAGTGTATCATTCTCATAATTGACCTTAAAATTCTAAATGTAAAATACTCATTATGATGTTATCCAAGTTGTATTGATTTGATGAAGGTTAATGGGATTTTTAGTCTTCTAATTCACTGAACCAGCCTTGTTTCTTATGTTTCTTTTGTTTAGATTGGGAAAGGAAGGTGGAGCTTGTTTTTGATTGCCATAATTACTCAGAGGAGAAAAAGGTAAAACTTGTTGTGGAGTTTGTTGATATGCTGTAATTCGATGGGATCGAATTGTTTTGAGCAAGTGGAGAAATCATGAACGACCTATTCACACATGAGATGATATGAAGGTTGTCATGAGGAGGAGATTCATCCCTAATCACTATTATAAGGATTTGTATCAAATGTTGCAAGCCCTTACTCAACGGTCTAATAGTGTTGAGGACTACCACGAGCAGATGGAGATTGCAATGATTCGAGCCAATGTCGAGCAAGATCAAGAAGCAACCATGGCACATTAGCTAATGTGATGGAGCTACAACATTATGTAAAGCCAGAAGACATGTTGCATATGGCCATTAAAGTAGAAAGACAACTCAAAAGGAAGGGTCCTATAAAGTTTGGCCAAAACTTAGGTTCCTCTTCATTACAAAAACCGAATTGGGATAAAAAGGAAGACAAGGTTATTTCTAAGTACAAAGATGAATCCTACAAGGCCACAAACATGAGATCCACAAAAGGTAATGATTCTTCCCAACAAAAACGATGTTGGGATATTAAGTGTTTTCAATGTTTGGGAACAGGTAATATTGCCTCTTAATGTCTAAACAAATGTGTGATGATTTTGAGCGAGAATGGAGATGTTGAGACTGAAAGTGAATCAAATGATGAATCCATACCATCTCTGGAGGATGCTAGTGATGTGGAGTACCTTATCGAGGGAGAAGCATTAGTTATTAGGCATGTATTGAGTACAAAAGTGAAGGAAGATAATGATGAGCAACGTGACATTATCTTCCATACAAGATGCCACATCAAAGACAAGGTATGTAGCATGATCATTGATGGTGATAGTTGCTCAAATGCGGCTAGTATAACCTTGGTGGATAAGTTGAGTTTACCCATTACAAAGCACCAACGATTATATAAACTTCAATGGTTGAATGATTGTTGAGAACTTAAGGTAAACAAGTAAGTGTTAGTTTCATTCTCAATTAGAAGGTATCAAGATGAGGATTTGTGTGATGAATCACCTATGTATACTGGACTCATTCTTTTGGGGAGACCATGGCAATATAATAGGCATGCAATACATAATGGATTTAAGAACAAATATTCTTTTACAATGAATGAGAAACCAATCACTCTTGTACCATTAACCCCTAGATAAGAGTGTGAAGATCAAATGAGAGTTAAAAGGAGAATGAAACAATAAGAGAGTGGAGCAGAGGGTGGTAAAAAAAGAGCGAAAAGAAAGGAGTGGATAAACTTGAGAGGAGAGAAAAATAAGTAACTTTGAGTGGAGAGGAAAAAGGAGAAGATCAAGAGTGTGGTGAGAGAAAAACTGGGAAGCATGCAAGCTATTATGCAAAAGAGAGTGGTATCAAGAGGTTGTGTTTTCAAATAAGTCAATAATTGTACTGTTGTATAAAAAGGCTTATTTTAATACTAACGAACTTAACATTTTTTTGCCTAGTGTCGCTATTTATTTATTGCAAGAATTTGAGGACATGTTTCCAGAAGATGTTCCTAACAGATAGCCACTTATTATAGGAATAGAACATCAAATTGATCTTATTCCTGGTGCTTAAATTTTAAGCCGCCCAGCTTATAAAAGTAATTCCGAGGAGATAAAGTAGCTTCAAAGGCAAGTTTAGGAGTTGATGGTAAAAGGGTATTTAAGGAAGAACATGAGTCCCTTTGAGTTGCCAGTACTTCTTATACCTAAAAAGGATGGATCTTGGAGGATATATGTTGATTGTAGAGTTATCAACGATAAAACAATAAATTATAGACATCTTATCCCTAAGCTTGATGATATGCTGGATAAATTACATAGATCACATGTTTTTAATAAGATTGATTTGAAAAGTGATTATTATCAAATTAGAATGCGAGAAGGTGATGAATGGAAAACTATTTTTAATAATAAGTATGGTTTATATGAATGGCTTGCAATATCATTTGGTCTGTCTAATGAACTATGTACTTTTATGAGGTTAATGAATCATGTGTTGAATGCATTCATAGGCAAATTTGTTGTAGTCTATTTTGATGATATCTTAATTTATAGTCAAAATATGGATGAGCTTTAGAACATTTAAGATCTGTTTTGAATGTTTTCAGAAAAGAGAAGCTTTATGCCAATCTTAAATAGTGTCTTTTTGCATGGATCAGATTGTTTTTCTTGGTTTTGTTACAAGTGGGACAAGTGTTGAGGTTGATGAAGAAAAAGGTAAAGACTATCCAAGAATGGCCAACAGCTAATTCCATTATAGAGGTAAGAAGTTTCCATAGGTTGGCTAGTTTTATAGGCATTTTCTTAAAGATTTTAGCACCATTGTAGCACCACTCACTGAAATTACAAATAAAACTATTGGTTTTAAATGTGGTAATGATAAAAAGCGTACATTTAATTTTATTTAAGATATATTGTGGTCAACATCTCGTTTAACATTGCCTAACTTTTCAAAAACCTTTAAGATTGAGTGTGATACCTCAGAAATAGGTATTAGAGTTGTTTGAAGCAAGAGAAGTGTCCAATTGCCTACTTTAGAGAAAAACTCAATAGGGCAGCTTTGAATTACTTGACTTTTGACAAGGAACTATATGCTTTAGTGGGGGCATTGCAAACTTGGCAAACTACCTTTGACTTAAGGAATTTGTAATACATATAGATCATGAATCATTGAAACATCTTAACGCATAACCTAAATTGAATAAAAGACATGCCAAGTGGATAGAGTTCATTGAAACCTTCCTGTATGTCATCAAGTATAAGAAATTTAAGGAGAAATGATATAATTCCACCCTTGCATACCTATTCGAGGAAAAAATAGAGAGCACGTAATAAGGAACAGATGGTAGGAGACCAATTCTAACTTTGCCAGATGTTGGGTCTACACGATCCACATGTGGCTGAGTAATTGCCTGCACGTTTTCCACAACTCCAGCTTTACCATTTCATCCTTTATCTTCTAATTTCTAGGAAGTTAGTTATGCTTGTTAGCAAATAATACTTCTTTCATCCTTTAGCTCCTAGTTTGTAAGAACTTAGTTATTTTTATTAGCAAATAATACTTTGGGATATCTACTATAAATATTCTAGGAATTGTTTAGTTAGGCGCATCTTATATTGTCATTTGAATTTTAAGTTGGAGATTTGTCCTCTTAAATTAGATTGGTTTATTGGTTGGAATTAGTCAAGATTCTTATACTTTTTTGCAGCGAATAAATATTTATCTTTCTCTCTCTACCTTTATTCCATTATGTTCTATATTTAGTTTTTTTTATCATTTTAGTATCAAAGCCCGCTCAATCTAGAATGGTTTCCACATTTTTTTTCGGTCGTTAACCCGAAACAAAAACCCCCCACACCAACCCTCCTCCTAAGCCACAAAACACCACCCCACGACCCCCGTCACCAAACGCAGGCCCCATAGCAATACAACTCGCTTCAATTGCCTCTTGACTTCACACCTTGGATACACTAGCAAGAGAGGTGGTGGCACTTAAGGCCAGTGGAGCGATGTTAGCCGATTCTATTCCACCAAAAACTGACAAGGGCAAGCCAAAGGAGCTTCCCTCAACTCTCGAGAACCACAACAATCGATTTGGTCTGAAGTCGAAGCTGAAAATGTTGATAATTTGTAGTGGCGAAGGAGTTCGTCTTTGAATCCACTTAAGAAAATGGAAATTTCATGATTTAAAGGTGGCAAACCCCGTGGTTGGATACTCAAAATAGAGAAATATTTCCACCACTACTAGACCCTGGATGAACTTAAGGTCAATATTGCCATTATGTACCTTGAAGGAGATGCATTGGATTTGTTTTCATGGTTGAACAGTTACCGAACCTCATCTATTGGGATGAAATTGTTAAGGCATTGCAGGAAAATTACAGTTAGGCCGAGTTTCAAAACCTAGATGAACACTTATACAACATTCGCCAAGTCGAGACCATTCGGGAGTATCATTAAGAGCTCGCAAAATGGTCCCAAAGAGTGTCGAACTGGCCAGACCATTGCTTGTTGTGCGTTTTCCTAAATGGACTATACGAGGACCCCAATGAAAATGTGAGGATACATAAGCCTCGCATTGTATATAAAACCATAAGTTTGGCCATGGAATTTGAGTCTAAATTAGGATCAAATCGTATGACCAAAAAACCTAACTAGCCTAGCTCTTCTTGACTCAATAGCAACAATTATCCCTTTTGGCTCCTCTTCCACACAAAATAGGAAGCATGGAACCCAAGAAAGCTAAAATAGGTTTTAAGATAGATAAACCTTGACTCGATGTCTATAAAAGAAAAGAACCAAAGGTATAGGATAGGTTTTGAATGCCTCAAGATAACAATCTTGATAAGTTCACAAGTTCCCAAAAGAACCAAAAAAGAAATTAACCTTATTTAAATGAATTTTGAATTTTTCTGAAGTTTTTTGAACAATACAATGCTTACCTTTATATGGGCATTAGCTTTCAGCTAATTAAGGTAAGAAATCACCTTAATCGAATAATTTGACCAGAATAAAAAATAACCTATGATTTAAGTTAATCATAACATGAAACCCATGATTTAAGCTAATCATAGTGTGAACACAATCCTAATAGCTGGTCTGGATTAAAAAAACAAGAGGAAAACTCAACATTTGATACTTAAAATCACTTTTAATTTGTTGAGACAACTTGCAAATATTTTTTATGCATAAAAACATTATTTGATACTTAAAACCACTAATAATTTGATGGGACAACTTGCACTTTTTTTTAATGTCTCCCACAAATCTTGATCAGTTTGAACATTTCTTAGAATGCTTGGAATATATTAGAATAACTCAGACACTCATTAGGCTTCTTGAATCAGGTTAGATCAAATTTATTGGCCTTCAATTCTTTCCAAGCTAATTAGAGCTTGTTTAGTCCGTATCCCTTCCAGCTCATTTATAACGTCCTTTATCTTCTTGGCTTCAGCTCTTGTAATTGGGCCTCCTTGAATGCTCGCTAGATCCTTTGGAGCTTCGATTATGCTAGATTGGTTCTCACCATTCCCCCACTCTTTAGAAGGATTTATCCTTGAATCATCACTTGCATCAAAGAGAGACAAAACTAACAACATCCAAAATAACACTTACATTACATATTCACTTAGAAGATCCAGCTTGTAAGCATTGTCATTAATCTTTGCAAGCATTTGAAATGGACCATTTCCTTTAAGATGCAACTTTGATTGTCTTCGCTATGGAAATCTTTCCTTATGCAAATGAACCCGAACCCAATCACTAGGTTCAAATATCACTTTCTTTCGTCCCTTGTTATATTGAGTTTCATATTGCTTGGTCCTCTTCTCAATATTGAGCCTTACTTTCTCAATGCCTTGATCAAATATGCCTTCCTCTTTCCATCCAAACTAACATTTTCCTTAATTGTTATTGGTGTCAAATCTAAATGCGTGAATGGATTAGACCTATACACAACTTCAAAAAGATAGTATTTTGTTTATGAATGGACACTCCTATTGTAAGCAAATTGAAAATAGGGCAAACACTCCTCCCAATTCTTCGATTTCCTTTGTATAATGGCAGACAATAAGGTAGATAAAGTCCTATTAATAACATTAGTTTGACCATCGGTTTGGGGATGGCAAGTCATTGAAAATAATAACTTAATTCCCATCTTCACCCATAAAGTCTTCCAAAAATAACTTAAGAACTTCACATCTTTATCACTAACAATACTCTTTGGAATACTATACAAATGCACAATCTCTTTGAAGAACAAATCAACTATATGTGTTACATCTTTAACTTTATAACATGGGATGAAATGAGTCATCTTTTAGAACCTATCAAAAATAATAAAAACATAACCCTTTCCCCCTTTGACCTAGGCAAACTTAAAACAAAATCTATAGAAATATTGACCTAAGGTTTACTAGGTATAGGTAAAGGAAAATACAAACCAAGAGGTATAACTTTAGACTTAGCTTGTTTATAAGTAATGCACTTCTTGCAAAGTCTCTCTACATCCCTTTTCATGTGTGGCCAAAAGAAGTGATCACTTAAAACATCTAACATTTTTCTAATCCCAAAATGCCTCATTTAATCCCCACCATGTTCCTCCCTCACCAATAATTCCCTTAAATGAGGTTGAGGAATGTATAACTTTCTTTCTCTAAATAAGCAACCATCATGCTCATAAAACTTACCAAATGCTCCATTATCACATGCCTTAAATATGCTAGAAAATTTATGGTCATTACCATATTTTTCTTTAATGTACTCAAAACCATGTAATTTTGCATCAAGTTTAGAGAGTAAGGCATACCTCTTTGACAATGCATCAACGACAATGTTCTCCTTACCTTACTTGTACTTGATGACATACAGGAATGTTTCAATGAACTCCATCCACTGGCATGTCTTTAGTTCAACTTATCTTGTCCCTTGAGATGTTTCAATGATTTATGATCTATATGTATTACAAAATCCTTAGGCCAAAGGAAGTGTTTCCAAGTTTGCAACGCCCTCATTAAAGCATATAGCTTTTTGTCATAAGCTAGGTAATTTAAAGTTGCCCTATTGAGTTTTTCACTAAAATAGGCAATTGGATGCTTCTCTTGCACCAAAACAGCTCTAATACCTATTCTTGAGACCTTACACTCAATCTCAAAAGTTTTTGAAAAGTTAGGCAAAGATAAACAAGGTGCTGAATATAACCTGTCCTTAATCAAATTGAATGCATGCTCTTGATCACTACCCCACTTAAAACCAATACTTTTCTTTATAGTTTCAGTAAGTGGTGCTACAATGATGCTAAAATATTTCATAAATGCCTATAAAAGCTAGCCAACCTATGGAAACTTCTTACCTCTGTGATGGAATTAGGAGTTGGCCATTTTTGGATATCCGTTACCTTTTCTTCATCAGCCTCAACACCTGCCTCGCTTACAACAAAACCAAGAAAAACAATCATATCCATACAAAAAGAACACTTTTAAGATTGGCATAAAGCTTCTCTTTTCTCAAAATATTCAAAATAGATCTTAAATGTTCTAAATGCTCATCCATATTCTAACTATAAATTATCATCAAAATAGACCATAACAAATTTGCCTATGAATGCACACAATAAATGATTTATTAGCCTCATAAAATTACTTGGTGCATTGGTAAGACCAAATGGCATTGCAATCCATTCATATAAACTATACTAAGTCTTAAAGGTAGTTTTCTGTTTATCACCTTTTTGTATCCTACTATGATAATAACCATTTTTCAAATCAATCTTACTAAGAACATATGATCCATGTAATCATCCAGCATATCATCAAGCTTATGCATGTGTCTATACTTTATTGTTATGTTGTCAATAGCTCTACAATCAACACATATCCTCTAAGATCCATCCTTTTGAGGCATAAGAAGTACTAGCAATGCACATGAACTCATGTTTTCCCTTACATAACTTTTGCCATCAACTCCTTAACTTGACTTTCAAGCTCGAGATTACTTCTATAAGCTGGTCAGTTTGGAATTAAAGCATAAGGAACAAGATCAATTTGATGTTCTATTCCCCTAATAGGTGGTAATCCACTAGGAACATCTTCAAGAAACACATCCTCAAATTCTTGAAATAAAAAAATGACACTAGGTAAAGAAATGTTTAGTTTGTTAGTTTTAAAATAAGTCTTTTTTACAACAGTGCAATCATTGGCTTATTTGGAAACATAACCCTCTTGACATCACTCTCTTTTGCATGAAAGCTTGCATGCTTCCTAGTTTTTCTCTCACCACACTCTTAATCTTCTCTTTTTTCCTTTCTACTCAAAGATATTTCTTTTTCTCTCTCTAGAGATCAGCCACACTTTTTTTCACTCTTTTTTTTACTACTCTTAGCTTCACTCTCTCTTGTTGTGTCACTCTCCCTTTTAACTCTCATTTGATCTTCATACATTTGTCTAATTATTAATGGCATTAAAGTGATTGGTTTCCCATTCATTACAGAAGAATATATGTTCTTGAATCCATCATGCATTGTATGCCTATGATATTGTCATGGTCTTTCCAAAAGAATGTGTCCAGTATGCATAGGCAATACATTACACAAAACCTCATCTTTATACCTTCCAATTGAAAATGAAACTAGCACTGGATTATCTTAAGTTCCCCACAATCATTAAACCATTGAAGTTTATATGGTTGTGGGTGCTTTATAGTAGGTAAACTCAACTTTTACACCAAGATTGTAATAGTCGCATTGTGCAACTACCACTATCAATGATCATACTATATACCTTGTCTTTGATATGGCATCCTGTATAGAAGATATTGTCATACACTTATCATTATCTTCCTTCACTTGTGTACTTAATGCATGCCTAATAACCAATCCTTCTACCTCAACAGAATACTCCATATCACCAACATCCTCTAAATATTGCATGGATTCATCAACTAATTCACTTTTGGTCTCAACATCTCTATTCTCATTCAAAATCATCACACGTTTGTTTGGAAATTGAGAGGTAATATGACCTATTCCTAAACATCGAAAACACTTAATATCCCTATTTCTTTTTTATTGGAAAGAATCATTACCTTTGGTGGATCTCATGTTCGTGGACTTGTAGGATACATCTTCGTACTTGGAAACCACCTTGTCTTCCTTTTTACCACAATTTAGTTTCCGTGATGAAGAGGAAACTGAGTTTTGGCAAAACTTTGTAGCACCCTTCCTTTTGAGCTATTTTCTTTTTTACTTTCATGGCCATGTGCAACATGTCTTCTAGCTTTACATAATGTTTTAGCTCCACCACATTGGCTATGTCTCTATTATGCCCTTGTAAGAAACATGCCATGGTTATTTCTACATCTTCCTCAACATTGGCTTGAATTATTGCAGTCTCCATCTCTTGCTGGTAGTCCTTTACAATATTAGACCCTTGAGTAAGGCCTTGCAATCTTTGATACAAATCCCTATATAATAGTGATTAGGGATGAATCTCCTCCTTATAATAGCCTTCATATCATCCCATGTGCCAATAGGTTGTTCATAATTGCTCCACCTGCTTGAAACAATTTGATCCCACTAAATTATAGCATAATCAGGAAACTCCACAACAGTAAGTTTTACCTTTTTCTGCTCGGAGTAATTGTGGCAATAAAAAAAAGCTCCACATTCCTTTCCTAATCCAATTATGCATTAGGATTTACCTTTTTCTCCTCGGAGTAATTGTGGCAATAAAAAAAAGCTCCACCTTCCTTTCCCAATCCAAGTATGCATTAGGATCATTTCTCCCTTGAAGGAAGAAATCTTCATTTTGATGCTACCCAAATTGCAATCAACTCTTCCATCTTGCCGCCTCACATCTCTTCTACCATCCCTCCTATGCTTATTTCTGTTTAAAGTGGTTGTTGGGGCTTGATCTTCATCATCTCCATATTACCATCATAGTCATCATTAGTAGAATACCTTTAAAGCCTTTATGCATTAGGGAGGTTTTGCAAATTAGCTATAGTAACCCCTTACTTCTCGATCCTATCTTTTATCTATGCAAACATAGTGAGCATTCGTTTAAATTGCTTTTGCATAGCTTATATTGTGAATGAATTCACTTGTAACTTGTCTCCACTCACACATTTAGAATTCATATTGAAAACCTGCAAAAGAATGTTAGAAATATCCTCTCAACACTCCCTTATGGGTTTCTCTCAATTAATGTCACTCCACTCTCGTGTTTACACACTTTATATTTGACTTTTCACTATAATGATGCTTACACAAATTCTTGCCTTTTACCACTCTTAGAATTCCTTGTTTAGTTCTTTCTAGAACTAAATAAACCAAATTAAGATGATTAAACTTGTAGTAATTCAAAATGATTTAGAATGTAACAAAGGAAACTGAAATAAATGAAAAAGTATCAATAACAAATAAAAACGGTTGAAAAGGAATAAGAACATAACAAACTAAAGATAGGAACCAAGAAATTGAATCACAAGGATAAGGAAAATATGGGACTTAAAGGAACAAAGTGCAAATATGATTTCTAGTAAAATAAAGATTAAGAACTAATTTTGACCAAGAAATCCTTATTAAAGAGGTATAACTCTTGTAATAGCTAAACCAACTAGCTTTAATCTTCTTCTTTTCTTTTCAATATGATAACTTCTCTTATTAATTTTTTTAATATATCAAACTTAAAATAATTATAACGCAATAATTGAGTAGAAAAAATAGAAAAAAGATTGAATGAGCAAAAGGAGAAAGCTTGCAGAAAACAGAAACAACAAAGCAAAACAAAAACAAGTGAAATGAAACAAAAACAAACAGAAAGAAGAACACATTAAATTAAGGATAGCCAAACCTAATTTAGGGCCAAGATATGATACTAAATGATGTGAACCTTAAGAATGAGCTTTAAAACCCAGCAATCGCATAATGGAAGTTAGGAACCCAAGAAAGCCAAAGTAGCTATAAGATAGATAAACCTTGATCCGATGTCTATAGAAGACAAGAACCAAAGGTATAGGATAGGTTTTGTGTTGGACCCCGTTTCCAAAGCCCAACATCGGACATGGGATCATGAAGCTTGAGCGTGGAGGAAGGCTTAAAATTTGGAAATTTGAAAGAAAAATCCTTTGGAAGCAAAAGTGGGCTTCGCCGTGGCAAACTGTGGTTTCTTCGCGGCAAACATATTGGAAAATCCCCTGGGACCTTTGGGAATTTTATGCCACGACGAGTGATTGAACTTTGCCGTGGCAAGCCTAAAATTTTTATCTTCGCTGCGGTGACCATTTGTTCTCGCCGCGGCGAACTCCCCACGCCAACAAAAATAAAGAACTTCGGGTTAATTATGCCACAGCGAACTCTTGATTTTTCCGCAGCAAAAACCCCTAGGCAGAACCCACAACTCAAAATTTCCTATCTTACTACATGCCAACTTAAAAACCTTTAACCACCTTCATCAATTCAACCCAAAAACAAAATGGATAAGAACCTAACCACAAACAAGTTCTTAAAAACTTAATCTCATTTCCATAATCAGATACTTTGTGAACACCAGGAAAATCATAGACAAATCCCAACACAAATTTCATTTATAACAAAAGAAATAAGTTTTACAAAGCTTTAATGGCATTTCAAGCCATAATACATCAGTTGAGTTCGAAAACCAATAATACAAAATACATTTGAACTAGCAGAA
>JANIIA010000008.1:27653987-27672182 GCA_027478495.1 Erythroxylum alaternifolium
ATTTTTACGGGTTGAGTATGATGGTTGTGGAAGTGGAATGGGTATGTGCATATTCTTCTTCGTTGAGATTGCAAAAATCATTGTTTGTTTTAGAATAGCATGTTAGAGTTTGGAAAGGTTGTATGGGATTAATCATTTGAGGTAGGATTCAAGAATTTAACAAAAGTACTTAGTAGTTGAAGTGATATGAAGAGAAATGGCATTTTGCAAGTTTTCATCGATGTAGAAATTGTATTCTGAATTCAAAGGAAAAATTGTATCGATTTAGGTAGAATTAGCTAAAGTTGTGTTCTTAAAAGTTGTAGATTTTTCATAGCTTTCCAACGATATAAAGTATGGAATTTTTGGACTTCGGACGAAAAAGATATGGCCTTTAGACGAAGGGTCAGACGAAGTATAGGTACTTGACGAACATCAGACGAAGCGTCAGACGAAACATAGGTACCAGACGAACATCAAACGAAGCGTCAGATGAAGCATCAGAAGAAGAATCAGATGAAACGTTAAATGAAGCACCGGATGAAATGTCAGATGAAGCATAGGTACCAGACGAAGCATAGGCACCAGACAAAGCACTAGACGAAGCAATTTTGACCCTCTACATGGTAAAATTTTTCTTTATGGTCTTCATAAAAGTTGTAGATATCGAATTCATCTTCAAAACCATCTTAAAATGACTAAAATCTGATATCTCTAGTGAAAGTTATGCGAATTGTCCCAAGATAGGTATAATATGATTAAGGACATAATCAGGTTTGACTCTTTTGGCCATAACATCATCACCCGATCTCCAAATGAGGTGATTTTTGAACTAATAGATTCCTAACATATTTCTCTATCTCTCCATAAAATTTTGGTATCCATCGGGGTTGATTCGAAAAATATAGATGGAGAGAAAGTGAGGGAAACAACCAAAAGAGCATGGATTGATTATTTTACCGAACATACTTCGATATTTTAATCATATCTTAACCTATAGACCTCCGAATGAGATGATTAGTGTTTCAAAATAAACTAGAGACATGGAACTACAATTATTCTGAAGAAGTCAATTTGTGATTCCACTGTCTGAACTAGTTTTGGCTAGAGAGCTCTCATAGAAATAACCTTATAGGATAATACGTTAATATTTTTTGATATTCCGGATAATTGGGCTCCGAAAACGGGGTCCAACAGACCTGAAAATTATGGCATTCATTTCAAGTCAAAAGTTTACTAAAGGACCAGGATCAATGTTCGAAAGGATTAGGGTTGAAAAGAAGGAAAGAAGGCGATCTTTTTTTAAAAGTTAAATATCTAAATTTTAAATTTTTATAAAAATATTGAATAACTACTAAAATATATAATATTCATACTCTTATAATCTTTTTTTAAGTCACGTCTTCGTAAGTTATTTTACACACATAAACAATTAATAGTAAACAGCTAGTTTTACAAAATATTTTTAACAAATAACTAATGTAATCCACTGATCAAATCAGCTGAAATTAATCAGCTACCAATTAATAGCTGATAGAATCAACTAACAATTAATGCAATCAACTGATTGTTAAACAGACAACTAACAACTAATGCAATCAACTGATTGTTAAACAGAACCTAGGTATCCATTATGATAAAATGACGTGTGTATAAGAAAATCGGATAACACACCCTAGGGAACAAAACCATTCTATCCCCAGGATTACATTAGCCCTATGAACAAGTAAAGTATGGAAAGGAACAACAAAAGTGTTTTCTTGAACACTGAAATGTCGGTGCCTTTACCCGAGCATTATTAAAAATCCTTGCCAAGGGTAGTTAAAATAGGAAGTTCAGAAATTGGGCTACTCATAGAAAGGAACATCAAAAGTGTTTTCTTCAAGGTACACTGAAATGTCGGTGCCTTTACCCGAGCGTTATAAAAAATCCTTGCCGCCCACCATGACTGAAAAAGTAAGGGTAGTTAAAATAGGCAGTTCAGATATTGGGCTACTCTAGGCTACATGATATACTGAGTACCTATAGAATCGTTTAAAACTGTAAAAAAAGGCCCCCTTGATGAATCCACGAATGGTACTGAATGGATTAAATAAAGTACGTGAGGGGGTATACGGGGTTCAACGAGTGGTAATAGTAGATAAGTGACAGCAAAAGGAAGAGCACGATATGTGTTGTTAGGCTCAGATATAATAATGGGTGCGTCCAGATCCTTAATAACTAACGAAAGATATTATCTGTTTTTTCATTAATGGATTGGCCAGTGACAATTTCTTACTACAGTTAAAACAAAGACCTTTAGAGCATCTATCGTGCATTTCAATAGGAGGACACAAAATAGCAACTTAAGGTCGAAGGGAGCAAAGGTTTTGAGTTGGAAGAGAAAGTTCAAAGTCAGGGTGGGTTGAGTGGAATTAATTTTTTTTTCTACCGATTTAGCAAGGCCAATTACTTTTAAAATAGATTGAAGCTGAAGAACGATGGGTTCGTACTGAATATCGATTTTAACTTCTCAAAGGCAGATTAATAAGCTCTAACAAGAGTAGTTTGCCTTAACTTGAAAAGAGCAACCCTATCCCTATGGTTTTCTTAGTTTTTTTCAAAAAAAAAATATGTTATAGGAATATGGTCAAAATCTAATATGAAAATCTCTAGTGAAAATGTGATATTATCACAGGTAATTAATTGTTGGGATTTATGTAGCCATTTGAATCAAGAAAGAGGAGGCCCCGTGCATATAAAAAACTATCATAACTAAAGGTTGCTCAGTTGGGATTTAATAAAAATCAAAATATTGTTCCCCTTGGAATAACCGTTTCAATGGTTTAGCTCCATCAAAAACAGGCATTTGAATTTTGAGTGGCTTAAGAGAAAATTTATAATAAGCGGTGTAGGTGTTAACATACGGGCAAAAAGTGTTCTGGTGTTGGTATACGGGAAGAACTGGTGGTGTATGACGAGAGCCTTGTAAAAGGGTAAGAGTGGGTAATGGTGTTGGGATTTCATATTTTGATTTTTCAAAAATTAAGATTATTTTAATTCTATAAAATGATTAACAATTGAATTATAATAAAGCATGAATCTTAATTCGTACCTTATTTCGAACCTTTATCATATTTTTGTTGTATCTCTCGAATTGTTTTTGAAATCGATTCACCTCAACTACTGTAGTCGCACAAGTATCCCTCTAATGATATCTACATAATAAGTTAAGAGAACTTTGTAATTCTTACAAAAAGGGATAATAAAGAAGTGTTAGTTTTATCAGAGTTTAAACCTACTTATAATAAGATATAGGCATTTTAGTAATTTAATTGAAATTAAATTAAAATTAAATTATAATTACAAATAATTCTAATTAAATACCAATTATGCTCAAATAAGATATAATATTTCATATTAATCTTTATTTATTAAATATCTTATATCTAATTATAACGTTTCACAAACTTTACAATTAAGTCTAACTTGATTAAATATATTTGTTCTCTTCAATTCGTTCTTTATATGAGACTCGTTAGGTTTCTAAATATATTGGCAATGATTATAAATTATAATTATAATTCATAATTAGAAATAAATAAATTAAAACTCTTTTTAATTTATCTTTAATTCTTTAATTAAACAATTTATAATCACAGATCAAGATTGATATTTAACAACATATCATGACCACCTAAATATCTAGAAATGTCAAAGTAATTTTGACTAACCTTTCTGTACATAATTTTTTTATATAATTCAACCCTTTCATCATATAATGTTCAGATAGACATAGAGCATTGTTTTAATGCCTACTTTGTTTTGAGTCTAATCATATTAACTGTCCACCATTAGCTATCGGTTCAATTAATGACATTTGTAAACTATTTACAAAACGACATTCTACCTTAGCTAAGGATTTTCCAAATCAATACTGATCGAGAACAACATAACATTCTCTGTAATTACTTTAGGATGTAAATCCTAGCTTGATTTCTCAACTACCTCCATATAGTTCATATTACATTCAATGACTACCGACTAAACTACCTATGATTAGAATAGGTTATAAGTAATATTAAAACATATCAATCCGTATGTAAGATAACTTTAGAAATCTTAAGTTAAAGAATCACTTATAAAATCATCACAATGAGAATTACTAAAGACAAACAAGTAATGTTTCAAATGGATTTCTTATATCAGGTATGCTCAGTGAACTTGTTCTCTAACAAGCATAGTGAACTTGTTCTCTAACAAGCATCTACACATTTGTTTAAGTATTTTCATATTTTAGTATATGAGATTGACTACTTCCTTCATAAGAAAAAACATAATGTGTGATAGCCTTTTACGTTCTATTAATATCTAGTCTTAATAAAACAATGACTAGGAATAACTTAAGGATAATATACAAATGCAATATGAATCTCATAATTATAACCTCATCATAATTTTATTTGTAATGCAAAATTATCTCATGGACTTTATCATATACATCTAAACATGTACAAAAGAAAGAATGTTTTTAAATTATTTTGTCACTAAACTATAGCTAATCAATTAGTTATAAGGCATAAATCAACAATCTCCCACTTGTACTAAGGCAATTGTTTACGTATCTTATATCATATCACCATATTATGATCATGCTACTACTGGGATAGTAGCTTAATAAGAGAATTCTGCAAGATATCATCATAATTAAGAAAAATTGCCTAAATACATTATAAATTTTGATGAGACCTTAGCTCCTTTTACATGCCTAATAGCTATAATGTTCTATAGTACATTACTGTCTTGAACAATGCAAGGAACTATATTAAGTTCATTAAAGAACTTATTAATACAATTAATCATTTTCAGTAAATGAAAATTGTATTATGGCTTAATTAGCTATCACCGATACATTAGTATCTTTCCAATCTTGAATGATATTGGTATAAGTAAATAGAACTCAATTAGAATTTACTTCTAAACCTATATCTTTTTCACCTTGAACTAAAATATCAACTCATACATAGAATAATTGATATTAATACTTTACAAGTATCTAATATCTCAAATACTAAACATTTTTAATATGTTATCTAGTATGTTATCTATGTACTAGGACTTAGAATATGTGAACAACTTCCAATTAATCTCCATAGATCTAATTCCAATAATTAAGTTGTTACATTTTCATATCTAACAAGCGTTATTCTTAGACAATTATGTTTTCAACAATTCAAAATTAGAATTATTTCTCTATGAGTAATATGTCTCTACATACTCCCACTAAAGAGAACAACTATATTTCGATTAACCTTCTTATAGACATGGTAAATTCACAATCATCTCCAAAACAAATTCTTTGAATTTTTCATAAAAGTGAATCTTTCAACATCTCGTAACCTTTCAATTATACATCGAATGTATAAACAAAGGCACTGGTTCCAATTGCATGTATTGTCATGAGATTTGAACTTTTGAAATTTCATCTTACCCCTACTACTTATCTTAAGAACCATTCTCCTATAAGTATAAGTTGAAACAAATAATTTGTTCAATAGGCCTGTAAGATTATATCCAACTTTTTGGATATCTCATAACCTTTTATTACTCAATTTAGTTCTAAACTTAATGGATAATGTATGCTTCAACCAAGCATCAGATCCTTGAATCATTAACTTTAACTCTTCAAAGACTTAGTATTTTATATCTGATATGAAATCTTGCTAATCAATTCAACTGGAACCATTGAAGATAAGTCATTGTACTAGGTATAGTTATAGGAAAATAATATTGCATCATACAATATCTCATATTGTATTTTCCTCCTTACATAAATTCATACTCTTATAAAATTTTGTTGTGAAGGTATTCACTGTAGAATCCTATTTCCTATAGATAACCAAAAATTTAAAACTGACCACAACAATCTGATTGAAGTGCTTCAGCATTTGCTTAATTTTTACTTATATTTAAACAATTTGAACTTTTCAAAATTTTAAATCAACATTTCATTTTAATACATATAACTATATCATATAAAATTATTAGTAATATAATAAAATATTAGTGTCATCTTTTTTTGAATTGTTATTCTATCCAATACGTCACATTTATAAATTTAACAATTCAATACCATCATCATCTTTTCACAAAAGGTCGATTTGGTTATTATTTAACTTGAAAGTTTCACAAGGTTCATACTATTCATAATTAAAAGGATAAATATATAAATATATCATATTATGTAACTTTATGATTCTCGTTATGTTGATTTAACTAACATGACATAAAAGAATAGTCTCAATTACCCAGCTTTATATTATAGCAACTTATGTTAAGCATATGTCTCTTTTGATCTGATACATACAAACTATTTGTATAAAATTGGATCAATTGCTTTTACTTAACAATATATTTCTTATCATGCATTGAATATTATAATAATGTCGAATCTAAATTCAATATCGCATACTCAAAAGCATAAATTAAAAATACATATGATCTCTATCATATTGAGTATAGGCGAGATAAGTTGCGTAATCATTTTCTTCTAATGACAACTATTATCATTCTATAGAAAATGCCTTTAATTGATGTCTATGTTTATGCTTTTGGTAGGTTAAATTAAATGAAAAAATTCTAACAAGGTACTGTACCTTTTATCTCTACTTTATGCAACCTCTTACACCTTACTATCATAATGATGAGATACATTTTACATGTTGTCATTAAGGTTTATGAGACATTAGCCAACGCAAAATATCATTACATTTTGTCATCTATATGATTTTGACATATCTCTAAATCCTCAAGAAGGATTATAGCAATATAAGGTAATAGGCATATAATTTTCTATCTTTGATAACTCTTCTTAATCATAAACTATGTCTAAGAAATTGATTTTACTAACTTAGTATCAATTATACTAAACAAGGTACATTCCACTCAGTACAAAATATAAATGTAAGAAAAATAAGTAATTAATTATATATCATGACTACCAAATGAGGTTAGGATTTTAATCATGTATTTGGTTACTCTCACTATTTTATTCAAAATAATATCTCTCATTACTATTCGGAAAGATTACTCTAATCTTTTTAGTAGGTTAGGATCTCATTCAAATTTAGTTGATCTTGATTTTGCTCAATAAACCAACTAATCTTAAATTAAGTAGATAACATCTTATATGACTCATAAATTCATTAGGTGACAACTCTTACTAAAACATATCTTATATGTTATTCATAACTCTGGCTCCAAATTCATGTGATCATGAATTTGCTCATCTAAATAGCACAAATTTAGTTTAGGTAGGACCTACTGTCATAAGACTAAAAATATTCAGTATCATTTAGTATTTTAAAATTAATAGATAATTTTAATATTTTAAGGTTAATGTATTATATTTTGTTGTTATTAAATAGTAAAAAATTAATTCTTAAGGACTAAAAATTTAATAATATACTTCTAAGTTTTTATCATATACAAGTTATTATAAAAAGTCATTATTGTAATATAATCATTTAATTTAATTTAAATAAAATTATTTTGATTAATGAATATTATTATTAAAAATTAAAAACATCATAAATGTTGGGACTTATTTGAATTTTTATAATTTTTCAAAAGTAGATCGTATTTATACCCTGGGTAGAGATTTGAACTGTACTGATTAGAAAATGATATTGCTTAAATTGATATCGTACCAGCTCAGGGTATCGAGCTATACCTGGTTTTTTGTCGATATTTAAAATACCTATTGAATAATGAAAAAATTCATAAGTTTTTGAAACTTTAGGACTAAATTAAAGAAAGAACAAAACTTTTTTAACCTTACCTTATCCAACCCTCCTTCCTCAGCTTCAATCTAGTGACTTTCTCCATTCGACCACCTCTCTCAATCTCTCAGCTCTCAGCCTCATCGTCCAATCATCATCTCACTGGTGTCCTCATTTTTCTGCAGTTGCCGCCATTGTAACCTAATTCGCCTCCATCGCCAAGTCGCCCGCCATAACCCACTTCCATTTCCGTTGTTGTATTTTCCATGTTTCTGGGAAAGTCAAATGATAATAACTCAAAGTTTTAGAGCTTCAACTTTTTAGTTTTTATCCCCTTACATGAATCTCACCCAAAGACATTTTATTTTTTAAGTAAACAAATATTTTTATATATTATGCCTTTTCATAAAGAAATAACTGTAATCATTTGCGTCACATTTAAAACTTAAAAGACAATTGGATCAAACAAATATTTTCACATGCTTTTTGTGTAAATTCAGACTTCCTATGTAATAAATTTCTTATTACTCTTTTATTCTATTAATATTTTATTACAAAAGATCATGCCTTTTCTTGATCCGTTTGCTTATATAAATGTTAACAGACCCTTTTCTTACTCTTTTTTTAGTTTTTATTTTTAATTAAAAAGATAAAATTTGTATAGTTAAGACTTAAGATTTATAATAAAAATTGACAAAAAATTATTTAATTGAAAATTGTAATAAAAATTAAAGAATAAAATTCAATCTCTTTTTACTAAACTATTTATAGTTTTTTCTTTTTATATTTATTATAATTATTTAATTTATTTATTATCATTATCAAAGTAAAAGTAAAAGAAAAACAAAAAATATAATTATTTTACTTAAAATTTATAAAATATAAGTCTTATGACATCTCAATTTCAAATACTTAAAAATAAACTTTCATTTGCTAATAATTTGAAATAAATATATCAACTCATGAATGAGTTAACTTAAGAATGAAAAAATTAAAATGAAGTAGGTTATAAAATCAAATCTTTTTACATATATTAATAACAAATATTATTAATAACGAATTTTAAAATTATTTATAATAAAAAATTATAAACGATCCTTAACAAAATGAGATTTTAAATATGTGAAAAATAATATTAATAAAAAATAAATATTTATTGATTTCTATCTTTTGGACTTGAGGTTTTCTGATAAGCCCAACACGATGAAAGCAGTTTTTAATCTGTAAAGACGACCCGTTTGACTTGCAAGAGATCACAGCCGTCTGATGACTGTACACTCCAGAAACCTCAGCCCTAGAGAAGCAGGAGAATATTTAATATCCTAACAATATAATTATCCTCAAATCCCTAATCTCTCGTCTGCAAGAGTTTCGTATTTTCTTTTCTTTTTTTTTGGTATCATCAGGTAATCAGATTCTTCTTTCTTATGTATAAGATTTGTTTCTTGTTTTCTAATTCTGATCTGCAATCTTTCTTAGACCCGAAAAAGCAGACGATTCATTTGATGTTTTGGAAGTAATCCCAACTCTAATCGTGCTAAGGTTTAACAGCTTGAAAGATTTAATTGGGGTCACTTTTTTGGTTTATTAGATGTGATTCATGTGGGTATTGGTTTTGTTGAAGAAAGGTCTATAATTTTTTTTTTTTTTTTGGATACGCCTGATGCCATGTTATAGAGAGAGATGCTAAAGGGCTTTGAAATAATGGAAGCCTGGGAAAGGTATGGGATTGTTATCGTAGTTTTCGGTGGATTTGAATTGCTTGTAATAACAGGATCATAGTAAGTTGTGGGACAATTGTAACTCATAACGGATTTACCGACAAGGATAAGAAATTTAGATGACTGCGTTGGTATTTCTTGGTTAACAAGGTGCGTGTAAATAAGGAGGAAGACGTGAAACCTTATGAATAGACAAGCATACACTGGGTGCTTTTTTACATGTCAGGGCATTAACCTGTGACTGGATCCATAGAAGATGATTGTGAGCAGAATCTAGTCAACGGAGCAGACTAGGGAGATGGATTGATCTAGTTACTAGTATAGACTCTACTTTCAGATGGCCAAACTAAATGCTATTTGCATCTGTTGTAAAGTACTCTTCATCTTATGGTTTATGAATGATTCCAGGGTTTAGCAATTTGTAGGTATCAATTCTGGATTCGGCTAATTCAAAGTCAATTTTGATTTCAGATCTGATAAGAGTTGTTTGTGGCTCTATCCTACTTGAAAAGTTTAATATTCATGTCTGAACTCGACGCCCAAATTCCATCTACTTTTGGTATGTTCCTTTTTCCAGTGGATTATTATACTGGCATGCTAGAAAGAAAATTTTCAGCACCTCCTCTTGACTCTTTTCTTTTTATAAATATTTTGAAGATCCATTTGCTGATGTGAATGCTGAGGACTCTGGTGCTGGGGCAAAAGATTATGTTCATGTTCGTATACAACAACGTAATGGGAGAAAAAGCTTGACTACTGTGCAAGGGTTAAAAAAAGAATATAGCTATAACAAGATACTCAAGGACCTTAAGAAAGAATTCTGCTGTAATGGCACTGTTGTCCAGGACCCTGAGTTAGGCCAGGTTTGTATCTAGTCTTTTCTCCATTTTATCCTCATGCATTCTTGAACTAAGATATTGAAATGCAAATGTGTTAGAAATCCTTCATTTTTTGTTGTACTAACAGTTAACAGCCTTATCTTTTTTGTGCTCATGTCCGACAATGCATTAGGATTCTATGCCTGTAAGAACTTGTTTAAAAGGAGTAGTAGTTGGCTGAAATAATCTTGGCCTGTCTTTGCTTATAAATACCTTGACATATCATTGTTCTTGAGTCCTTTTGTCCTTGAAAGCATATAAATGAGCATTTGTATGTGTTTTCTATTGAAGCTATGAAACTCAACTTCCCCTTAGTACATGTTCTCTACTCCACAATGTGTAATACCCTTGCTTCTCATTGTAGATTACTCTCAGAGTTTCGTGCCATTGTAGAAATGACATGAGAGAATTGAGTTAAAATCCTCAAGTGTTTAGGCTTAGCTCAATTCTTGTATTTGTTTAGGGTAGGCATTGATTGATATGGTCTCTGCACTATTATTGACTTAGCTGATAGGTCTCATGATACCTGTCATATTTTGGCTTTGGATGATAGCTTTCAGCCAACTACCACACATAACCCATCTCAAATATGATAACTCACACAAATATAATACACATTCACAAAATTGCCCAAATAATTAATTAGAGTCTCCTATTAGAATTCTTAATATGAGTAGAGTATAGAGCACAAAATTGCCCAAATAAGTAATCAGAGTTTCCTATTAGAATTTTTAATATGGGTAGAGTATAGAGGCCATTAGCAACATTTGGGTTTGGGTCAACTATTGCCAAAATGACTAGAACTAGTCATTTGGATAGTTGACTCTTACCACTTATAAACCCTTTAACATTTTCATGTTTTCTCAATTTGAGATACTCTAACATTTCCCCTCAAGTGCAATTGGGACTGGAAATTTAGTTGGCACTTGAAATAAACGCAGCGGTAACTAAACTGGGCTGCTGGGACTAGACATCCAGGCAGACAACCGGGAAATTAATAATCTGGACTAAACCTACTATGATACCATATTAGAATTTTAATATGGGTAGAGTATTGAGCCCATTAACAAGAATTGGGCTTGGGTCAACCATAGCAAAATGACTAGAATTAGTCATTTGGATACTCTTACCACTTATAAACTCTTTAATATTTTTATGTTTAGTCAATATTAGATACTCTTAACGTTTCCTTTATGCCTGTAAATCACACCATGCAATCATTCCAAATAATAAATAATTGGACATGTAAATTCACACATTTACCACATGCAATCATTCCCAAAATAAACAAAAACCCAATTCCACCCTTAACCCAAAAAGGGGCTTTCCAAGATTGTACAAAATTGAAAATTTAAAGCATCTATTAATATACAAGAGACTAAAAATATATAGTTTGCAGAACAAACGACCTAAAAAGGCTGAATTGGCATATGCTACTAGCTTTCGTACAAATAGGAACTTAAACTCCCATTTGAAGCAAAAATAATTAATTGGACACTCAAAAATTTATTAGAATTGAGAAAATCTATTTGAAGTGTTGTAAATTCTCCAACAATTTTGTTTTCTTAACTCTCCTGTTGCCCCTTGTTGCTTTCCTATGTTTCCTTTTGCCTTAAATCTTGAAAACTATCGACATTGTTTTTCAAAAAGCAAAAAGGTAAATTTTGGCCCTTAATATTTTTACCAAAATTTAACTTTTTATTTTTGTTAGCATTTAAAAGATGCTTTGACATTTTTAAACCCATTCAATTTGAACTTTCGACAGACAAAATCTAAAATTTCCATTAAGGTCCCTTTGAGTGGGGCCAATGTGACCTTTTTTTTGTCTTTTTAGGTTAGAGGAACCCACCAATATTATGTTGGCATCCTAATTGGCCCCTTCTTATGAAACCACTAAATTTGGAAAATTTAGGGTTTGAATTCCTAAATTCCTAATTCTATTCCTTTCAATTGTGAATCCTAACCCAAATTTTTTTCCCCCTCCAATAGTCTTTGAATGTTCAAACCCAGATCTTACAAGTTGAAGAGGAGAGCCTTTGTTGTTAACTGCAAAGCTTGTTGACAAATACACAAGCTCGAGGCCACTTCTGTCTTCTCACTTGGGGTGGCTCTTTATGTGAGCAAGTTGAGTTGTTCTATATGGAAATTAAATAACTCTTCATTGTCAACTTTTAGCTTTCAAACAAAGTCCTCGCACCCAACATTGGTTTGCTTATGATTAGTGCGAGGGTAATTGTTCAGAGTCAAGGTATCAGAAAGAAATAATTCAGTGGCATTGCTGGCTCACAATGAAACAACAGTGAGAAATTTCTCTTGTAAGAAACATTCAGCTGAGCATTTATACACACTGCTCTAGGTGCATAGCCAAAATGACTACTCCTTCCCTTTGTATCCCACCAGCTGTGGATGTGATGCAAATACCGTGACTGTCATGTTCTCTGGGTGATTTGGACTTTGGGCAGTTGTCAAAATGGACTAGTGCGGCCTCGTACCCTATAGAGCAAAACCTTGCACTGATTAATTTTCGGTTGCAATTTGTAGCTGTGAAGTTGGTGCTGAATAGATAAGTGGTTTTCTGGTTACTGGCCACTAGACCAAGTTCTTTGCTTTTCTGGCAACACACTGCTGTATAAGACACCGATTGCCACTTCAGCGACTGAGTCAAATTGTGAAACATATTGGAGGAACTAGATGAAAAAAATTGTGTTAGGTTTATCGTATGTCATGATTGAAAAGAATAGAATTGGGGATTCTGGGTTGATCTTAGTTTTCGGTCCACCAACCTTATTTATAGGAAAAAACACTTCCATGATCGGGCGGCTGATACCCTTCTATTGGTTGAACATTAGGTGTTCAATTGATTGATTTCCCCATCAATCGGTCAAATGTCACGCAGAAAAATGTGACTATTCCTTGTTTGCTAGGAAATTTGGACAATGTTAATTCAATGCAAACCAGTAACCTGATAAAAGATAAAAAGCAAGGTAATAAATCCATCTTAGACCAATGAATAACTTTAACAAATACCATAAGAAAAACAAAGAAACACAAAACTGAGGGTCGGTGTGCCCTTGCAATTATTCATATTGATTTTAATGTAGCCTGTCATACTTCGTTTGTGGTATTTACTGCGTTCCCTCAAATATCTCACTTGTAAATAGATAGGGCTTTGAAGCTTGACTAACAAGCAAGAAAATTAACTTTGAAGAAGTTATGATTGTCAATTTTTGTGAGTAAAGTGAAATCTTAGACAACTTAGGGGTTAAGAAGACTATCTTCCCCTTGGCTATTAGGAGTGGTCCATGAAGCATTGAGATGTTGTATCTTGTACTTGGATAATTATGGTGCCATGGTATGGGTGCAGGTGATTCAACTTCAAGGTGATCAAAGGAAGAACGTCTCCACATTCCTTGTGCAGGTAATAACTACCAGACTGATTTAGTGCAGTTAGTCTTAACATGCATATTGGGGGGCATGACTGATGCTTATTCACTCTTGAGCAGGCTGGCATCGTGAAGAAGGAAAATATCAAGATTCATGGTTTCTAAATAATAGCTGACCAATTGCTTTAAGTACTTTACTGTCGTACTAATGGCACGTGGGGTTTGACGTGGACCATAGTGTTGTTGTCTTTTATCCTAGTACTTGATATTCCGCATGTATGGTGAAAGTGGATCTGTTGCTTACACCATTTAACATTGTGTTTAATGTGTGGTATTGTGGGGACATCACGATATATAGAAGTTGTCAGCTTTATATAACCTTTTATATAAGTCAAGGTCTTATTACTATCTTTTAATCTTGAATGAAGTTGCCAGCTTTATATAACTCAGACCCTTGTTACCTTACATAAGTCAAAGCATTATTACTTTTAATCTTGAATTTTCGTCCTTGCTTTGATTTACTGGATACATACATTTGTACATGTTGTTGGGATGAATTCGAGCAAGAGACGTCTTTTCTGCTAGCCTGCGTATTATGAGCTGCATTGAAAAATGTAAAAGAATGTGTGGATGATTAGATGAAGCACACCACTGTATAAATTTGCAAACGAGGTAAAAGAATTTGTATTTGAACCTTGAATCAGTGAGAAGCATACGCTATTTTCACATCCTTTTCCATAAGATCTTTTCTGTCTCGTAGTTAAATATATTTTCAGCATTTCTATGTTTTCTCAGCGTTTGTGCGTTTATGAACAGTTGCAATTATGGGCATGGGACAATGGAAATTCAGACCTTCTGATGCCATTGATGTTAAAGAGTATCATGTTCTTTTGGCATTTATTTAAGCTTAACTCATGTTTGTTAGTTAAAGTTGGAGAAACTGCCCCCAGACGCCAGCATAAAATAATCAACGGTAGAGGCAAAAGAGGTATTTTTGATATAAAAATATCTACGATGGTCTAACTGAAAAGTGAAATGTATTCCACTTAATTTTAAACCTCAAGTTGCCGAGCTTCAAATTTCTGTACGAGAATTGGACATCTCAGTAAGCCACTTTCTTTCATCTTTAAAAAAACCCGACAGCCTTCCCTTCCGTATAAAGCTCTTCCTCCACCTGGGATTTTTATTTTGCTAATTGGTCGTTGGCTAAGTTCAATGATCGGATTTGTAATTTTATTTTTAACTGATGGAATATTTATAACATCTCCATGAAGCCCCATTAACATTTTCTGCTCCCGTACTAGCATTTTCGGTTCCAACCAAAGCTTTGTCAAATTTTTTGCCCGTCTTCAGAAACTGGATGTGACGTTGAAGTGGGTGCTATAGATGAATTGATCTCTAGCACTTTGTTGGAAACGGGTTTTTCAGATAATACTAAGAGATCTTCAAGCATTTGTTTGACAGCATCTACTCCATAAAACTCAAAAGCACCCAATGTGGAATATTTTCTGACCCGTAATGATTAAATACATTCAAGTGCCTCACCCATTCGGCTTCTCGGAGTTTTAAAACCTCGCAGCTGCTTGACATTTGCGACCATAAAATCTCCCAATAACGATCAGTTTTCAGTTAGATAGCTGAAGCATCAAACAAGTCAAATGTTAGAATATGCTTCAATTGGTAGCCTTGCTCATTTTTTTCTGTTTAATAGTGGAACAAATCTCATCCATTTATTTAATATAGTAGATTAAAAGTTAATATATAAATTAGTCCCCAGTCTACTTATTAGAATTACTGAGAGCTTATTTCATCAAGTTCTTTGTGAATAAAAGATGGTTAATAGAGAGAAACTAATTCTAATAAAGAAAGGCGTGAAGTTTTTATATTTCTCTACAATAATGACATAATTTATATAAGGTATATAGATGAAGTTTTTATATTTCTGTACAATAATGACATATTTTATATATGGTATATAATATTATGCCATGACTATTTGTGACAATTATATATTCAAGATCTTAAAGTTACGAATCTCACCTTTGATTTTATATCATAAAAATTATATTTTCACATGTAGCATCAGGGTTATGTCTTTTGAATAAACAATTGGTCGATCTATTTTATTATAATTGATTGATTATTATTGCCACTCTGAGTGTCTAGTGAAAAATTACTTTGATAAAAATCACCAAGTTTAGTCATACGAAAATGAGAATTACACCATTATGTATTAGGCATGATTTGTTTGGTTTTGGAATTCTATTTTCCTTAGCCATACATTTGATTAAATCAAAATTAATCAAATCAAATTTAATGGCCTGCATGTTGTCTATTTTAATTCCATTGCAATTTCTTTATAGATTTGGTTTATTTTTTATTTTTTATTTTTATTGTTTATTTGATTTTGTTTTATGATTTCTTGGCCAATTAATTCATGAAATTAAGCCACTTAGTTTCGATAATAATTTTCTCTGTTTCTAAAATTTAATGCCACAGATCTCATGTTAGATTACGTATGTTATTGTTGAAATTAAAAATTATGTGTTATGTATTGAATTTATACATGAGATTACCAAAATATAGTTTGTTAGACACTAACGTAACCAAATTAATTAAGTGAATTTTTTAATGTATAAATAGTGGTTTATTCATATCATATTAATGACTATCATTGACTTAATTATATGAATGAATGAAATTCATTACTTAAAGGTAAGTTAATACTCTGTAACTAATAAACATAATATAGGAAAATCAATATTTCTTTTTTAAATATGTTATGTATCCAAAGATATTGATTGTATTGATGAGGTATTTTTGATTACCTGATAAAGTTTGTATGACATTAAACTTATTATAATATATTGTTGAATTTGCATAAAGGAAACTTGTATGTATTCTTAATGTTTAATTATTTGGATTTGATAACATATTGAGCATTATGTATTTGCATTTATTTCTCTTCATTCACATAACTCTTGTATTATTGTGTTTATGAGTTTGAACTTCTCTTAATAGTGCAAACAAGTCAATTTTCATTTAGGTATTTTGGATCTTGACTTAGCAAACAATGGGGTTGAGAATACCAACTATAAACCATGGAAAAGGTCTAAAAGTTTATGTTTTAATTTCATGCAAATGACTATTGCTAATAACATTAATACCACTATGCCATAAATTGAAAGTGCTAAAGAATACCTTAAACCTAGGGAGCAATGTTTTCATTTTACAGATAATTCTCTCGTAAGTATATTAATGGACGAACTAATGACGATGAAGTTTGACAGGTCTCAAAGTATGCAACAATAAATCCTGAAGATGAAAAATATTGTAGCAAAACCAAAGGCCCTAGACATGCCAATTGATGATTCCTTCTAAATGCAATTCATTATGAACATGTTACCTTCTGAGTATGAATCTTTTCAAATTAACTGCAACACTATAAAGGATAAATGCAATGTTAACGAATTGTCTAATATACTCATTAAGAAGGAAACAAGGCTAAAGAATTAAGGAGCTCATTCTATTAACCTTTTAAGTTAGGGAGTTAGCAAGATTCCTAAAAAGAACCTGCTAAAGTGACACAGGTTGCTATATGTTGACAAGAAGGAACGAAAGATAAATAAGTGTCATTTATATAAGAACGAAGGACATTATTATAAAGATTGTCTAAAACATAGGGGCTTTGCTCAAAAAGAAAGGTACATCTAACCTTTTTAATATTCTAAACTAAACTTAATTGAAGTTTCTTATAATACTCAGAAGCTTGATTATATTGGTACTACTCATATTTCTAATATGATGTAAGGATTATTTATAATCAAAACCATAAACCTAATTGAGAACTTTTTGTTTGTGGGAAACAGTAAGTAAGTCCCAATTGAAGGCATAGGAACTGATCGTATAATATTAGATACTAACTATCACCTAGGTCTAATACAAACTCTCTACGTAACTTCAATTTCTAGAAACTTAATTTTTATTTCTAAACTTAATGAAAGTGGGTTTATTTTTAAGTGTGGTGACGATTGTTTCAGTTTATTTAAACATAATTCTATTATTGGTTTTGGAATTCTTATGGATGGTTTACATTAGTTAAAACTTGATATTAGCTTTTTCTAAATCTTTATTTTTTATTTGTCATACCATTGGAGCTAAACATAGCATAATGAATGATAATTCTTCTTATTTATGACATAAACTTTTGGGACTTATATCAAAAAAGGATTAGAAATATTTGCAAAGAAGGAAACTCTTCCAAATTTAGATATGTGTGTATTCAATTAAGTGAAAGCAAACCAAACATAACAATAAAAGAGCCCTCAGAAATGAAAATTGTAACGTCTGATAGTGGTGATTAATATTACAGAACATATGATGTGTAACATCCCGTTCTCATATGAAGGGTTAGGACCCGAAATTTCAGTACATATGAGCTCAAAGAGAGATTAAGGAAATGCATTTTCTTGCT